>CM060832.1:83740000-84230000 GCA_030762175.1 Metallyticus violacea | reverse complement strand
CAAAAAATCCATCGATTCTGGCCGGGGTCGAATCCACGATCTTCGGTTTAGAAGACAATCATGATTACCATTACACCAGAAGAAAAAGAGAGAGAACGAACATGATAGTTACATGTTTTCTAGATTATTATTATTATTATTATTATTATTGTTATTGTTATTATTATTATTATTATTATTATTATTACTATTACTCATTTTTCGTGAAAGCATCATTAATTAGCATTACTATTTTTTGATTTGCTTATCAATTTCTTAAACAATAAAATGAGAAATATTTAAAATATGAATCAGTGCTTCGGCGTAGTTCACCTTGCAATGCTAAAAATGTACAAAAATAATACCAGGTTTTCATTTTTAATTTGCAACCTGAAAAAATACCTATTTAAAATTAAGTTAATTTTAAACAAAGTATCAATATAAAATATTATGGGAAAAACTTTAAACTTGTGCACATTATATCGGAAATTAGGCAGGGTTTCCAAAATAAGTTATAATACTCCTCAGACAGCAAGATAAATGTAGTATTTATTTTAGTAAAATAATATATTTTTACTTACGTCCAATTTATTTTTATTTTATCTAAACTCATAATCAATAACTACAATTCATGTTGCTAGCTAACGGTGGTAAACTAAAGATGTGATAGCAATTAAATCCTCTTTTGATTTTATAATTTACAACTAAAAACTATACTAAAGCTACCACATCTTGACGCTGGACTTTGAATTTATACTTTTGACGATGCCGTGGTAACGACTTGGCTAAGAGTGAAATAATATCGTGATTTAGAATAAAAACTGTTATGATGTGTGCTGTATGTGAAAATGCACTGAAAAAGTATGAATATAAACACTCAAGGGATCTCCAAGTGGGTGTGGTTCGATAAGGTGATTAATTAATATTAAAAAATTGAATCTAGTTTTCACTTTATTTTTATTACAAATAATTACTGATTAAAGAAAAGTCAGACAATTAATATACTTGAAACAATGCAACTGTTTATATACGTTAAGTGTGAAAGCTGCACCGAGGAAAAAATTGTTGGGAAAATAATATAATAATTGCAACGAGAAGCAATTATTATTAGAACCGGAATTTTTGAGACAATTCCTGCTTCAATTTACACATCATACTATTAAAAGTATGATATATCGCAACTCTGAAAGCAACTGCTCCATTAAAGTTTTAAAGCGTTTTACCTTCGAATAATACAAAATGGCTGCCAAGAAGTAATTATAGTAAAATATCTTTATGCACCAGTAATTCATGATGTATTCCTGTTCTTCACAATGTCACCTTTGGGCACAGAGATTAGAAATGTTGTAGACTAGATAGTAAAACTGAAATAAAATTTCAACTTTTTAGGAGACTTGGTGGTAGTTCAGCTTTGTTTTCCGATGTTTATTGTATGCCTTATGACCTGAGATAGACAAAATGGGTATGGATGTTGCAAACAGACATCGGTTATATTTGCAATTAATTCTATAGAAACCTATAAAGAGAAATATAAAACAAAAAGAAAAATGTTACACCAAACACGCGATATTTCGTGTAAGTGCGTACCTTAGGTCTACTGAGTATCATGTGTTTTGTTTATCATTTTTCAGTAATTCTTTGCTAGTATATATGTGAACATTCTAGTTTAATTAGCTGGTTACAATACTACTAAGTTCTCCAAGTCAAAGATAAGGCGTGAAAGAAAACTGATAAAATGAAATTAATTCCTGGAAAAGTACTGGGCATATTAAAAGCAATAAAATGGATATTATATCGCTGCACTCTATAAAGAGTCTGGAGAAGTTCAAGAAGGTAGCGAGCATATGCTCAGATAATAAAACTGAGGCGCCCATTTGGAAGCTGCTAAATCGTATAAAACATAAACGTTAGTTACAATAGAACAGTGTGCCTGCTTAGGGCGTCGGTCCTGGTGGTGTACTGGTTACCATACTTCCCTCCTTCACCCAAAATCGCGGGTTCGAACCCGGCCAGGACCGATGGATTTTTTCGGGCGTAAAAATCCTAAGTATGGCTTCCTTTGGAAGGGAAGTAAAGCCGTGGGTCCCGTGTCGTACATTTACGGCACGAAAAAGAACCTCAAGCCTGAAAGAGAGGCCTCTGAGCAAAAATTTTTTGTCGGCCGTTTCACGCCCTGAGTTGAATGGGACGCTGATGACCTGAGATGTTAAAGAGCGTCCTTAAATAAATCAATCAAAAAAAAAAAAAAGCTGCCTAAGGCACCTAGCTGATAAAGTTTAGGAGATCCTGCAATGGCTAAACTAAAACTGTCTAAAATAAATGATTAAACAATAATTGAAAAAGCATGTCCAAAACGGGAATCTGTATTCAAGCATGCCATAATATGGAGTAAAAATAAATGAGAAGTAGGTATACATAATATTGGGTAAAAATAAATGAGAAGTAAGTATAAATAAAAATAAAACACAAGGACCTGAACAAATGTATGCTGATAAAACAAAATGTGGGAAAATGTACAGTGAAAACAAAAAAATATGTTCACAATAAAAGGCATAAAGCCCATCCAACTTGGCAAATGTAGGTGCTTAAAATTAAAGAGCATAACAAAATCCTAAAAAGAATAAAGAAACTCCTCAAAAAGAACACTACGCAACAACAGATTAAAATAAGGAAGATTAAATGATGTAAACTCTAAACAAGCAAAATGTAGAGTACAAAAACGAGGTATATTTTGAAACAGAAAATCCACGATTCAAACCCCAGGAGCACATAATTAATATTCTTTTGAATTATATTGAATTTATAGGCTTATTTTCATATATGTTTGTAAAACATACGCGTTCCTACAATGTATATTTAAAACTTGTTTGTTGGTGTGTATGTACATACACTCCCATTTAAACGTAACGATCTTTTTCAGGACACTTACACAACCCTAAAAATTATAATTTGACCAATCAGAGATAGAAATAATATAAAGTTCAGAAAATTGACAAATGGTAATCGCCTAATAACGTCAATAATGCTGTCTGGAATGAAACACGAGACCGACAGACGTACCAAACATCAATGCTAGATAACGAATTTTACACACCCAGTGAAACATCTCCATGAGAAGCAGTTTGCGTAATCAATAGCATGAGATATATCGTGGATTATTGGAAGGCCCGAGCTTGAGTCTAGTTCGCATATGTAATTACCTCATTTGAATTAGAACGCAAGTGCAATTAAATGGAAATATTACACGTCTTGAAACACTGTGAAAGTATTAGGGAATAAATAAGTAAAGTTAAACTAAAGAAACTAAATATTTTAAATCAAAACATTATTTAATACTTTCTTTAGTTTAGTTTAACAGTTTTCACGGTTGAACAAAATGTATGTAGTTTATTCTAGGCTACATCGAGAAAGACATTTAAAACAATTAAAAGAAACCATCAAGGAATCATTCATAATATTTAATTCAGATGATTAAATGGCAAATAAGGTACTACTTACAAGTTATCACGCTGACTGGGTAATTGGAAAATCGTTGAAGGAGAATGTGTGAAAAATGTATTTTCAAAGTAGCTGGAATAATATATTTAGAAAAAATAAATTATTTGAAAGACTGAAAATGACGAGTTACACATTAGTAAGACGAATAACAGACACAGGAAAAATACTGATAATGTCATTGCGTTAAACATTCAGTAATGCGAATATTTTCTCTTGCATCAGTCGAGCGCTCTGATATAAATAATACAGCTCAATTGGCAACATTCCTTCGCGCGTGGATGTGGACCTTGGATCCGTAATAAAAGAAAACTAACATAAAAATGGCGCATACCGTACAGTATATACATAAGAAAAATAAAGCAACACTATCAACAACGTAACAAATTAACAGTAATTATGATAGCAGAAAAAGATAAAACACAAAGTAAAAGTCACACTTCAGATCGCTATATTTCGGACTCATGGAGTCCTTCTATGGCATGAAGACAAGTCTTCTTCTTCTACTTGTCTTCTTGCCATAGAAGGACTTCACGAGTTCGAAATATAGCGATCTCAAGTGTGACTTTTTCTTTGTGTTTTATTTTTTTTCTGCTATCATAATTACTGTTATTTTATATATATATATATATATATATATATATATATATATATATTACAGTGAAAGAGGAATAGATTTTGAATGAACATACTTGTTTTAGCATAAAATCTCCTATCGTTGCACTAAGGTTTTATAATTGTTATGTTAATGTGTTTTGTTTTGAAAACTTCAGTCTTCATAGGCCTATTCTCCATTTTGCTAAACTAGATATACTAACACGTTAATTTATTCTGAACTATGCAGTGCTTTTCCTTTTGTTACAGTTTATGTTTATGATACCTCAGCAAAGATATATAACAAACTGAAATAAGAATGCATTACATACTAGTTTGGATGTATGAAAACAAGCATTTAGTTGATTTTACGTCCTCAAGTATGTACTATGCACTTTCCAGTACGCCACTGGTCCCGCCGGCTACGTTGACTCCGCCTTGGAGTGACGCTCTTCTATTGCAATGCGGGCCAGTCTCATTTTCTCGATTCGGCGCAGTATTAATCTTGCCAGTCCCGTTTAAAATAGTCCGTAGATGGCTCTAAGCACCCAAATAACAACATACAAGCTATAAAGTTTGAAAAATGAAGAATAGTTTCAACATTGACAAGTTATAATGGCGAGAGTGTGAGGATAGGAAACAACACAAGCAAGTTGAAGCATCTAAAATTAAACTTAGGTAAAACTTTCATTTTCTTTCATAAATTAATTAATTTATACATTTATACATTGATGATACATTTATCATCATACCGTTAACTTTTTTCAATAATAATCCGAAGAGCCAGTGGTATTTCAGTCAGAGCCGAGGGGTCAAACAGCATTTCAGAGAGCCTCTGCTTCCCAGACCGGATTAGCTGCTTTCCAAATCAAGCAATTACCTAATTGACTTCCAGGGATGAAAGGATTTCGTTACACACCGACGCTTTTTAGAAAGAAGTCTCCTCGTGTATTAAACCGATACCTTCGAATTAGCAGAGACGCTGACAACTAAAACATGAAAGCGAGTCTGTTTTAAAAATGTGTTGTAATCTTCAAATTTTCGTTTTTTTACTTATTAATGTACTTTATTAAATATTTAATATTTTTATAAAATTTCAATATAATGTATATGTGTGTGTCTGGTACATTCGTTTGTTTTACACTTTTTATGCCTCGAAATCATGATTAAAATAAATTTAATAAGAGTTGTAATGTTTTTTCTTGTTAACGTTCTTGATTCACTCATTTGACAATTGAGAGAACATTAGCTAAACAATTTACTTTTTTCCCTTTCGTTGTTTTACTTTTATGCAAATTTGTAGCACAGAATTTGAAAGATATTAAACATATTCTTATATTAACATAAAGTATGTTCCATCATGCATCTCCACACATTGAAACGAACACAGTGGGGCTCACAATGAGCAAGTTACAAAAATGCTCCAAGAAAACAGGTCAAATACAAATAAAAGTCATTCTGCAAAGAGTATTTTAAACGAAGTACCTCTGCATAAAGAAATATGCACTAAAAAGTTAAGCTTTCATAGAATTGGGAAAGATAAACTGCAGCATCAAAGAAATGAAAGAATAAACCATTGCAGTAGAAAGGGAAGGATAGCAGCCAAATAGCTTGTAATACTTAAGATTGATTTTTTTTTTGATTGATTTATTTATGGACGCTCTTTAACAGCTCAGGTCATCAGCGTCCCATTCAACTCAGGGCGTGAAACGGCCGACAAATTTTGCTCAGAGGCCTCTCTTTCAGGCTTGAGGTTCTTTTTCGTGCCGTAAATGTACGACACGGGACCCACGGCTTTACTTCCCTTCCGAAGGAAGCCATACTTAGGATTTTTACGCCCGGAAAAATCCATCGATCCTGGCCGGGTTCGAACCCGCGAGTAATAATTAAGGATGTTACATGCTGCAATGATATGCCCATAAACAGTAAAATTGCAGAATGTAGTAAATGCATACCAGAACAGGAAGCTATAAAATTGACAGACACATGAAAGTATCCGAAATAAAGTTCAAGAAGTAGACAAAACATAGAATTAACAGAAAAATCCAAAAGAGAGCTTATATGAAGAGCAATTGCTATTTATTCGGGTTTAATAGTTGAAAATACTTGTGCATCCAAGAATGCAGGGAAATAGCATATAGAACGTTAGTGGCATGGCAAGCTTTTACGTTTTATATAACCAGGGTGCCAAAAAATGTATACTCTTTCACAGTAGATATCTATTTAATATATTTCAAAGCTGGATCGAAAAACAACAGTAATGTGTAATATGATGTTCTATAAACGCATGTGACTCACATACATTATGATAGCATTGCTACGTGACAGGTAAATCAACAATGAACAAATGAAGCCCAGATCATCGTAAATCAACAATGAACAAATGAAGCTTATATTATTGTATGATGTTCTGTAAACATATGTTACTCACATTACGTTATGCTAGCATTACTACAAAAAATGGAGCCAAGATTATCGTTTGACCAGCCGAAAGCAATTTTGAAGTGGTAATGGAAAACCGAGAATGTTGTTGAAATTCAAAGCAATGGGGACGTTTGTACAAACAACCGTCAACCAGAGTAACAATTCCGTCTTACCCATCATTCTATGAAATGGAAATGAGGAATTTCACTTCCAACAGGCTGGTGTACCCACATTATTACCGAGATGTACGATTGTACTTTCATGACAATCTTCCAAGGCACTGAATAGGACGAAGAGGTTCGATTGAGTTTCCACCGCGTTCTCCGGATCTAATCCGTTGGACTTCTACCTATGGGGAACTCTTAAGGATATCGTAGAAAACCAGTTATACTGGCAGTACTTCGGGAAAGAATTGAAACGGCACATGCTGCAATCGCTGAGGACACTTTCGTAAACGTTGCTCAGTCAATAGTTCAACTTATTCAGAGGTGTATCTACGCTGATAGTGGGCATTTTGAACAACGATGTAACTGTAAAAGACTAAGATGATTAGTGCTCATCATTTTCTATTTGTTTGAAACCAGTTTTGTTATATTAACAGTTTTTTCTTTGCTTGAAGTGTGTATACATTTTTGACATCTTCTGTATTAGTGCGGGATTTCCATACTATAGGACTCGATTAGATACTCGTGTTTGTACTTTATTTGAATGACTGTTTTCCATTGTTGCATATCTTAGATATTTCCCAATTTTCTTACAACCATCACATTCTGACATATGACAACCATCTCTGAACGGTGTGGGCTGGTTAATTCTGATTCTTATAACACGTGAAATGGTTTCCCCTCCCCCCTTCGCATTCAAGTCATTTAATTATCAATTCATATTTAGCTGTGTTACAACAGAATGCAGTAGGTTAAAGTTTACTATTGCTGTTTTACCCAAAATGAATTAATGCGACAATGTATTTGATAAAATATTAAAACGTGAGTTTAAAGTTTATTCTACAAGTATTACGGCAGAGCTGAAATGGCAAGTTATAGTAGTGTATTCAAAGGACCAGATACACGAGTTCTCGCTGTGCAAGACCTAATCCTTATCCTTGTTGATGTTACAAACACTCGTTCACTGCCTTTAGTTCCCATAGGTAAATACATTTCTAGATGTTTGTGACGTAATCATTCTGGCTATTCTCTCCTATCATGTTACTAACAGTGAGATCGCTTTGGTACCGCGGAATGCATAGATTATGTCTTAGCTCTTGTTCGAAATTGGTAGGTCCGGGGCCTTCTCCGCAAACCCCATCCAGTGACCCAGGTATTAAAATGTTGTTAATGTTTTATTGTTAGTGTTTATAACGTTGGCTTTAAGTTCTTGGTATTTTGCTTAACTAGTAGGAACTTCTATAGTGAAGCCATTTCTTGAAATTGTTATAATTTGACGGTAGCACTAAAAGTCTCTATATTTTCTCAACGCGAGATTTTATAAAGGGAATTAGCTCCGTTACCTGTTTTAAAGTTTAATACCAAACTTATTTACATGTCGCATAATTTGAAGATTATTGTTTCTGAAAGTTAATTGCTATTGTCGTTTAATATTAGTGTCACTCTTCAGGGCGTATGTTATTTGCATAATAATTATATTGTTGACTTATTGTGGAATAACTTAAGCAATATATTAAATAGATTCTTCTCTCTTACTAGAAAGTTGCCCACATCCTGAGGGTATTTCCTTCCAGGATACTTCCTAATTTACATCTTGTTTCGACAGGAAGAAGTGAAATTACAAATAATGGACAAAAAATCTTTAGCAGCAGAAAAGTATGACAATTTGCATCTAGTAAAATAAAGAACAGAACTGCCAACGCGAGTAACAATTGCACGCACATTCCAGACAAATTTGTGAATCGGAGTACAGTATGCGATGTTCACTAGGGCAGTTCTGGGCAGACCAGCTACACGGCAGCATTTCGTTAAGAAATTGAAATGGCATGTGCTGTAATCGCTTCAAATTTGCTTTCGCTTTCAAACGATAACCCTGACTCCATTTTGTTGTAGCAACGCTAGCATAACGTAATGTGAGTCATCTATTTACAGAATAGCATACGATAACCTTGGCTTCATTTGTTCATTGTTGATTTATCTGTCACGTAGCAACACTATCATAATGTATGTGAGTCACGTGTGTTTACAGAACATCATACGATAATCTTGGCTGCATTTGTTCATTGCTGATTTACCAGTCACGTAACAACGCTATCATAATGTATGAGAGTCACATCTGTTTACAGAACATCATACTACGCATCACTGTTGTTTTTCAGTGCAACTTTGAAATATATTAAATAGATATCTACTGTGAAATTATGCATACATTTTGACACCCTTGGTACATACATACATACATACATACATACATACATACATACATACATACATACATACATACATACATACATACATACATACATACATACATACATACATACATACATACATACATACATACATACATACATACATACATACATACATACATACATACATACATACATACATACATACATACATACATACATACATACATACATACATACATACATACATACATACATACATACATACATACATACATACATACATACATACATACATACATACATACATACATACATACATACATACATACATACATACATACATACATACATACATACATACACCTCTACGAATAACAGAACATACAACTATACATTAAAGCTGATTTTCGTTTAGTAAGTTTCTTATAGAAATTTTCTATTGATCTCTTAATGACCAGTAAAAAAGTGCCATATCCTAATGGCGCTAGCAGCCCTAAGGCTGACATAGAAAACTAAAAAGTTACTGCAACAAAAACATTTGCATGGATAGTTATCAACAACACTATCAGAAGCTGTACTCAAACGTGAGTACCGGACAACAACCGTGTGCGTATAAACGAAGAATCAATTCTGTAATTTTGCTTAACTAATCTGATGCGGCTACGTAAAGATGATTGTGTAAAACAAAAGCATTGAAATTATAAATACGTCTAATATATATCATTCTTGTAGTTAAATAAGTTACATCAGAAAGCCCGGAACAAGGTCCAAACTAATTGCAGAAGGTGGAAAGCGAAAGGTTGATCGGAATCTTAGTTTTTAAAATATTTTAAAATCACCAAGCAGTTCATCTGTTTGTTTTCATAAAATAAATACAAGTATTGTGACAAATAACAGTAAAAACGTCCATTGATATCACACTGAATAGTAAATGCCACTTTATGATGAGATAATCAAGTTACTCACATGTCACTGCACATTAGCATGTTTAAGTATTTTTAAACATGCTAATGTGCACCGTACTTCACGCATTATCACTATTCCTTTTTCTATTTTCATATCGTCTTAATGTATTTTTGATTTGTTGACAATTAAAATGATTAATAAAATAATATGAAATAGTAGTTTTGGGGTTTTACTAGACATATTGTATCCCATTGTTTACATAAGCTATTCACCGATTATATATACTGAACTTTCTAAGTTATTAATCTATCTCTGTTTGGATATGGAAGCAACATTAAGAACAATAAAATACAGGCTCGTTAATTTCAATAGACCATATCTTTTATTTATGTGGTTTATTTAAGGGCTCCGCTGAACAAAACTTTTGCCATTAGGGTCCCATTAACCCAGGGCGTAAAACGGTCAATAAATTTTGCTCAGAGGCCTCTTTTTTCAGGCTTGAGATTTTTACGTGTCGTAAATCTAAATAGACCCTATAATTACTTAATACTTTAAAAAGAAAGCAAATAAATAAGCACAAATATAAAAGCACGATGATGGGGAAATATATCCAATAAAAGTAATAAAATTAAAGTTTGGATTCAGAGTCAGAATAGAAAAATTCAAGGTCAGGTTGACAATCGAATTACAGATCTTCGGTTTACAGAAATGCAGAAAGTGGAAGGCGAAAAAATCACTTTTCATATAAATTAACTTAATAATGTGGTTAAATATAAAGCCTGGATAGAAGGACAGAGGAAAAAATACAATAAACATTAATGGTCTAGCAACGGTGCACCATATCAAACAGATAACTGAAAAGGTAAGAAAAGCTATTTGCAATCTTAGTAGTATGATGCCAAATATAGGCGGACCAAGAGGACGTTTTTCGGTTGTTAAATCCATCACGCTAATTGTGGCATTTGTAAGGAGAGTGGTTTGGAAAAGAAGATTTATAGAAATAAGCTTCGCAGTGTCAAGGAAAAAGCAACTCTAATGGTATCCAACACATATATATCTACTTCTAGTAACCATTTGCTAGTACTTGCCGAAAATGCAACTAATATTCCATTGGTAGAACTACTATTGGTGTTAAATTGTAATGAATACACTTTTTTGCTGGAGAAATGGCAGGATGTGGGGAAGGTAGATAAAATTGTAGCACGAAGTACCAGGAACTCAATATCAGATACTATATCATGGATTACACGGAAATGGGCGTAAGTTAATTATTATTTAACACAAATTTTATCCGACTAGGGATATTTTCGGTTAAGTGCCACCGCTGAAATATGTTTACTGAAGTATGTGGTGATATAAAGCTGAGAGCAAACTGGAAATTTTGACCACCGAATATCTTGTTACAAAATACAAGTGGTTCACACTAAGTAGCAAGGGAATCGACGATCAACAATGATGGTATCACTAATTTTTTAATGACCATCTTCAAGACATCATCTTCTTGAAGTAATACCGTCCGGTGGTACCGAGAAGAACCCTCTTTTGATTCAAAGGCAGGGATTTCTCGCCTCAGAGAAAGGCGTCTTTATAAAAATGTTTACCTGCAAATAAAACTACTACTCCTGCTACTGCTACTGCTACTACTACTACTACTACTACTACTACTACTACTACTACTACTACTACTACTACTACTACTACTACTACTACTGCTACTACTATTACTACTACTACTACTACTACTACTACTGCTACTACTATTACTACTACTATGGTACTACTACTACTACTACTGCTACTGCTACTACTATTACTACTACTATGGTACTACTACTACTACTATTACTACTACTACTACTACTACTACTACTACTACTACTACTACTACTGCTACTACTATTACTACTACTATGGTACTACTACTACTACTACTGCTACTGCTACTACTATTACTACTACTATGGTACTACTACTGCTACTGCTGCTGCTACTACTATTACTACTACTATGGTACTACTACTACTACTACTGTTATTGCTGCTCCTGCTATTACTACTACTACTACTGCTGTTCCTGCTATTACTACTATTATTACTATTACTACTACTACCACTACAATTACTACCACTACTATTACTACTACTACTACTACTACTACTACTACTACTACTACTACTGTTATTACTACTACTACCATTAGTACTACTACTACTACTACTACTGCTGTTCCTGCTATTACTACTATTATTACTATTACTACTACTACCACTACAATTACTACCACTACTATTACTACTACTACTACTACTACTACTACTACTACTACTACTACTACTGTTATTACTACTACTACCATTAGTACTACTACTACTACTACTACTGCTGTTCCTGCTATTACTACTATTATTACTATTACTACTACTACCACTACAATTACTACCACTACTATTACTACTACTACTACTACTACTACTACTACTACTACTACTACTACTACTACCACCACCACCACCACCACCACTATTGCTACTACTGTTAATACTATTACTGCTACTACTATTACTACTTCTACTCCTACTAGATGCAATACGGATTGTATTGGAATATTACTAAAGGATTCTGTTATATTACTTCTGATCTGCATTTCTTTCAACTTTCAAAATATTCGCAATGCTGTTTTCGGAAATACGTCCAAACCGCAATATACCCCCTAAAATAGCAGCAGAACATATTGGTGGAAGTCTTTGCTCCTTTACAGTGACAGAGATTTATTCTTCTTCTGGTACCAAAGCGCTCATATTTGGATTCATAGGTAAAAGTACTAAGTAACAATCAGTGGAAATGTTGTCTAGCCTATTGGTGTCTCTTCTTTATGTTAATAGTTATAGCAATATTTTCTTACTGACATGTTCGTTTATATCAGGTTCAGAAACTTTCATTCTATTGTTGAAAGCAAATACTGTATTATATTACATTCTACTGTTCTTCGTGCATTTTTGGTACTATTTAAAATATTTTTTTTACGGTTTTGCATTGCGGGCAAGGGCATACTGCACTTCCCCAATGATTAAACGAATCGACAAACGTACTACAATCACTTTACTTTTTTTTCCAAGTGCTATTTCCGCCCTTGGAGCCATAGCTATCATATGTTCATTTTAAGAAATATAAAAAAACCTGAACTGCATATATCAAGCAACATGTTCTTAGATTATAGTAGTGCTTGGGGTACATTTGACCCAGCCACTAATCATTACGTTCCAGATTTCTATAGTTTATTTCTCTATTGTAAAAGCATAATCAAAAAGTATGGAATGACATTTCAAAATAACAAGCTTTTTACGCAGTATTAAGATATCATCTGCATAATAACGACTTAATTGCTTTCATGAGCAAGTGTATTAAAATTATTGAGCGGCCTTCTGTAAGCTATGTTAACTTCTATTTTGTATCGATAAATATGTTTATTAGTCCCTTTCGTTATTAAATAAATGAAATGAGACCCCGATGACTTGAATAATCTATAGTTAACCAATACCTTAAAGATACAATTTTCTCTTGTAGGATAAGCGCAATATTAAACTTTATTCATTATGTTGAATTTGACATGAAATGAAATATAGGTAGTGGATTCCTGTCATTTTGTCAACTGTCGAGGCCACTTATTTTAGGTATCGAAAGAAGTGTACAAACTTTTCGTTACTTACAGTATACCAAAGTGAGAATTCGAAATTTAGCGAACCTCATTTTACTTAATGATTGAAATGATCTTCATTTTCTGCTTTATATAAGTATACGATTTACACCTTAAACTTAATGACATAGGTATTATTTATAAAATAAGTATTTGAGTGTTATTGATAACAGCAGTGCTCATGGATATTTTCTGCTAATGTTTACAACTGAACATGGCGCTTTATCGATCATGATCTTACGTTATATGGTTTAATTCCGATTCTCATTTGTATGCTGCGGAGCACCTATAATTACAAGGAACGTAACATGCTATCGGCTTTACCTGTTGAAACTGCTGCTGCAGCTAATGCTACCAACATATGCACGTTGCGTTTGGGTAAATTTTACTGTGTCAATTTAGCATGCCACCTGGTGGAACACGGATCCAGTACTGCGAATAATTTATTGTGATGGATAATCCCTATTGCAAGCTAACTTCGGTCTGTCGCTTGATATGCTGGCAACAAATTGTGTAAAATGGTTAATTCTCCCCATGGTATACGTTCGTTTATTATTGCCGTACAAAAGTCTTGAATTGGTAATGCGTTTTTGTATTTCAACCTCTCCACTAACTACGTGTTAAAACACAAACTGTTCCGATTTCATCATATAATTGATTTGCGCGCCGTTATCTGTAGTTCGGAATGTACGGTTTTAATTTTATAAGAAGACTAAAGTACTCTTTATAGTCTCTATCCAAGTTTTAGTTTTTTTTTTAAATCATTTTTAGTCAAAATCTTTTTGCGGTAAAGGGGAGGGAGCACTGTAAGGTAACTAATATAACTTCACAAGAATATTCTGGAAGCTAATTGGTCCCAAAAGCAGCAGGTTCAGCTAGAAATCTGAGAGCTGCCGTTGTATTGGTCACACGATGTCTCAGAGGCACCTCTTCCGGTACATTGTTCAGATTGCTGCATGAATGTATTCTATTAAGACTGAATCTAAATATGTGTCCATGCAGTGGATAACATGGGTAATCAGCATAACTCATACGTTTATATTTATGAACTTTTCATTCTGCTAACTAACTAACCTAATATCACCTTTCATTGCTTTTTGTGTGGTCTACCCGCGAATCAATTAGCCCATGTTCGGAATATTCTATCTCAGCAACATTGTCAACTGGAGAGAATGATTCAACAACACAGGAATTAAGTGTTTTTTTAACGTTCAGTTGTCATGTAAAATATACAAAGTGTTAATTATCATTTCACCGATGATCTTAATTTGATAATCGTTCCATACATGGATTTTAGAAACAATTTACATAGACGGTGATAATGCGAATTTTATTGCTTTTTTTTTTAAATAGAATTAATTTAATAATTTAAGAAGTAAAACTTTGCAATAAGTATATTTTTAAAAAAATTAAGCTCTTCCTTTTTTGTTAACTTAATCCATTTTTGTATCCGACAATGAATTTAAAAATAAAAAATGGATATTTTCTTTCATTAAACTGAATTAAATTGAAATTATACTCTTTTCTTGATTTAACCTGAGGGTTTATTAGTTTCGAAATCATAATTCATTAATATTATATATATGTAAGTATATATACAATATAAAATAAAAATAAAAATAAAGAAACACCATTAACAATGTAACAAATTAACAGTAATTATAACAGTAGGAAAGGATAAAACACCAAGAAAAAGTCACACTTGAGACCGCTATATTTCGGACTCGTGAAGTCCTTCTATGGCAAGAAGACAAGTAAGATGTATTAAACAATAAAAAGTATTAGAAAACACAGAGAAAGTAAGCAATAAAATTAAAAGAATAATATATAAATAGTAAAGAAGTCAAAAGCAAAACATGCAAAAGCAAATTAAACTTAATAAGCAAAGTTAAAAGCAACACAAGAGGTGCAAACAATATAAAAGAAAAATTAATATAAAGTAACACTATTAACAATGTAACAAATTAACAATAATTATAACAGCAGAAAAGGATAAATCACTAAGAAAAAGTCACACTTGAGATCGCTATATTTCGGACTCTTGGAGTCCTTCTATGGTAAGAAGACAAGTCATATACTTTTATATATATATATAAATATATATATATATATATATATATATATATATATATATATATTAGTGCTTTCTCCTAAATTAATGCATGACAATATTTTAAGAAAATTTAAATATGCTGCTTTCAAATAAATTTAATAGGCATTCTTATGTTATCAAGGATATTAGCACAAGTAGCACATGCATACTTTGTACCTATGTCGAATTAAGTCGTTATCGAAATCCAAGGGATTGAAGTTAACATGGTGGTTAGATTAAGGTCTATTGTCTAAGCTTGGTGTTGGAGCATTGAGCACATCCAGAGGGAGAAGTACGTGCTACTAGGGAATAGAGGATTATTGCGACATGCACACCTGTTCTCAGCTTTGTTCCACCTCAGGATGGCAAATCCTTGTTTACTTTCATGTGACCCACTTATTGTTCTCATTAATACAAACTGTTATTGAGAGATTGTGCCTATTTTGAAGCGCAGTCTTCCAGTAACATTAATCTCCGCGTGTAACTTGTTTACTGGGATAAAAGGCTGTACCTTGAGAAGCAAACATGATGTCCAACAATCAATCACTCGTTGATGTTGCACGAGGTTTAAACCAACTCATTTATGCTTATCTGAATGAGCAAATTGTAGTCCCTCTTTCGGTATTAGCATATTAAGCAATAATTTATCGAAATAATAGATCTTTCGCGATCTATATGTTTAAATAAACGCAGAAACAGTTTTTATTAATAAAAATGACATACTTAATTGTTAGCAGTGTAAGAAAACCTTTATTCAGATACTGAAATTCAAAATTTGAATTGTTGAATTAATGTTGCTAAAATAAGTATTATTTCATCAAAGCGCATCTTGCGTCCAAAATCAGAAAAGTCCACCCATAATTTGAAGAAAGAAAAGAAAAAAAAAATAGAGCTAGTGATGTTTTCGGTACACTTTTACTGGATTCCTTTAATATCTGCAACAATTTTTACTAAAACTAGAACATATTCACACAAAACTGCATTAGAAGTACAGGGTGTGCACAAAAGATTATAGTGGTTTTAACCTTTTACTTTTTCTCTGCGATATGCAATATCATTTTGAATCGTAACTTAAATTGAATAAAAACTGTGGAAGTTACCATAACACAAATTATAAGTGCTCAATGTGGCAGAAACATAGAAACGGTTTTTTAAAGGGCGGGGTCCATAGACTTGGTGAGATATCGCATAGAAAACGTTCAATTTCGGCGATTCCCGCACATTCTCTATAATTTCCCGTGGATTGTCCAACTCCCAGATACGAACATTATAATTGTTCTTTTTTAATGTAAGATCAAATGTGTCCTCATCAATGAAAAACGTTATTAAGGAACTCGTCTTCCTTACCCAATATGTCTGTGCAGAAGTTTGTACGGAACGAAAACATCAGAATAATAATAAAAAACAAAAATCTCTTTACATTCAAATTTCTCACTATCAACTTATCAATCATTCTTTTAGGAATAACACCGCCACGGGTGGCCGAGGACTCGTGAGAGGGAGGTCTGGGGTTCGAATCCCGCCAGAACCGTCCTCCCTGACAGGTTTTTTCCAGGTTTTCCTCATTCCTCATAAAAGGCAATTGCCGGGGAGGTACCCTAAACTTAGGCCTGGAACGTTTCCTTCCTTAAAAATAAATATTTCCCAATACATCATTTCATGTATCATCAGTGTCCATCGCCTATGGTGCTTCTGTAGCAAAAACGGGCGTTAAACACCATTCATTCATACATTCATTCTAGGAATAATAATAATTAGATTAAAATTATGTCTTGAAATCATAATAAAAGGGATTAAGACCCTTATTAATCTTCTACTTAATAGTACCTTTAACTTAAAAAAAGTTTCAACAGCATAATCTTTAGGCTGCAGGGCCTGTTGCATTTGCAGACGTTTTCTCAACACCTTCCACACTGTCATTGTTTGAATTGCTAGTTCTCGACTCTTTCGCCGCATAGACCTTTTAGGACTGCGCACGAAAACCGTTCGAATATTACCCGCATTCTCATCCGACAAACGTCCGCCCCTCCTTCTCTTACAGAGACACCCTGTCGTTTGACTTTGGTTGTACGCCCCATTAAGATCAAATATACGCCGGCTGAACTGTAACCACTGAATTATGTTTCGCAAATTCCAAAACATAAAATCTTTTTGCACGTGAGTTTCCATGTTTTGTATTTCGTCTCCATGGCTATAAAACAAAATGAAATCTACAAACTGGTCGTGACAATGTACACAGTGGGGAAAACTATATTGTGTCTTCTAACTGTTTCAGATTCCAAGTGAGTGCGTTTTAGTAAAGTATATGTCACTATTAGCGTTCTATAATCTTTGATCAACATGTCGTAATATATAAATTGGAATATAAACAGATTATTCCAAAATTACCAAAAATAATAGAAAATTACTATGGTAATTGGATATGAATATAATTTTCCTGTAAAATCATTCAGGTTTTTTTTCCCTACTTGTGTGTTGCATCCTAATAGTTGTGAAAGGCGCAGTTCCAAATATTATTCGTATTTTGAGGCCTCATTTAGTGATGCATCTTCTTTACAAATTACCCCAAAAATCCTATATATGGCTTCCTTCAGAAGGGAAGTAAAGCCATGGGTCCCATTGTTGTAGATTTACGGTACGTATAAAAACGTAAGCCTGAAAGAAGAGGCATCTGAACAAAATTTATCGGCCGTTTCACGCCCTGAATTGAATGGGACGCTGATGATCTGAGATGTTAAAGAGTGTCCGTGAATAAAACAAATCAATTCATTTCCAAGGTTTTAGACTTTAAACTATCAATGGTCGGATGAAAAAAAAATACCTTTCACTTGCTTTCCTACTTGTTTACTACAATGCATACAGACACTTAGACCCCAGTCTTTTCGTGGCAAGACCTCTTCTCCTTTGACTCGATGGTCCCCGAAAACTACCGTTCGAAATTCTCTTCCAAGGTGCTTAGGGGCTAACTCGTTTTATTTTTCTTTTGCCATATTTTATCGTTTTCATTTTACAGTGACATATGTAATCAATTGTTTAAGTTTCCAACTTTAATGTTTAATACGTTCCAGGCAAAGTGTGTTCGAGATCTAAACTTAAGTATGTGTTTATTGTATTCCCTTAAAGTTTAGAGAGCAAATTAGGTAGTATAGTGCTGGTTAAATGGGCTACTTTTGAAATATTTGTGGAATGAGCATGCATGTCTTTTAAGTCTTACGTTTTCTCCGGACATTACCTTGTTCTTCTTTTTTTTCTTGTTCTTCTTCTTCCTTAAAAATGTATCGCTACTGATTTCTTCGAAATAACCTTTTGAGAGTATTGTTCTCTCCATCTCTTTTTAGTTCTTTCCATTGATATGCATCCTCTTGGTTGTATTGAAGCATCATTCTAGGTAATCCATCACTTTCAATTCTTTGTATAAGATCTTCCTAGTTTTAATAGTGTTTAACAACCATTTTTACTACTGAGGCATCACAGGTGGTGGACACTTGTGGAGCAGGATTTCCTAGCTACAACGATTATGGTTAATATAAGATTTAATATATATTATATTTATATTTATTATATGCTATATTTATTCTATGTTATATTTAATTGATATTAAGGCTTCCCTGATGAATCATAAACATTAATCAATCATTAATATAAGTAAAGCAAAAGTTTTAGATATGCTTGAGAAATTCTGTATCAAGCATTTGTGCGATAACTTTACTAAATTCTGAAAGTCCGGACCTTACGACCTTGGCTGTTCACTCTTACAAAAAGGGACAAAGAAGTCAGACCATAAATACCAAACACCGGATACAGTTAGCGAGGGTTATTTTATAGCCTGAAATAACCTTGAAAAAAGACGCAACGCTGACAAAACATAACGGGGCCTGTTTGTAACACAAGAATAACTTGAAGGGGAGATTCGAGAGGAGAAACAAAATAGAAAGCCTTGAAGTTCGTTAGTAGGAGGATCCTCAGAGAAATCGGCGCCAAGTTGTAGCCTATAAGTAACGAACCGGGAACCACGTGATTCTTATGTAGCCAATCCACGAATAGAACTTAAGAAGACGCTACAAGAATTTAAATATGAAATTACTGAAGGCACGTAAGACTGACCGACTGCAGATTTAATAAAAGTCTTGGGAAAATCAGAAAGCCCACTAGTTCCAGTCTACTCAACCACACTTCTTCTCAGTCAGTTCATTTCGAGCTAGCTAAGTAGTTTAGTTCAACTTACTCAGTCAAGTTTAGTTAGTTAATTAGTTAGTCAGTTCAGTGAATAGCGAGCAGTAACCGATAGCCCTGTGAGCAGTGAGTAGCAGTAGGAAGCAGTAAACAGTAGCTATATCGAATAGCAATAATCAGGTTGAGTTTAATCGGTAACTGTTAATAAGGATAATAAAGGTGATCGCGTGTGTCCGCGCCAATAGAAACACCACAGGAAGGTTTTCTTCAAGTGTATAGGCTAGCTACATCTTGTACACTAAACAGATCCGCGTGGATTTCAACGTTCTCTTCTGGCGAGAAAATACAATTGATATGGATAAAATGAGATTCATCGTTATGGTGTACACAGATAAATAAACAATTCTCAGAAAAAAAACTTATATAAATCTCTTGATGTGAAGAAGATAATGTTCCCAGTCCACATCCTGTCTCCCTGATACGTTCCTAAAACAAAAATAGAAATAATTCACTTTCATGCGCCGGAGCAGTGGTAAAGACGTGGTGAACAGCAAGCACCTCGTCGAAGCGGAGAGACAGAAGAGGTAGCAGGAGGAGTCATCAGCCAGTTACTTCCGCTTCCTCCTTACACGCTTCTTTCTCTGTCATTACCACAAATACTGACCCTGAGATCCCATTCTAATTAATCCCATCTCTTTAATTAATCCCAAACATAAATAAGCCCCCGACAAAATACCGCTTCACTGATCATACAAGAGATAAAGTCATAAATTGGGAAAATATTTTTTTAAACAAGGAAATGCTCCAGGCCTAAGTTTGGGATAACTCCCCGACATTTATGAGGACTAAGGAAAACCTGGAAAAAATCTCAGTTAGGCAGGACAGGAATAGAACCTCAGATTTCCAGCTGACGGACCCGTGTTTTATCGTCTTCTGGCACATTTGTTAGTATTTTTCCAGTTCTTTCTGTATATCTTTAGTAATACTTTCCATTGCTAATTGTTGACGGATATCATCATTTCTGAGGTGACGTCTTCTAGACTAACTGCTGCCTTATTTTTTAATAAGGTTGTCTGTTTCCTTTCTCTTTACATTAGTTATATGTCAGTCCTGGTGGTGTAGTGGTTACCACACTGGTCTCCTAAACCCAAAGTCGGGGGTTTAATCCCGGGCAGGATCGATGGAATTTTTGGGCGTAAAAAAGCTAAGTATGGCAAAGCTTCGGAAGGAAGTAAAGCCGTGGGTCCCGTGTCGTACATTTACGGCACGAAAAAGAACCTCAAGCCTGAAAAAAGAGGCCTCTGAGCAAAATTTGTCGGCTGTCCTGGTTTGAATGGGACGCTGATGACCTGAGATGTTCAAGAGCGTAAATAAACCAAATCAACAACAATAATATATTAGGTGTTACATAATCTAAATATATAAGAGATCTCATCTGTTAAATAATGTGGTTTGATATAACAGTTTTTGCTCTTTTTAATATATTTCCCTTAAAATGCTACTATTTTAGTTTTTCTGTAGTTATGTGCATGTTATAAGATCCTGCGATATCTGGTAATAGTTTTAAACATTTCTGAAGACCATTTTCCGTATCCTAAACTAGAGCCTTTAGTTGCAATTGTCTTAGTAGCTGCATTGCTGGAATTATAATTTGCTTGAGCCAGAGGTCTAATGTTAACTAAGTAACGTTAACTTACACTTTGGTGGTTGTCTTCAATTTTTTTTTTTTGACTTCAATAGACCTGGGTGACCCCATCATGACTCACTGCCTATTAAATAGTAACTGAAACAGGGTGGTAGCTTTCTGTTTGAATAATTTCTTGCCATCGGTGAAAATAATTTTCCGGTGGCTAAGTATCAACGGGACAGTATTTTATTTAAATTGTTTAAATATAACTTTTCGAAATAGCGTTCAAATTATTTACGTCAAATGGGAGCAAAGGTCAGACAGGCTACAGCAGAGAAATTCATTAATTCAAGGTGTCAAACGGACTGGTTTTTTCCTATAATGAATTCTTTTCTTTGACGCTACTACTTGCAAAGAACTCAGAAAAGTTTTATAATGGAAATAATATATACCGATAGAGCGAAATTTCGAGATTTAGCGCGGTCTGCTTTGTTCAGCTATATGTATAGCCAAGAGTACTAAAACCGAGAGATAATGGAGACCGACATTGCGTTCCTACTCTGGCAAAGTCATAACCCTCCTTGTTCACCGAGCAGGGGCATAAAACGACAAAATGTTGAGCGGTTTACGACACCGGACGAGCAAAAACAGTCGATATTTTACTCCATGCTTCTGCAACTTCCGTTCTCCTCCTCTATGGGTCACGTAGTAGCTTCTTGTCTCTATTTCCTATTGGACTGAAACCAGCCAATGAGGTCCGGGAATTTGGGATCTATTTTGCCCTTGTAGAAATTGCATGTCAGTTGGTTTCCTGTGCCGGTCTTTCATAAACACTACGTGCTTTTGAGTTTTTTAATAGTCGCAGTGAGGATACATACATACATACATACATACATACATACATACATACATACATACATACATACATACATACATACACACAGTCAAGTAAAAGTTTTTTCCATGTCTTCCGATTTTAAGAGGTTTTTTCGCTTTTCCATATATATATATATATATAGACATAGAAAAAACTTTTACTTGATTGTTATAAAAATTACAAAGCTATATTTAAAATACTTTGTAGCATTTTTCCTTTATTTTAAGAGGACAACATTTACCACCACACTGAGTTACCTACCGGTACCTTTGCTCAGTTTGTCCTCTTGAATTATACTTCATTGAATAGTAAAAGTGTTTTGGTTATTATTTTTAAACGTGTAAGAAATGTTAAATTGTCTTCTTTTGATGTTTCTGTGCTGTATAGTTTCTTTTTAATTGAATCTCTTATAAACTTCATTTTTGTTGACTGGGCTTTTATTCTGTCTTTCTAAGGACTACAAACAGTAGATTCTGCTTCACGTTTTTCTTGTGAGTTTCGCTAAAATGTAATATAATTGTTCTTATATTATTGAATTAATAAATTATTACTTATCTTATACTAGATTCTATTTGACTTTTAAAAAATAGAATCTAGTAATATAAATGAGTTTAAACTAATTCATATGAGCTAATTCCTCGGCCAATAATGATAAAAATTGGTATTAGCACCAATAATGGCTGGGCACTCTTAGGCCCGACATTTAGGAGCAAACTCAAAGTAGAATATATAAACAACCCATGGCCCAAATGATTAACTATATTTATTAACCGTGATAGTTTACAGCTAGACTTTATCTTAGATCTGAATTTAGTAAAAAAGTGACTGCCTTGCCTTCGGAGATGCTGCCAGTGTCAAATTCTTTTCTCTCTATCTCTATTCCTAACACATTAGCTCTTTTTTAATAAACTAAAGCACTAAGCTATCACATCGATCCTATTAAAAATGTTCTTTCCCGATTAAAAAAAATATGGGCGTTACCTCTATTGACATAGGGGAATACTACTATTATGTTACTGATGTTATTAGCACAACCTCGGTTCGTTCTAATTTCACTATGTTTCACTATGTTTTAAGAATATTATTCTCGACTGTCTTAACAGACTAGTTTCTCAAAACAAGAACGTACGCTGTATCCTTTTACGTGTCAGCCGTGAAGCACTATTCGCACATAACGATAGCTAATTTTGATTTGTTTTATTTAGGGCGCTCTTTAACATTTCAAGGTAATCAGCATCCCACTCTATTCGGGGCGTGAAAGGGCCGTCAAATTTTGCTCAGAGGTCGCTTCTTTCGGGCCCTAGGTTGTTTTTTCGTGCCGTAAATGTACTACTGGACGGCTTTACTTCCCTTCCGAAGGAAGCCATACTTAGGATTTTTACGCCCCGAAAAAAGCCATCGATCCTGGCCGGGTTTGAACCCGCGATCTTTGGTTTAGAAGGCAAATATGGTTACCACTACACCACCAGGACCGACAATGATAGCTAAGAATTCTTCACATACCATTAAGATTGTTCGAGCTACACATTATCGTAAAACGATGCCTAGCAAAAAGGATTCATGTATCATTAAAAAATTATTTGAATTTTCCCATTTTAACTATAGCATTTAATAATTATATGAATCCTGAATAAATAAAGATATTCTATAGCTTATCTTGAAAGCAATCAGTTGAAATAAACATGAAACTACTGAAAAATAAACATGGAATACTTGTTTAATGACAATAAATGCAATGTTCTCTTTTAAATAAAATATACAGGCCTTCCAGGACTTCCCTTACCATTTGCACGAGATTTTGCGCCTCGACAGCTGGACATGCCAAAGCCTGCCGCACGTCATACATCTTACACTAGTCGCACACCAAACTGTAATTGTCCTATCATAAAGAGGGGTTTGTTATATACAATTTGGATTTTCATAGCACCAATTGCGAGTGTTGTGAGTGTTCACATGACCATTTTGGTGTAACTTCGCCTCGTCTGAAAAGAACACAAGCTTTGGGTCGACTAATCCTTCAGTCACTGATGAAAGAAACCATTTACAATAATGCACACGTGCTACGGGATCACTTTGCCGTAGAAAATAGACACGTTTGTATTTGCAAGCTTTGAGTTTCAAATATTTTGTTGCTGTATGTGCAGAAGACACGGAACCCCCAAACTTGTGCTTATTTTGGTAGTGAATTTGTTGACGAACGTTCAAGAATTGTGTTTTGTTAAAACTGTACGTCTTCTGGTGTTTCTTGTTTTGCACTCCAGTATCAAATTTGTTCCCAAGATCATAAATTATAGTTTTGGAAGGAGACTATTGTATTTAATAGCATTTACACAAAAAATACGCTGCTTAAAATCAGTTCTCTTGATCTTCGCGAATGAATATAGATTGGTGACTGCTCGGAAGTACAAAGATAGGTAGGCAGGCAGGAAGGCGAGCTGGTATTGGCCGAGATGCAAAACCCCGTGCAAGCCCGGTAGCTGTCATTAGATGTATAGAATTAGGTAGTTAATTTGTCTCTTACAGAATGGCAAGTCTTAACTTGGAAATAAAGAGTTATCATCCGCGGGTCTGTTGTCTCCGTAAACCCTGTGAGAGTAACTTAAATCAATCTACTCAATCTGTAAATAGTAACTGATTTCGACTTAAGAAAGTAAAGTTGCCAAATATGTTTAAAAGGGTTTAGACTTGTCTCTAATTGAGTACCTTAGTCCAGATTGTGTGTAGGATCATATAACTGATACGCGAGAGATTTATTCCGTATTTAATGGTGATTAAGGCTAAAACCAAGATTGCAACGATGAACTGAGAGTATTGGATCATGGCGCTGAAGGCTGCAATTCAAAAGGCTCTAGGCGACTCTGGGGAAATCTTTTTAATCAGCTTCTAGTAAAATCTGCTCTTTCCTTAATCGCTAAATTCTGCTCAGCAGCAGTGATTAATGGTCCATGTCTGCAGCTTGGGTTTGGAACTCGGCCTCAAGTAGACTGAAACAATATTTTCATAGGCGAGTACCCAGTTATTGTCATTGCACTCCTGGAAATATATCAGGAGGTTTTGTATTAATAGCATTTAACATCACTCAATCACTTTCGTTCGTTTTTGAACAATGATATGGTAAAATACTCACTTAATTACCATTTAAGCTCGTATGAGCTTCATGTATCAATTGTTCTTATTGGGAACAACAGAAATTGTTGTTCATAAGTCATAGGCGATCGCTCAGGCAGGAATTTAAACTATTTTAAGCTATTTTTAAAATATTAACTACAATATCTACTATGGTGCCAAACGGAGTGATCAGGCGGTAACATTTGGAGACTCGCATTAGGGAAGTCCCAGGTTCAAATCCTTTGACCGATCGACGTGATCCGAGTTTTTCGTTGGTTGCTTAGGCGAATATTGGAATAGATTCCTCCATTCCTCTAATGTCTCTTTATCGCATTTCTTTCTGTTACATATTCGATAGTGCCAGGCAGATGCCTTGCGCTTTGGAAAGGTTTCTGTTCCGGCACCTGGCATGGAAGCGGCCCTTCTGAGGGGCTCGAGCTCCTTGAGAGGGGGGGGGGGATTCCGTCTATGTAGAGTTGTTGATTCAGGAAACATTATTAGGTGTCTATGTCCCCCTGGGTTCTTGCTGCTCGCTGTTTCTCTCACCTCATCCCTTCCTTCCGTAGATATTACCAGTAGGAGCATAGACACAAACGACCAGCCGTTTAACAATATTTAGAGCTGAAACATTCCTCTCCGTCCCTACCAATGCAGTGAAACCTAAAATAGTAGGTAAACGCATTTGGATTATGAATTACGAGCACAGTAAACAATTTTCATTTGCTTATGATCAAATATTCAGTGCTCCAATAAAAGATATTAAAAATGTTGAAAGAATTTCAATAAAGCAGAAATAAATTTTGAAAATGTACTCAAATTATATAAAATATGAATTATTATTTGGTATTCGTTTTAAATAGTATATGTACTTCTGTAATTGTGTGTTTGTGTAAATTTGTAGGAGTATTGCGTTAGACAAGGCATAGTATTACTATTTAAGCCGAAGAAAGTTTGCAAAGTTTTAGATATAAGAATAGCGTCTAAAGGATACCATCATATTGAAGTAAGCAAAAATAAGTTACAGTTTTAAAGGATTAATGTTTTTAGAAAATTGAGGAACTTAAATGAGATTTAATATTAATTGTTTTTAAAATTACTATTTAAATAATATATGGAACTTATTGTGACTTTTACCTATCCACATTCTACTTAGAACTATGAAGATTTTAACAGCATTTTATAATTGTTCTAGGCAATGCAAAATTGATTTCTTCAATACAATTACCACTTTCTGATGCACTCTTAACACTGCAATTAATATGAAATTATATTGCACTTAGTTTATGAAAAGATGACTTAATTCAACTTAAATCTAAAGAAGTTTTGTTTTATCTGGATGGCGTAAATGGAGAGCAAGTGTTATGCTCGAACATGTTTAAAATGCGGAGGCACATACTGTGTGTACTAATTCTGAAAAGTGTTATTTCTTTATCATTTGCGGCATCTCTAATGCCACATAATTTTAATCCACATGACATGTGTAGTGAATGACAGTGTTTGATTAATAGGTATCCACATTAACAGTAATCACTTTCGTAGCACCAGGCTGCTGCCACACTATTATCAATATGACTTTTATCTGTGGACATTCCAGTGCGGTTTATATTGCTGCTTTCCCATAAGAAAAAGGGTCGAATCACTGTCTTTGAGAAGGAATTTTAATGTTGTTTTGCCAAACATATTGAGAAGCCAAACGATTTTGAGTTTATTCGCAATTTTTATTTCATTGCCTGAATAAAATTGTATCAGAACTTTGAAATTGAAACTGTAGATGAAATGCATTTTGATGTGTTGCCATTTTTTCTTATACTTATAATAAAAGGTTTAAACCTTAGGTCTACATTCTCAATGGGCGGTGTGAATTTTCATTTTCAGGTTTACGTCATTCTTGGCCTCCATTCAGCAATTAACGGCAGCCCAAGGCATTCAAGAAGAGATAGAAATGTAGCGAGCTGAGACAATTAATTAACTGGTACTAATTGCCTGATAAGCGAATAATTCAACCTTAAGGTTTGCCATATTTCTTAATGATTCCTGAATTCATGGCGATATGCATAATTTGCCACAGGGATTGACCTAGAAGCAACATTTATCGTATTAATGTGATAAAGCTTCTTTCCTGTGGACAAACTTTTCTCTTTATGACAAGATCTGGTCAAAAATAGATCTCAATCACTTGTTTAAAATGCTTATTCTGCTCCTCATAATCGATTACGGTGCTGAAATATATATTGTCCTGTCTTTCTGCCCAAAAGGATCACTGAACAGCAACCGTTCATACTATTTCCTGTAAACTTTTTATCATTTTTCATGCGGTATTCATTTATTACAACTAATAAAGCTATTACACACTCATAGGCGAAAACACCTTATAATTTATGAGGTTTATCTTTTTTTTTTTTAGAAATATTCGTGCATTTTTACACATTTTGTTTTAAATTGTAAGATAAAAATAAATTGCTGATCGTCTAATACAATGTAAAAAAAAGTAAACACATCTCTTTTGGGAAAATGAACACATGTATTATCCAGTTTTACAAAAGTTTGAAATGTCAAGTAAGAAGCTAATGATATTGTTATCATCTTGACTGTTCTGTGACATAGCTTTGGGTGATAGACTATTCAAAATCTAAAAATTTGAGCCCCGTCGGTATGTTTACACAAAGTGGTATAAATAATAATTGTTAATTTGATACAACAGTCACATTCTTGTACTTACCTGGCAAAAGAATGACATAACTATACATTATTCCAATCATGCTCTCCGCATGAACCAAGTGAGTTCCGTCCGCGCGAAATTATTTTGTAAATCAGATTGTAATCAGCTTTGACGTAACATAGACAAAAAACGGGATTAAAGGAACTCAGAAAATAAAAACTTACAAGTTAAAAACTGAGTTCACAAAGGTGGCAGTACATATATGCACGACTGTTCAAACATATCACATATAATTTAACTATTTCGTCAACTATACAAGTATGTGCATACAATATTTTAAAAGGTAAACATAAATATTCACAAGCGTTTATACCAAAACACTACAAATTATCTTTATTTAAAAATTACATATACAGAATAAGTAAAAATGAAAGAAAACAAACTCTTAAAATATTTATAAACAAATATATCTACTCAGAGTGTCCATACAGTGCTTGTTAGCTACCTAGCCGAATTTGATGAAATCATTCTTAAGCGGTTTAGTGATATGAACGCAATTCCTGGTTACTCAACATATAATAATTAAGTACATTATAGAATTAAAATAATCGCAATTAGAATTTAAGTAGTTTCTTTCTAGAACGCTAATTATATTTCGAGCGAACCCTATGAGACGTTAAATAGTAAGAAACGGACTTGAGAGAGGTGTACAGAGAGACAGTTGGTACAGATCCAACATTACTGCATCGTTGTTTTGTTTCTGTTTCCTGTGTTAATTAGTATTTGATAGCTTTAACATGAGTCCTTAGTATGTACATTAAATATTCAAAGCCTGATTATAATATTGTTTTTTAAACAATAAGAATACGGCTTTAGGAAAAATCTTCTGTAACAAGGTAAATAAATTTATTATCATGGTCAGTCAGAATTTACTTTTATATATTAGAAAATAGAATCAAAATATCCTATTTGTCCAAGTTATTGAAACCTTAATTTCATATTTATTCTTTTGGATATTTATTTTAAATCCTTGATGAAAATATTCAGACTTTGTACGTATCAATTTGAGAAAAAATAATAAAATACAATAAGAAATGTAAAAATCTATAATCATTTTTGTTTTGTTTTGATTTTCTTTCTTTTCTTAGACACGTTCCTGACTATTAAAGTACGCATTCCTGACTATAAAATTACGATGATAAATACCGCATTATTTAATCGTTTTTGTTTGGGAGTATACAAAATAACTTCATTGCTATAAATAGATTTGGTCTTCGACCGACCTGATCAACAGTCCGATAGGAAATTAAGGATAGGTGACAATTTGGTTTTCGTGTTCTCTCCAAGGAAACTATTTTTGGCACAATGGCTGGCACATACATGTCCTACAAATAGTTTGTACAGTTAATGAACATGTATAATTAAGAATCATGTATAGCACACTAAAGGCTATGCTCCACTATATGAATAACTTGGGCATATCAAAATCAAATATGGTTCACCTACAGCATTTGAGCCTTATTAAGCGAGTGGAAATCGTATAATATAATTAACGCGCGTTTGTTTTAGATAAACTTATTAAGATAAAACTGAGAATAGAGAAACGTTTATAATATTTAGCATGTTAAGCACTTATGCATAGACCTGAAATAAAAAAAATTAAAAAAAAACCAAAACATGTTTGAAACTGGAAAATGAGCAATATAGCCCACAAGGATATTTTAGTGATCTTCAGTGCGGGATCTGAGAAGTTAAACATGGTAAGTATAGAGGTAATTGAACATTCTAAAACACGTTGTTATATATGATCACAGAAGAAACGATACTACAGAGCAGATTTTAAATAAAAATTACTGATATTTACAAATTTACGAATGCTTGCTGGCAGAGCAAGTTAAGAGCCGCAGAATTTTAACTTGTATCAACTTTACCATAAGTATACATATATTCTTATATTTTGTATAATTGGTCAGCATGTGTAATGAGCATATTTCACTTTCTGACGAGTCCTTGGAAGTGAAGCCCCAAACATGCAAAAAATATTTTTAAAACACAAATTCAATAAATGCATTTTATTTAGAAAAAAGTTTTAGCGCGATATACTCTGTAAACATTTTTCTACAAAATTTAGTAATCTGATAAGAGTTTAGGAAGAATGAGCAAGATCCTAGAGTCTAAAAACAACACATGCTTCTAAATTTATTACTAGTCGAAGCAATATGGAAAGAATTTCTGCTTTTTGCTACATTAATGAAAGCTTATGAATAGGCATCGGAATTTCAAAGCACTAACTCCAGAATGAAACGGAACCAAATTATGTTGTTACTGTACTGTACTGTACTCCGCTTACTTATTTCACTCATCAATTCCTGCTTACCTGCCGAGCGGTTACTCATAGTTTGTGTTCGTGTGTTTATAGTGGGCTAGTAGTTTGAGTGTACCTAACTTGCTGTTTAAGTGCTTGAGAGTTTCAATGCCCACTTATAAAACTTATGAACTTCGATTTATCAACAATTGGTAGTAGTAGAATTTATTGGATCTAGTATTAGGAAAAATTCCTTTTAAGTGCTACAAACGAAATTTTTGAGTGCTTCAAGAATACAACTTTATTGCATCGCTTTTGTGGACACTTTTATTAGGAACTTTTTTTAGTTGGCTCTCGGCTTGATGGTCTTGATGGCAGGTGGAGGGATCTTGGCGAAGCCTGCGGCGTCGAACACAGGAAGTATATCACGAACTCTTTGACCGGAAGTCGTGACTACGTCGAACATCCTGCAAAGAACAGCAAAGTCACCCCAAGCTTTCGTTTCAAACAGTGTGTTCCCAAACCAATGTTATGTTTTGGGCTATGTAGCTTTAGTGCCAGGTATGGTTCGCAATTTTTTCTACACAGAAAATATTTAAAATATTGAATGAATGTAATCAGTTTGACATACTTAGTGAACTCGATTAAATCTCTGTGTAAATAATCTGTTGGATAAGTAATGTAACGCATTGTTATTTTCTAAGCTATAACAGTAAACCCCTTGCTTCTTTACATGTTACGATTTGAAAAACTGAATTTGACTTTGATTGAAATTAGCCGAGACGCAAAAGACCCCAATCATATAAATCGTAAGTTCTAAATTATCACGTCAAGGGGAAAATAGCGTCAATATATCATAGGTTTTATGGGATTATAGAGAAAGAAAACAAAAAGTTTTAGATTATTTATTTAGACTAAAAATCATAATCCACAAAAATGAATTATTTGAATGCAAACTGCATAAATTCTTTGCTTGAGGTATATAACAGGTTTAATTCTGCTTGATCAAATACTGTTGAATTTCGTATCTTAAATTTTATTTTTTTTCTAAAACTAGTAATTTGAAGTCATTAAGTTAATATTAAATGAAGTTAAAAATTGCAGCAATTATGATACCCATTGAGTGGTAGGTCATTGAGCGATATCATGAAAGCAATAATTTTGTTTTGGGTTTTGTTATTCTAATTAGAATAATAAAAACCAAAGTTGAAACATAAAGTTTTCTTACGTTGAATAAAATGTTCATTTTCATGGTTTGAAGATGATGGGAAAGTTATATTTAGCATATTATAACTTGATTCAAGAAGAGCCTAAATTACAAAAATAAGTTCATCGTAGTTTATCTAGAAGTTATTTAGTAGCTAAACATATTTACCATACCTTACTTCCTACTTACCCATTTAGAAGATGTACTGACCTTTTAGTATACTAATTGAAATTTAATAGCTTCTTCATGTGCATACCTTATTTGTAGATGCGTGGCATGTTTGATTATTTGAACTTTATCCTCCCCTCTCTTCAGAATAAAACAAAATGTAAGAATCCTGTTCAATGACACTTTATCGTATTGTTAGTGCTTTAAGGTTAATAGTAGAATATTATTTCTAAAAATTGTTAGATTGGATTAGGTTAGGTTAAGACGGAAGGGGATTTCAGACACAGGAGTATTTTGTATCTTACTGGACCTCTGGAAGGAAGGAGGTACAAAGAGGCCGGCCAGGTTTATGGGGCGGCAGTGGGTCCCCTAAAGTTCTCAAACCTTTTCCTTTCGTTATACATCGTAGACTTTCCTTTGTTGTACGACGTCGACCCTTCCATGGCGTTCGAACCCCGTGGAAAGGCTGCTGACTCATCAGAGCAGATTTCCCAATGAGCAAATTCCATCACTGCTTATCGAAAAACCCGTCCCTGGCTGTGCAACCCCAAAACGATTAACAAGGAAATGAAATGAGAAGGAATGAGGACAAGGAAATTCATATAAATCACGAAAAAAAAAAAAAAACAAAATCGGAATAGCCGGCCTGCGAGTCATAACAGCATGGGCCACCCAAGTTTTAAAGATGTTACCACCAAATAATTACCCATATTATTAGGTGGTAAAATCATATGTACAATAATAACTGCTTTTATCTACCTTCATATTTCTGTAATTGCCTACAGACCTGCTTAAACCTCAACACGAAATGTATACAATATCCAGTTATGTTTTCTTATTTGAAAATGTATGCTATTTTTCTTTACTGTAGGTATGAGATTTAGCACATTAAATATCTCCTATAGAACAATTTTTAAAACAACATATACATTTAACAGCAACTACATATACACTACTAACATAACACAATATGTAATCCCCTGATAATCGTATTATCTGCAAAAAGCAAAATTTTAGGATCAGAATCTAGGCTCATTTAGATAAAATATTTCAGATAAACACACAATTGTTCAAAACTAATTTATTTATTCTTTCGTTAACAAAAAATAAGATTACAGCCTTATATATTTCGTTTAACAAAACTTTGGCTTTACGAATATGTTACTCAGTTTTTATAAATAATGCTTGCACTAAATTAAAAGCAAATTTTCTCTGATAATATAAAGCAATTATATAAAAATACAAAATATTGATTCAACACTGCAATTTTATTCCGTCTGTAGTTCTTGTTTTGCTAACCATTTTAGGTGCGAAGTGTACCAATATTATATTAGTGAATTGTATAATATTAAAATGTATGTTTAGAATTTTAGAATATTTGTTATATGAGTAACCTGCAGGGTAGATTCGGAAAAATATTATAATAGTATGTATCCTCAATTAATCTAATAATTTCTACCTCAGGGGAAATTAATGACCCCCATAGATAAGAGGATATTGGTGAGTTCTGGAACCAGGCTGAGAAAATCAACAGATTAATGTAATATTAGAATACCGCAGACTTATATAATTGTTATCTAAGGCAAGGAACTCTGTGCCAACTGGTGCAATATGGCAGTGTAAAGTTGGAAATGATCAATGAACAACGAACAATGCTGCATAAAAAGTATATTTTAATAACCATATTATTACGCTCTGTACGGGAAATGGCCTATAAAGTATTCCTTTAGAAAGCTGGTCGTAACCTCCAGGGGCGTCATGGATTATTGGATAGATTCAAGCGGAAATTTAGAAAAATAAATTGTTCCTTTTATTATTATTATAGAACGATCAGAAAGTATTAAACGTGTTCCTTATTATGAGTAGTGCTATTTCATAGAGAGAAGTACCAAGCTGTTTGCTAATTAATAATTAATTTGTGACCAAATGCTTATTATTTATATAATTTGCAATCCCTTTCGATATTTAGTCTTGTAGTTCATCATTGATGAATATCGTATTTCACAAAGACATGAGATGTAGAAGCAATAAGTACTTTTAAGGCAGATATACCAGATCAAGTTATTCTTTCTTTGCTAGTAATAATTGGTTCAGATCTTTGTTGTAAAAATGCCAATTATAATGTTGGACTTAAGTCTACAGTCCCAATGGCTGCCTCGTTAGGTGGTTGAAGCATCCATTACAGCCATAAGTTATTTTTGAGGGAATGCACACATAGTTTTGTGAATCTGATGAATAAGTTCCATTTACGCTTTCGTGACAGTATTCTGAAACTGAATCAATTTCAGATGTTGTAGAGAAGGATTTAAATTTTCCATAGTCAATACCAGTAGTTCAATGTTAATATTTTATCTGGTACATGCAGAAAATATTTTGTTTCTTCTATGTAAATAGTCAAAATGTGTAAGCATTTCTATTAAGTTAACAGTCAAAGTTCAGCACAAACGGACTTCAGTATGTATGAGAACTCTTACTCCCATTTTTCACATGGTGAAGTAAATAGTCTGGTACAGCAGCCGATTTTGTTTTAAATTGATCAAATTTTTCTGCCTTTTTTAGTCAATCCTCCTTTCAACATTGTTTTAATATAACGATGTTGATTGTAATTATTTGCATCAATTATCGAGAGCAATAATACTCGTATTTCACAAATGACATCTAAGTTAATACTTTATTTACTTTTGAATATAAAAGATATGGATAGGTTTTTATTTTTATTTTTCATCTGAGTAATATTGATCCAATAACTTTTGAGAAAGTTCACTTTCCTCCGAAAGAAGGCAATAGATATGAGAGATATGTTTGATGGGTTTCTAAAGTGCCATATTTTCTGAAACTAAAAAGTCATGTAACATATTTTAGTTTATCACGAAGTACTGGGAATCCGAATTCAAAAGTCATTAGATTTCGCTATCTTGTTATTGTAAGATTAAACTGCTAGATGGTTAGTTAAGAACTTATTCGTCCGTCCTTATTAAGAAAATGGAGCAATAATAACGGCGGTCACATTGTTGTCAACTTTCTGGTTGTTAAGCATTAATATGAGAGATTTTCAATAATTTTACTCTCGAAAAATTAAAGAATTGGGGAATTACTTTAGTAAAGCGCGGCGGTAAATAGGAACCATAGATTGGTAATTAAAAGTTGAATGATAATTGTGAAAACTCGGATTTCATGGCTTGCACTGGAAGCTTAGTAATTCTTAACTCTTTGATTTGTGTGCTTCCTAGATAGAGCAATTCATTGTAAAAATATGTTACGTTATTCTCATAAGGGACATCTTGTTTTGATATATGTATTAATAGAAAAAATTACATAGCTTTACTATACTTTCTACACAAGTATTAATGGGGCAAAATGCAAGTGTATTTAGTTTTTTTCTAAGATTTATATTAGTTTGTTGAGATTAAAATACCGCAACAGAAACAATGAATAACTATGACGAAAATATTCGGTGAAGTAATGTGGTATCAGCTACACTATAATACACAATAAATGTATATAGTTACCTGAGCGTGTGATGTGCATTAAATTTGTTGGTAGGTACTGTTGTGCTTGTGTGTAATAAATATGTCATATGTTACCTGTGAGCTGGAACTTGTGGTGTAGAAATAAGAACATAAGCGCCGAAATAAAAATAAAGTTGTTACCTGTTTGTGTGTTGACTTGAAGCTTGTGGAGTACTGACTTTAGAGTAAAGATATGTTACCTGAAATGCATGACTAGGGATTTTGTAATAATTAGTGAAATACTTTTTAAACATTTAGCGCATAGTGTGTTTATGCCATGTTTATAAGTTTATATTCGACTTGAGCACTGTGACATCCTTAAATTACTAATTTCTACTCATTCATAAAAGTTTTTTGAGTAAGGGTTCTTCACTTGCCGGCATTTGGATTAGCATACTTACAGCTTATCTACGTACTATTGTTAACAATGCGCTTGCCCCTTGAGAAACACAGGCAAACGTTATATCCGATTCTTTTTCTTTATACCCAAATTATAAATGGACTGCTAAGTGACAATTTCCGCTATCCGTAAGCGTTGTTGTTAAGTAATGTATGCCTTACACCACGTCTTTTTATTATAAGATGACTCTTCACGCAAGAATTCATATTTTCAGAGCTCTGGTACCTATTGTTTAGGTATTTAAATACATATCTTACCCGAAAATGGGAGGAGGTAAGAATCAATTAACCCTTTATGTCCATTCCTCCTTTACAAATACAATTTAAAAATAAAATAAGAATAATAATCCACGTCTGATTCTGTTACCATCAATGCATTATCTCTTTCTGTTTATTTTTTTAACTCTTCCAGTCTCTGACATTTATTCTGAATTCAGTGCGCTCAGGAATCTTTCCTGAAACGATTTACTAACTTCACTGGCAGAATATATTAATGCATAATTGTGGTAAATAAAGATTCATAACGTTGCATCATTTTAAGATATGACGTGCTCTTCCATACGTTCACCGACTTCGCTATAAAATTTGAGCGAACATTGCACAACGTCATGCATTTTATCGCCAGGCGGGAGTACAATGGCCGGTTTGCGGCCCGCTTTATGGAATCTTCGTTTATTATCTCTGGAAGGAGCTAAGGTTTTCATTTACATTCTAGAACGGTATACTTTAAAGGTCTTATTTCCCATATCAGCATAATGTCTTATATTCTTCAGTTAGAGTTTTAGCTTCCGCATGTTGATATAACATTATCTCAGAAACTTCTGTTTAAAATTATGTATTTAACGCAGTCTTCACCAAAGGAAAATCATAATAATTTAACTGTGCACTACATGTTCAAGTTCTACCAATTTATAAATTGCGGCACACATTCTTTCACCAATGGCGTAAGGCTTTTACGAAATATTATATTACTGTGGTTTTACTAACTTGCAACTTCTAGAAATTCTCCCCCTTTCGACCTTACTCAAGAAACGCTTCTGAATTACCCAGTCTATGCTTTTCCTCACTGTAAGGATGGAGGTACTGAAGAGCTGGAGGGATGGCAGTTTGCTCAAGTCTGCGCTCAACTGTTCAGTAAGAGAAGGACCCGTACCTGTTGCCTATAATAGACTTTCTACCCGTAGCGCGCACTACCGAAGTAGAGGCTGCAGCTTCGGTTGGGAAGAACGTAGCACCATAGAAGTCGAGACCGTTCTGTAGCAGGATGTTGCACTCCTCAAGGGATGCAAGCGTCACCCGGACCAGGGGAGGTGGAGCTGCACGCTCGCCTGATGGAGTACCAGAACCTCCCGCACCACCTGCGGTTTTGTCAGATGCTGCAAAAATGAAAAACAAAAAACACCTCAGATACTTGTTGCAAGTTGAATGTCTTACCTGATAAACGTTTTATGAAGAAAATGCTTACGGACCTGCACTAGGATTAGAAGCTCCTTGGCTTCCAGTGTTGCCAGAATTAGACGTGCCACCGGTGGAGATAATGGCATCTTTAGGTAAACGCGTCACCTCTACAATGGAATGGAACTTGTAAAGCGAATGCCGGATATCCTCCTCCGGTATATCCTCAGGAACTTCCAGTACGAAGACCAGGAAGGTTTTCTGAGGGCGACAGGGAATGGGGATCTGTGAACAATAGAAAGTCAAACATGTACTAAAAGCATATCTTAAGCATAATTGTAAGTACATCGCTTATCCATAAATTAGTCGACTACGAAACAAAATTGATGCCTGTTTGTGAAAACTGAACTCTTCATAAGAATTGAGTACCCACACTCTTTAATTTACTTTATTCACATATTTAAACAATTAATTCCATGCGTACTATATTTTTTCAGACATGAATTTTTGCACTAATCATATTTTACTTCTAAATTTACTTTAGAAGATACAGAACAAACCAATCAATATGTGCCTTATGATAGGTAGGAATTCTTAATTAAGAAACGAGCTGCGGGACCTGCCATTTTACTGAAAGCTGAGCTCAGAGAAAGGGAGGGGGAGGATCAATCACATAACCAAATTCTAATGTAGAAGGGCATTGGCTACATTTTTACAATCTCTATTTTTCTTATTTACTGTCTCGCTTCCTCCCACACAGGTTTCTTAGTACAGCTTAGAATAGTATCTTATACTAATTAATCTCTTATCTGGTACTGGTAACCTGATGTAAGTAAAATACAATAGTTCAAGTTTCTTCCCAAACACCTGTAAAATATTATGAATAATCATTGTTCCAACAAGACCATATGAATCACAAGCATTGTCTGCTCTCAAATAATTCCAAAAACATACCTATTCACTTAAAATAGATTCTGTGGATCTGATAAATTAGGTATAGATAATGAAGAAATATGAGGGTCGTATATAGTTTTGCAAAAAGCATGTTGGACACATTTTAAGATCTTATTTTTCAACTAAGTCTGCATTGACATTTTATACACTCGTTCCCATAAATTTATTTATATTTTTATCATATCGGTAACATAATTGATAGCGGTATCATGATGTCTTCCCACACAGCTCACTTTTAAGTCTCGGAACAGACATGTACGGCCACGTTTAGTCACATTTATTCATGATTAAACCATATTCTACACGGTGTAGTCTCCATGAACTACACCAAACTCTCCTTTGATCTGCGTGACTACCCTGCACATTTTATTGTAGATGCAACAATAATCAATTCACTCTGTCAAACGTTAAGTAGGCGCCGTATTTGGCTAAAATTTTCATATATATCGTGACAGCAAACAAGGTCCTACTTAAGAATCCATTGAAGCATTTCATGGCAATTTGCCAGATTTTTCAAACGACTCTCGCAAGAGTAACATAGATTCAATTGTTTTCCAATTATCCTTTTTGCCTTTATCAAAAGATCTAAAAATTAATATATCGTAGCTGAAATATAAATAAATATTTATGGTAAAATTGCGAAAAATGAAATGCAATAGTTGCATATTTTTTAAATATATTCTCTTAATACCTTTAAAATATTGAAAATGTTCTGCAAATTTCTTACCTTAATTGTTTAAAAGTGGTTTGATACACACATGTTAAGGTTTAGTTTCATTTTAACACGATGGAGTCTTAAAATTAAGAGATGGACGATCCTCTTTCATAAATCTTCTTCAATAGTATGTCACACCGTCAATAAAAATTATGGTGTATCTGAATATTGCTGTGTTTTGAGGAGTATTTATTTGTTGTTTGTTTATTCATTTCATATTTATGACTTCGTTTTATTTTTCCTCGAATGAGACCGTGCCGATAATCGGGAGCACACAGTATATTTCCGCCGCACGATCGGCAAAGTGCTGAAAATAGGTTTAACATTTTAATACAGCAGCGATATAGCTCAATTTTTTCTCAGTTACCACAATATGTATGAGTCTTATTTCCTTGCCCAATTCTTATCCTGTTGTTTATGTTTAAGCAGTATTTTACAAACGGTAGATATGTCAGATGGACAAATCCCCAGAAAAAATTCTTGAAATTCTGCAAAATACTGAGCAACTGTTTCGTTTCTTAAAAAGTTAGAGCAAATGAAATTTTGTTCTGTATTTAAACTTTCAACCATAGGAAACATAGAAATTAAACGCAATATCTGTTCATTTTATTGAATCTAAACTCCCTCTGATCGACCTTATCAACGGTAATACGCTTCCTTGACCGTCGGTGTGTGCAACTGTAACCTGCCAGCTTTGTACCCGATTCGCTTGCGGGAATAAACAAACCAAAAAACACGATATACTTAATTTCACTGTACGACAGAGAATAGTTATGTTAGTAATTTTATTCTTAAGGCTGCAATACTATAAGTAACTGGGCATTATCGCACTTAGCCCTTATAAGGATTAAAAGAAAGGATAAGCTCCTCCCAGTAAACGAATAGCTCTAGTGAATATGAGGGAAAAAAAAAAAAAAACACTCGTCCCCCCTCCCCCACTACCTGGGTTCCAGTTCCGGAAAGTTAACCGAGCGCCGCCACCGCACCGCACAGCCTTTTTCGCACTTAAGTCGGCCATCCAATGTGTGCCGCACACCTGCAGCACCCGCCATTCTACCTGTCCGAGCTGGACTACGTCAACACACAATGTTGTCATCACTGTAGTTGTTAGCACAGCCTCTATGTTCAGAGCTGAGCAAACCGTCTATGATGCGAGCAGTGCGTTTCGTATTTCCGCCAACAGGAGTCATTAGGAACGACTTCAAACTCGCCCAACGCCGCTACTGCAAGCACTGCTACGTGTACAGAACTGCCGCAATGCTCCCACGTTGCCATTACTATGACTCGGATGACCTGACCGCTGTATGCATATATCATTATTTGTTTCAACCGATTCTGTGTCACCTGCAGAGATTCGGATCACTTTATTGGACATACCATCTGTCCACTTTCCCCAAACCACTGACACCAACGCCGCTATAGGCACACACCGTCCCGTCTATTCAGCAAAAGAAAGGAAAACCAGCGAAGCCAACACTATCATCCATCGCCACGATTAACCAGTAATTTTTTTTTTTTGGTTCGTTTTATTTATGGACGCTCTTTAACATCTTAGGTCATCAGCGTCCCATTCAATTCAAGGCGTGAAACGGCCGACAAATTTTGCTCAGAGGCCTCTTCTTTCAGGCTTGAGATTCTTTATCGTACCGTAAATGTACGGCACGGGGCCCACGGCTTTACTTCCCTTCCGAAGGAAGCCATACTTACGATTTTTACGCCTGAAAAAATCTATCGATCCTGGCCGGGTTTGAACCCGCGATCTGAGGTTTGGAAGGTAAGTATGGGTACCACTACACCACCAGGACCGACCCAATAGAAGTCACCAGACTATAATCAATAGAAGTGATCATTACAAACATCACAGCCGGCTTAACGGAAAGTATCAACCACCTCGCTGAGCTGGGCATATCACCACAGTAACGTCTAAGGGCGCTAGAGGAAGCATACACAGAATCTTGGGTCATTTTCGCCACATCTCAGTACATTTTAAGTAAGCACAGCGAATATACCGAACCCCAATTCTAGGAAGGCATCTCCAAAGTCACTGTAAGTTTAATAGATATCAGAATTCTTTTTAATGCGTCCATAAAACTAGAACGTCAGGACATGAAACTCACACATAAAACAAAAAGTCACCACAATAAATTCAAGAAATGGGAAACCATCGGAAACCACATGATTCCATACCTCTCCAACCACTAAATAATATTTAAAGTTTAAGAAAACCTACCCCTAAATCCTTCTTTCAATTCTACCTTAAATCCCCGTCGGGACAAGCCGGGCATAAGTCAAGCTTGTCCCCCGGCACTACTACTTCTCACCTGGTACATGTAATTACATGCCAATTATCCTATACTTCTGAATTTGGGGGTGCAATAGCTATACCCCACAATCCAATTAGCTCCCCTTCTGTCCTCTCTTTTTAACATAACAATATGAATGAAACTTGCTTCACAGGCTATACTATCATGTACTATCATGTAGAAAGTACAAAGAACTTACAACAAAACAATAACAGCACAATAAAATATAATAATTATCAAAAAAACACAATATTCAGTTGTGTAATATAATACAAAAGTTTTGAATATTTAACACAATATGAAATATTACGTTTTTCCTACACAAGTAGAGTACTATGCTAAGATTTGAAGTCAGAACCGGATAGGAAAAATTAGAGGTCCGGCCTGGAACAGCGGATATTCGGCTACCGTGGCAATGCACCTTCTAAGTACCTCTATCGACTATAACCGGGAATGTTCCCCTCCTGGAGATCACTAAAGTAATCTCGTTGCAAAGAGTTTATCCGTATGAGGCACTCGAAACCTTCCTATATCAGTATTAATTTAATTGGGAAGTAATTTTTCCAGCACAAACCTCAAAGTAGAAACCACGCATATGCGTACATACAAACATAAGAGTTAGTATGTATTTCTGAAAATAAAATAATGAAAAACATGACATACTAGTAAAAGTTAATGAACTCTAAGCACGCTGTCACCACATCGGTATTGATTTTAAATGCTTAACAATAAAATTAAAGTTTTCCTGTGTAGAGAGGAACACTATTGGTTTAGTACGGCAAGGATGAAAGCATCTGGTAGAAAGAGAGCTTTGGAGATCAATGATTTTGTCGTTAAACTACAATTATCTTAAATATTTCCAATCCAAATGTATAATTTATCCGACATGGGAGAACGTCATTATTACTTCTGTATAAGAGATAGACGAGGTGGCCGTATTATATTTCAAAAATACTTCAACTGCATATCAAACAGCCTTTTAGTCACCGAGATTAAATTTATTCAATTCTTAATGATTTTGAGTGAATTTAGAATAAAAGTGAAGTTGCAACTATAGAATATTCAATATTTCTTAACTGAAATTTGTAATTTTAATACTTTAAAGTTTTTAAAATTATGTAGCTGTATAACTAATTTTGTAGGAAAGTTCAATTCACTTCACTATGCATATTCTTTGCAGCGGTTTTAAATAAGAAGAGGGAGTTAATTAAATAAGTATGTAGAGAAATTTATGGAAACGGTTTAAATTTTATTGCTGACATGGAATCTCGGGGGTTAATGATAACTTCTTCCTCTTCAGCTGACTTATATTTTGCCACGACTGTTGAAACTGTGATGCCTGGACACCCTTACGTCCTGTGACTATAAGGGAAGGAGTATATGGAGATTAATAAGATTTCTCGTTATGGGAGATGAAACACAATTTATTGTTCATAAGCTATTCCACATAAAATCTACGGCCGTTATTTCCTGTGAAACTTTCGCACTAACTATGGCGATCGCTCTGACATTTCTTAATTTGATAAAGACTAGTCCTGAAATCAACTAATCCTGAGACGCAACTGAACTCAACTAATAAAACTCTTCTATTGAATTGACGTGCCTATCTTCCACATTGATAGTGCCCCACACTGAATACTCTTCCAAAAATAACTACACCTTTACACTAACTGAACTGAACTGAGAATGAATGCGGATCGACTGTCTATTCTTCCAATCAACTGAACTGATAGAATCTGGATCAACTGCCCCTGGGCCGCAAAATGGCAAGACTAAATAAACATGGCAGTCTGCCGATGTCACGAAGCTACCTTTATTCTTTACAATATGTTTTTAGAAAGGTCTAGAATGTTTTCTGACATCCTCGCATCTTTATCGGGTAATCTGTTCCCTTCATTTTTTTTCCTGCTATATTGTTTGTGAGATGGCTTACGTGACTTCTTACGTGTCACCTACATCTCTTGCCTATTAAATGGAGCCTTTAGGATCTCCCTTCGAGGTTGTTCTCCTGTCTTTTCACTCCCGTGTGTCTATCGCTTTCGTCCTTAGCTAGCATGATAAAAACGAAACGAAATAAACATCTTTTCAAGGATCATGCTTTAGAATTCTCTCCAGAAAATATCCGTTTCCTGGGTCATCTTTTACAAATATTGTTACAATAGGAAACAGAAATGCCTAGGTCAGATTTTATGGCTGGGGGTAGCTTTCTGAACCCTGATAATAATTTATTTTACACACAGTAATTCAACACTTGTACAGGAAATAAAATGACATTACACTCATGACTATAATAAGGAAGCTACATAAAATTACTTGCTATAATTACTCTAGTTAAATTTGGGGATGACAGTTCATAAATACTGTCTCATCTTGTTTTTTTAAAGCATTTTAAATTTGTCCTATTTTTATTCGAAAATAATCTAGTTTCTTTTTCATAAAGTGTTATTAAATTTTAATTAAAGAGAAAGCAAAATATAAGATTTCAGGACAACCACCAATGTAAGCACTTGTAGAACCATATGATATGAAATTCATAAGGGAAATTGGTGATATTCCATGGCACTTAAAAGGTGTTATAATAAAACGTTTAACATTCCACATTTCCAGTGTGTTCATGATAACAACATTTTATGATTAGCATACTAAAGAAAGAGGATCATGGGCTTGTGCTAAAATTTTATATGCTATTCTTCATTTAATATTTTTAAGTACTATATCTAATGTTTACTGTATAATTGACATAAATTAATTGGTTCATAATAACTAAAAAATAAACCTTCTTATTACATCTTTTTCATTTGCGCTGCATAGTACATAGTTATTTTAAAAAGAAGGAAACTATAATTAAATATTGACCGTGTTTTGTGAATTAGAGCATGACCGATAGAATAATGAGTGAAGGTTATTTAGTATGCATCTTTATGCTTAATAATGTATACCCTTATAGAAGGATATAAACAAAACACTTAACAACTTATGTTCATAAATCGTAGTTCTTAATATAATAATTTTTGTTTTCATATTCATCTATAAGGGCATAATCGTCCTTTATTATTTGTGGTCCTGGTGGTGTAGTGGTAACCATACTTGCCTTATAAACCCAACGTCGTGGGTTTAAACCCAGCCAGGACCGATGGTTTTTTCGGGCCTAAAAATCCTAAGTATGGCTTCCTTCGGGAGGGAAGTAAAGCCGTGGGTCCCGTGTCGTACATTTACGGCACGATAAAGAACCTCAAGCCTGAAAGAAGAGGCCTCTGAGCAAAAGTTGTCGGCCTTTTCACGTCCTGAATACAATTGGACGCTGATGACCTGAGATATTAAAGAGCGTCCTTAAATAAACAAACCAAAAAATCCTTTATTATTTAATTTAACATCTATATACAGTAATTCACAATATGATTTATATAAAGGTCTCTAGCACCTTAAATGGGCTTCAGGGGTACTACGTGTGTTAGAAAACAATGTTTGTCTTTGTTCTCTTTGTCTTCCTCATAAGTTTTTCGGTCGAACCTTTCCACATTCTGTATGAACAGGGAGCCAGTATTGAATGTATAGTGTGCTTGTTAGTATAAGAATTAGTTTCTCTTCAGACCTAGTGTTTTGTTTTGTGCTCTTAATTTTATACATCATTAGTTATAATATCTTAATAGGTGAAAAAGGTGTTCAGATCTTCCATATAACTTCTGTTATATATTTGGAAGTAATCTTCAAGCCTTAGAAGTACAATTTCACGTCACTTGAAAATAAACATTTTAGCATAATTTTGGGTGTAACGTTGGTGATATATATCACATGCCATTTGCAAATCTTTTGATGTGGATGAAACTGAAGGGCAAGCAACTTGAAGAAATCATATTAAAGAAGCATAACGCAGAATATCCCAATTTTCATGTGCAAACAACCCTGTATTACAAACTACCACAGTTCTACATTTCGTGTCCTTAAATAACATATAAAGACAGGGAACCACATTCGAAGCAAGTTGCTCATCAGAACCTTACTTGTTTACTCAAGAAAGACCTTAATGCTCTTATTTTGGATTTGAACCTCTCTATGTCACATTCTGAACTTTTAAATTCTCGGCATAAAGTTGCAATCAATTCCACAATGGTGCAAGGATGTGAATTTACCGTAGCCGCTCTAGTGATATCATGGACTCTTTCTCTAAAGCAAAAGTAGTGTGTTTTCAATAATGTTTGCCCATTTATGTAGGCTTATAGATATCAACACCGCCTTTTTAGAAAACACACAGTATAAAAAAATAAATAAAATATTTTTGGGGATTTCGAGACGATAGTTTTATTGTTTGGTTTGCATTTGTGTATATGTATATATTCAAACAATAGGTATAAGAATTTTCACTGTGCTAGAAATGATAGCCTAAACGTGAATCTCATATTTTCAGGCAATAAAATGTGTCAATTGCTCCTTTGATGAATTCTGAAAAGGTAAATTTACATCCCCTGACTATAAAACTGGTACTTATGAAACTATTTTGTAAAAACAATTTATAAACGCTCTGCTGCATTTATGTATTTGAAATATATATATGTGTGTGTGTGCGTGCGTGCGTGCGCGTGCGCCAGAGTTAGCGATTTTATAGTGCCACCAATACTAACATAAACAATAAAGATAGAACATTTTGAGAAACTAAAGATCCTCACATTATTTGAAACTATTACCTATCCATTACTTATTTTTTGGAAATTATAAAGCAAAATTCTACGATTATATAGGGAATGAACTTTGTAAATTCATAAAAAGCTATGGGATAGTCTTGTTTTTAAAAGTTCATTTCTTGGATATCCACCTAAAATTCTTCCTAGAAAATATTTGATTCTGTTAGCGATGAACAAGTAACCATTTTCATTAGCAAGTCCTGCATGAACAATTTAATGGAGAAGAAATTCCGCCGATTATTATTGGAAATGAATAAGAAAAAGAAAAAGATCCCAAAGTAAAAATAGCTCGAAAATTATAATATACAACATTTAGATAAGTTAGAACGGCGAGTAAATTTGTCATTTAGAGTTATGTATGTATCAATTTTATAAAACTTTAAAGATGTATCAAAAAAGCTGTAGCCGATGGAAGAATTGAAACCATATAAGAATTCAGTATGAACATTTCATTTTTGATTAAATATTGTTTTTTTATTAGTGTTTAACGCCCGTTTTTACCATAAGGTACCACAGGAGGTGAACACTGATGATACATGAGATGAAATGATATACTGGGAAAGGATATTTTTAAGGAAGGAAGCGTTCCAGGTCTGAGTTTAAGGTACCTCCCCACCATTTGCTAGTTATGAGGACTGAGGAAAACCTGGAGAAAACCCCAGTCAGGGAGGACGGTCCTATGGGGATTCGAACCCCAGACCTCTCACGAGTCCGCGCCTTAACGACCTCGGCCACCCATAGAGGTATGTTGTTTGTGTAAGCCAGTGTTATCCACTGCTATTCATAAGGTAATTAAAATATAATATTTACATCCTTTTTTTTCTTCGAAAGTCTATATGAACATGGACGCTTAAAGACCTTCATGCTTACACAGTGGAGCTTCAGAAAGAGCAGTTGAGGGTTGGTGTTATAACGAAAAGATGATATCTGACAAGGACTGACAAGTTCATTTCATAAAAATATTTTAATTTTGTTTGTCCAAATGCCAGGACTTTGGCAATTTTAATGCTCTTAATGTTTTGATATGGACTAGTCAAACAATTTTTTGTTAAACGTGGACAAGTTATGAAATGATTAAAGTCTATCATACAGATATGCATGCACATGTTGCGCGACATTGTTATAATTAGCGTCTTCTTTAGGTTGAAAGATCTGTTATTTATCTGTAGCATATTGGGATATTCCGGCAATATCATTGTCATTAATTCTACTGCAAAACTACTTTTAGATTATACGACTTCTTGAATTTATTAAACTGGGGAGTTCTTGTGTCTTATGTTTTTTTTATTTTTTTTTTTATTTTTTTAGGGAGCTATTATTTGTTGGAGACCTGGATTTAAATAAAAATTGTAAACTACTATTGGAGTATTATAGTGAAATAAACATTAATTATAGCACTATTATATATATATATATATACACACACAAACATGGCTTAACTTATAGTTATTTCAGTATCAGACACTTTTATATTTGAAGTAACAACACTCCCAAAAAAAAACATCCAATTGTTCCGTTGGGAGTCAGCTGATGCTGAATGGTAGGCTGATGAAGCTTTGTAGAAGTTGTGAAGTAGTAGCTTTAATTTGTTTTGCGTTAATTGAATGTAAAGACATAAACGTTACATTTTCAGCCATTTCCTTTGCGACCATTGGAAGAGAAAATTGAAATAAAAAAAAAAAAAAAAAAAAAAACGATTGGACTAACGGCAGGTATAAATTTGTAATTTCAAAATGTAGCGTAGCACCTTGACAATTATTTCTGTAGAGACAGAATTTACTCTGCAGTATCAAAGAGTCATCCACAACATTCCGCTATGAAAACCAGGAGAAGGAATTTACTTGTTTAAATAGGTGCGATACTGCGACATTTTTATTAACTACAAACTCGCTGAGGGCAAGAGCTCACAGAGAGCATTCGTTTGGTTCGTCAAGAGAAAGTGTTCAAATAAAACGTTGTTTTAATAATAAAAAGCGATTAAAATGTATGGGAAACTATTGCATGCTCTGCTTTAGAATATTTACACAGTCGCTTAGGTACTGTAACGATATTTTGTTCCTCCTTGCTCAGTTCATGTTTTTCACTGACTCGCTAATCAACGTTCTGTACTGCTAATTATTGAATGCTTTTTTCAAATTGTACTTTTTAGCTAATTTATTTTACGTAATAATGTTATATATCAATCCGATGTAGTTCAGTGACTACAATAGCAAATACATATACATACATACAAAATATGACATTGAAGACTAGCATAGGCTGATATTGTTCATTTAAAACATAGTTACGGACAAAATAAAATATTTTGAACTTTTAATATTAATGAATTTACACTTCATGGATATAATTAGGTGAATATTTAGCTTGGTTTACCGCTTTTTACATAGATATTAGATTATTATTATTATTATTATTATTATTATTATTATTATTATTATTATTATTATTATTTCTTTTGACATGAAGAAAATGTCTTTTATATTATTATTCCAATTTTTTCTACATAGAAGTAATTTATAGGAATAATCACGAATTATTTAAATTAAATTTCAATTTATCTAAATATATATAATATAAATTAACCCTGGAAAAGCATAAAAGGCATGGTTTTGATAGAACTGGGATTGTATGAATTTTGCTGTTCGACTAAAATTCAATTGAAGGAAAGTTTGGATAGCATTAAATTTCAAATAAACGAAGACTCGTAGAATAAGTAAAGTCAGGTGAAACAGAAAAAAGTACAATGTATTGAAGCGATGAATAACCGTCCTATTAAAACAGAATTGTATGTATGCTCTTATTGGAATGCCAATGTAGTTCCAGCGAACCTCTTACCGTGCTCTACTGCTATTTAGCTCTTTTGTGGGAAGATTTTGTCCCAGTATTAGTAACAATGAGGTTTGATGTCAAAGGACGTTTTCAAATGCTTTTTTTAATATTTATTTAACACCGACAAACTAAAATTTCGAAAACAATAAAAATATAAATATACAAACTAACTACATTTTCTAAAAAAACAATAAAGGATTTTATGAGAATGATAATTTATTGATTTATTTGATAACCTTTTAACTCTATATGGAAAAATAAATTTAACTCGTGTCCAGTATCTCAAAGGATAGGTACAGAAGTTTACCAAATAGCGAACAGTCGGCATCTGACATCACCCAGTCTGAGGGTTGTTGTCAAAGTTGCTCAGGAACCACCGTACAGGTTCAGAAAGTCAAACATTCTTAAGGAGAAATCAGAATTCTAGGATCAGCATTCACATGAGATGGGCTAAGATGTAATGAGATGTAATGAACATAAAAGTAAATAAGAGGAGAAAATGGGTAGTGTTGATGGAATTAAATCGGAGAAACCGGAGAACTCCAAGTAAAATCGAAACATTTCTAGTCAACATAGAAATTCTCAATAACAGCTTCAATTAGGTATCTGTATAAAATAGTTAAATATATAATAACATTTAAAAGTATTAACATACTATCATTATATGTTATTGAATTGTTTATTTGAACTGTCAAAGTCACACAGTGTTTTACCAACTGAACTATTTATGCGGCTTGAATTGAAGCAGACAATATGGAAAGGGTAGATGGTCATACTTTGACTAAAATGAATTATTACCATCGCCGTGTTACATGTGTAGTCAGTTATGAACTGTGTAGAAAGGTTACATCCTAAATAAACTCTATAATAGCGTTTCTCGATCTATGGGGTCATTAGGTACCTTTGGTACACGAAGTCTCCCAATGAGACCAGAGGTCCACAGAAAAGTTAATGTTTTAATGACATTTCAATTGTTCAGTATTAGAGGATTTTAATTTTATTTACTTTTTAATTAGAATGTACACAAGTAGTGATGTTTAATATTCTTCAACGTGAGTCGCCTACTTAAAAGGCTGGGAACTAGTGCTCTATAAGGATGTATAAGGTTTGGAAAATAATTAACAGTGCAAAAAGGGTATATAATTTAAATATTGTTTCATAATAGAATATCTGTTCCAGAAAAATGGAAAAGTTATCGTCCTAAACAAGTCAAATATTTAATATGAAATGACAAATGATCATTAACGGAAAACTTGTGTGAAATATATGCTTTGACATTTAAATATGGGCATGCAACTAGTTCAAAATGTTAAAATAAAAGAAAAAGCGATAGTTACAAAGTTTACGAGCATACTTTCAACTGTTGGCACAAGCGAGGAATGGTACCGATCTTCCAACAGCCAAAGCTTAAAGCTTATAGTGCAACATACCAACAGAGAAGAAGAAAATGGACAGCATAAAGGCTGAGTTTAGATGTGTACTCTTAGTTGACGGCTTCTGGAAAGAAATCTGTTTATGGGGCCTGATATTGAAGTCAAATCCTCCGTTTAGCAGAGTTGGTAGAGCAAGGATATTTTGTTTGTTTTTGTAAATGTCTTGCATTAATAAAATTACGAATCTACTGTATATATTGTCTCATCTGTTTTGAAGACTGAAATTTCACTTTCTTTCTTAAATAAACCGTAATAATTATTATTGTAAGTTAATCACAAAAAATTAACTGCACAAAATGATACTCGATTCATTTATTTATATTATAACTAACAATAAAGTTGTTTTCGGGTTTGTTTTACTCAGAAAGAAAGTCGAACATTTCACTCCCTTAAACTGGAAAACAATCAGGTACTATTAATTGAACCAAAATGTTGTTTCTTTTACTTTACTTTACTTACTACTGTAAAGTATAAAAATGATAAATGGTGCTCTTTCTGCAATGGGTGCTTCAATTCTGGTCTGAAACAAATCACTAGAAGGCATGTGTTCAGGTGAATTGGAAAGCGAGTGGGTGAAGAAAATAGCGCCGAACACCCGGTATGGAACTAGGTAATGGGATATCATAATTACTGCTTATGAATTTACACAATAAGTTATTCAAGGAGGAGAGGTTGAAACATAATTGAACTAACAAGATCATGTTGCTAAAAGGGAGTGAGTGGGAAGAGATCATGATAGTCATGCGGTTAGAGACAGCCTGGATGACATTTACTCCCCGAGGGCCTCTTGGGTAAAGCGGAGAAGAAATTTCACAAGACAGGCATCTTGTAGCACAACATATTCTGACACTGCGGTAGTGAGGCTACATATTAGAGCATCTGTTACAGACTTTGACGTAGTGAGATTCTCTTAATATTCACATTTTTTTAAAAAAATACTGCAAGACTTCTTTCCAAACTCTCTACTTGTATTAAAAATTCAATAAATCGGGCAGTATGGGCTGCAGTTTGATGAGCAGAGGAAGTTTTCCGCTCTTTGTTATAATTGTTCCAAGTTCGGAATGGAGTGAGATAGAAAAACTGGAGGACGAAGCTTATATTCGACTTATCGAGAAGATATTATTCAGTCTGGGCTATATGGCCTCAACTGCTGATCCCCTCCCTCTCCATTTGAATCTATTAAAGCCCTGGAAACCTCTAAGATGATCTTGTTACAGAGATACTATTCCTAAAAGGCGACTCAAAATCTTCGAATACTTTTGGCCTAGTATGAGTTTTGAACACAGCTGTGGATTAGGCTGCGACTTGGAATTTGAGTCAGATAGCAAAAACTCAAGGTTATTGGCGGAATTTGAATCACTAACCTTAGATTTTTTCACTTAACGGCTTACGGGAAAAAATACCATTTAATGTTCTGTTAATTTAGCCCTGTCCATTCGTGCATTATTGAGAAAAGTTAACTATATACAGCGTTCTTATTTCGCTATGCAATCGATAAACGATTTCGCCGGTGGGAGGTGTAGCATAATAGATGCTTTAAGTGACTGGCCTCTGCTGTCAGGCATGCCTGAATACTTTTGGAAAAAAAAAATTGAGAATTTCGCAGCAGTTCATCCTCCTGAAAACAGTATACCGCCTTTGGACTATTCGGTTTCAGCGCCTCCACGGGTTTCAAGGTACGCAGAATGTTACATGAATGAAGATGAAGCAGTTAAATGGCTTTATACGCACTACTGATAGATACACCAACTTGTCGGGTTGTCGAGGAGACGTTTCTAATCAATAAACTATTTCATCAAGCTTCTCCTCTGTTAAAATTCGGCTTCTTTTCAGTGAAAACGTTTTGGGTTCGAACTTTGATCACTAATATTACAATTGCACCTTCCAATAGCGATATTCTCCTGAAAGTTTTCTCCTGCAGTACTTACACAATTTCTTTTACATATAATAATACTAAATAAATACTCTTTTGTCCTAGGGCATATCTCACTCTTGGCATACTCTACAATATGCAAGTACACAGGAGTGTAAATGAAACAATTGATATGATAAACACGGCAGAACAATCTCAATTGCCTGTGTCAGCGGAACTTAACTCCGTTATTACCGGGAATCGCGCGTCCACTGAAATGGAACCTGTTTCTACTAGTCTATACGAACTTCGATTGCAAGGTGGAATGAGGACACGGTACACAGTTCTGTATTGCCAATTGCCTGTAATACCATTATCTGTCTGCTGTGATTAAAATAAATCTTCCTGTAATCTCGATAAGGGAAGGTTCTCTTTCAGCTCTCAAGATTTTGCGATGAACTATGAAATTTTAATAGTTATCTAATTTTTCGTCCATTATTACATCTATGTGTAGATTGTTGTAGAGGCCCAAGGATATAAAATTCCAAGAAAAGAAAATATTTGGTTAAAATATTATTATAATTGTTTAGTGTTGCTATTCAAACAGCTCATTACAATAATTGAAGTCACTAACATAAGTATTTATTGATGTATTAGCTATGTCATATTCTGAACCGTCATATGATAATTTGTCAAAGTAGTTTGTTTTGCATGTATTGTTCATTTGGACAAAGTGTGGTAATGAAATTGTACAAATGGAGGTAATCGTTATTTAAAGGCTGTAGAATTATTACAAGTGTATGTGGTTATCGTCCTTCTCGTTCGGGTTAGCTTAAACCAGGGGTTTTCAACATATGGTATACGTGGATATGGCACGTGAGCTACTGTCAGGTATATAAAAGTTTAGCAAATGAGATAAATTAACATTTGTTTTATAAACAACAAACATATGACAGTTTTACCGTAACTAAACGGGAACAATAGGTTTTTACATTATAAACAGTTAGCGTAGTTCTATACAAAAATAATACGGCAATTCTATGGCAATGACAGAGCGCAACTCGAAAATATTTGATCACACAACAATGGGATATACTTTATCGTTTGTTTAGCTGCGAGACCCATTTACAGTTAAGAAAGTAGTGAGATCACATTATTGTTTTTGAAAGCGATAATCTATTTTTAAATTGTCAGATTTGTATGTAGTTTGTGCCTGATTCAGAAGTAATAAACCAAAATATAGATAAGTTGTTTTAAAGGAATCTGCTTGAAAATCTCAAAGGGAGAAATGGGTGTAAGCGGGGTAAACAATTCCACTCTGCCAGAAGCCAATTACTCTAATGCTAAGCATCCAACAGAGGACATCGTTGTGCGAGAAAGCAATAAAAAGACCCCGTACCCAAGCAATACGTTAATACAATATAAGCTATTGATCATATTGTTTCACATATATTGCAGATGAAGAGAAACTCGTTCCAATATCGCAGTATGTAATTTGACAAACACTTTCAAATCATTCGATAAATCCTCCCTTTTTGAAACGTTATTTTGACACCAACATGGCGCTTTGGAACACAAACCATTGGGACATTTTCAGAGAAAACTATCAATCATATTGTCATCAGGAAAAAAACAGATAACCTCATTTGTAGGATCTCGGATTTCTGGAGGCATCAGTTTAAGATTGCGAAGCAGGGAAAACCTCACAGGATCCAAGAAGACTAATTAACAATCCCAGCAGAAATAGATATGATTTAAATAATGTTGGGGGACAAGGCAGTTTATCACTACTTACCTTTGTTGGTATGGCTTTTCTTCTCTAACTTATATAAAAAACAAATAGAAAAAAGTTGAATTTTGGTCCCGATTTAACACAAAAATCTTGAAAGTCAGTTGAAACCAAAGATTAAAGAACTGTGTTTAGCTAAACAAGCACAATCTTTGCACAGAAACAAAAGTGTGAGTCAGAAATTAGTTAAATTTGTAAATTTAATAACTTTACTGGTTGTAAATCTGAGTACTGGAGTACCAGTATCAGGAATGTCTGTCGAAGTTTACTTATATATTCACCTTATAACCTTAACCTTAACAAAATTCATTTTAAGACTTTTTACAGAACAATCCATTGAGTAGGAATAGATTGAACAGATTTTTTCTCCAATAAATATCTAATTCTAAATACCACATACAAGAAATAATTAAATAAATCACTAATATGATTATAAATGTAGAGAAATGCTTATTTTGGCCCATGTACCACAAAATCAGGCATTTCCCTCGTAAACTTTGTTTTCTGATACATCTAATACCCTGCGTTGAAAGTACTGGTGCATAATTGGGAAAGGCTGAGAAACCCTGGCTTAAACATTTCAGAGATCTAGTTGTAGTAACTTTAACAAATTTAATATTTTCCCATGCTGTTAGGAAGAAATTCGTTCTTGAAATCCGCTTAAACAATTCTGAATTACACAAAGAGAATTTGTCGCATGACACCAGCATTTCACTAAATGAAATATTAGTTTTCTCCTCACAATGATCTCACACGCTTACAACGCCCCGAGCTACTGTGCACCATCCATCCCGTTCACCAGATCTAGCCCTGCAGACTATCGTCTGTTGCCAAGGCTGAAAATGAAACAAAAACGAGGACATTTCGCTGACGTTTCTGAAATGATGGTTACAAGGGAATTTTAACAGGATCTCGTCAGGAGACTTTTCTGGTGTAATAAAAGACTTACTATTGCATGTTCTACTATCCAAAAGGTGTATTTTGAACACCAATTAGTGCATTCCATATCAACACTTTAATTTGCGTTTACACACTTGTTTGGCACAATTTCTAGTATAATCGCATCAATGATTTACTAATATATATATTCAGATATGCTTGTTTCGTTTTTATTTATGACAGAAATGAATCGATATAAGTTGACAGTATAACAGTAGTCCATCTGTTTAAGGCTCGTTTTCCAATACAAGAAAATCCTGGCAGTAGGTGCCAAGTGCAAGTCAAACCGAATTTGTTTACGCTTTACTATAATACAGAAAAGCAACACGTATCCTTACAAATGAAAAATAGCTGAGGTCTAAATTAAAAGAACATGTTTGCAATTTAAAAGGCGTGACTAAACGTAAATGTGCTTACTTTTTCAAATATGATGTTCAACATGTTTATATCCTGGTGCGAGAAAGGGGCTAATACTTTCATTCATGATGACTTCTCGGGCTTGCAACCGAGTGATGTTCAAGATTTCGGCCATGTGTACCCTGGGACCTTCAGGTTTCAGATGACCGAAAGCTTTGTCCTCAACTAAACAAGGCCACAGCTTGCGTGTTGTTATATACAAGGATGGTATGAATCTATTCTGTTGTAACCGACGCCTATAGTACTATGATTTGTCGGCCTTAGAGGTCAGTATATTGCCGGTCGACTGCCAGGATTATGTTGCAGTCTAAAGTGAGGCCCAAACAAGTGGATAGCTTCATAAAATGATGAGTGTTATAAAACGTTATCCTTATTTACTCTTTATTTATTTGAGCCCTGCTGTCATAGTATAATTACAAGTGAGGTTTCTATCAATTGAAATATTTGTTGTTTGAATACAAGTCACGTGTGTGTTTTTACTCTTATAGCACTACCTCTGAAAATTTGTATCCACATGTTATCCACTTAGTGTACATGAATAAAACAATGTGTACATTATTTAACAATTGCCAGCAACAATAAAAAGTAAATTTACTCTTTATAATGTTATAATTTTCGCATTCGTACCCCACAACAGCAATAATAAAACTTTAGAGATCTTTATTTGACTAGAATTCGCAGATGTTATGAACATCCTCTTTGCTTTGAAAGGAAAACTGTTGCACTTCAATTAGTTGTGTATTTATAATGAATAATCCGGATCATTTGCTTGCACTTAGTACAGTATATTGTTTAATCCATAATATAAAAGTTCCCTAAAGGTATATATCACTTATAGGTACCTTATTATAAGTCTCTTCCAAGCGTTCTGATTCATGATGTTTAATTCCATCGTGCCACTTAGTAATTTTTTAACATTATAAAAACACACATATTTACATTTACATTACAAAACTATAAGTCTCCTCCACAAAAAAAAAATCAAGTTACATTGTATCCTTGACTTTAAATTTTAGTTTTAAAAAAACCGTCATCTAAAATATCAGTACTAAGTGCGTTGGCTCAGAGTAATGGCTAAGGCCTCGATTTACGAGGTTCGGAGATGGTATCAGGCGCCTTCTAACCTGTTTTCATATATTTATTTAGCTGAATTGATAAATTTTATCCTAAATATCAATTACTACTACTATTACTGCTATTACTACTACTACTACTACTACTACTTCTACTACTACGACTACTACTACTACTACTACTACTACTACTACTACTACTACTACTAATAATAATAATAATAATAATAATAACAACAATAATAAATTTAAGTTAGGAAAAGCTACGATAACTTATAATAGAGAAAGGCGCGATTAAGGGCACTTTTCCGGTACCAGAAACTAAATATTACTTCAAAGGAACACTCTCAGACAAAACCGCAGCAAAACTCGGTTAAAGATCATTTACTGAATGCAATGTTATATATTCTTTTTTCTGCAAAACGCCACAGCTGCTTACTGGAGGGATCCGTTTAGTGCCCCTTCGCTCACTTCTATTATATTAATGGAGACTGTGCAAATGTATTTTCTGTGTATGGATCGATCATTAGTAATCATTCCAGTTAATGCATTGAAATTGATTGAACTAGGGAGCATGTTGGTCTGGAAGGTGGACTCTGATAATTTTATAGAAAGGCTTTACATTTGCAATCATTCGTAACAGATGTCGACAGGTTCATGTATTAAGTTGATGTATAAGTTCGTATTTTGGTGTGATAAAAGTTTTTATTTTAGATTAATATTATGCAGATATCAATCAGTAATATATTCTGTTATCTATGACTCTCTCACATCGTTAGAGCAGTTTCTTGATTGCACTTCTGAAGAAATGGTCAAGTCAATTTTGTACCGGAGTCGTCGGAAAGCTCTCAGCCTCGAGCAGAAATGACAGTGCTAATATAGTGATGTATTTTTCATTAAGTTGGTAGATCTGTTATAAGCGTTTCTGAAAAATATCAAGTCTTTCTATATAATTGCTGGTTGCATACAGCTAAATGAAGCAAGCTTATATTTATTGATATGGATAAAATCGAGTACCATGCAGTTATCAAATTATTCGTAAAAGAAGGTTTCACACCGAATGAAATTCATGCAACGTCCATTAATGGGGTCGCGAAGTTTAAACGTGAACCATCAGCCTGAAAGAGATACACGCAAAGGACGCCCAAAATGTTCTACAACAACCGGAAAAAGTGCACTATATGGTGCTGGACGATCGGCGAGTAAAGATGCGTGAAATTGCTGAGGTTACAGGAATAACTAAAGAGCGCGTGAGTTATATCTTGCATCAAGATTTGAAAATGAAAAAACTTTTTTCAAGATGGGTGCCGCGTTTGCTCACAGCAGATCAAAAGAGAATGCGCGCGAGAATCTCTGAGCACTGTTTAGAGAGACTAACTTTATTCGCAGATTCGTTACAATAGATGAAACTGCGATTCATCATGCCCAGAATCCAAATAGCAGTCAGAACCGAATAGAAGCCGGTTGTTCAGAGCCAAGGAAGGCAAAGTCAGTTTCATCAGCAGAAAAGGTTATGGCATCCGAGTTTTGGGACACTAAGGACATTTTGCTGGTTGATTATCATGAAAAGAGTAAAACAATAACTGGGGAACATTACTATGATCTTCTAATCAGGCTAGATGCCAACATTCGAGAGAAAAGGCGTGGTTTGAAGAGGAGAAAGTATTCTTTCACCAAGACAATGCACCTGCCCACAAAAGGGTTCAAAATGTAAGGCTTTGCATTAAAAAGTGTTAGAACAACCGCTCTACTCCCCGGATCTGGCTCCCTGCGACTTCCATTTCTACCTGAAGCTCAAGAATTTCCTCGCGGGAGGGCATGTTTCTTCGAATCAGAAGATAACTGGGACTATAGATCTCTATTTTGCGGATCTTCCAGAAAAACTGTACAGGGTATAGACAATGATGCTAGGGAGCTTCGCTGGAATAAGTGTAGCTATTGCTCTTGAAGGAGATTGTGCTGTAAAATGCTAAAACAATGATTTCGCCGAGAACTTTCCAGACGGTCCTCGTAAAACATTTTCGCTATCGAAAGAGTCCCCTCGAAGATTTCTGGATAGATAACAGAAGAGGTGTAGGTCCGAGGGTGTAAGATCGGGAGAATATCCTCTTCATATGTGGAATCTCAAGTTCCTATATAAATGCATGTTAGCGGAGTGTGGGCGTGCATTATCGTGTTGCAGCAGCACTCGTCTTCTCTATTTTTCCTGCCATTGAGGCCTTAAGGTTTCAGTTAATGACAATAAATTATCAACACTTACGGTTATATTCCTGGGAAGAAATTCGTAGTTCATGGTAAATTCTTTGTCCCACAAGACATTTTCTTCTATGGATGGGCAGAAAATTTTGCATGGGGTATTTTTTTTTTTGTAGAGACTCAATATTGCCTTTATTTTTTAAATTTTACATAGAAACGCCACATTGCATTAGGAATAGTCGATTTTGTTCACGAACTAACAGATGATGAGATAGAGATTAGCAAAAGGCCACCCACTGATTTTTGCTTTCACTTAAAGTTTGCTGCGTCCATACATAGGATTTTATAACCTTGCCCTTGGAATGAAAATGTCACGATGGTTCACTGATCACAATTCATCACATGTACCAATTCTAGGGTTAATAATGTGTTAAAGAAGTCTTGAGATCTTCCTGAAGGTGGCGAATCGCTCATGTCAAAGCGGCCCTCTTTGAACGAACAGAATAATTTTCTTGCTGTGCATTTTCCAATGGCATTCTCCCCATAGATGACAGAAATGTTTCGAGTCACCGCCACTGCATTTGTTCCTGTATTAACCTCAAAAAGAAAAATATGGCATCAGCGTTCGTTTATTTTTCTCCTTGACCCTCCACCTTCTTTAGCTAACAACAACGCAAATTTTCTTCATATACGCAAAATTTAAGATGTATTTACAAGCGCAATGCTCCAAATAACGAATGATTGATAACAGACGGTAAACAATGACATAGGTTTGCAGTGTTGTGGTTTCAACAAAAACACTATGAACTTTGCCTTAACCTAATACAAAATTATTTTCGTGCAAATTTGCTCTTAATTAGCTTCGAAGTGACACATTTACCGGCCAACCGCAACATTTTACAAACAAGAGCATTGAGCTGACAGGTAAATAAATTATCTATAATTGTTTGGCGCGGTGTTGTTAGGGAAATGCACCAAAACCGATAATAAATAATTAGTATTCGGTATGAATCAAACGGAAATCGAATTTTCTATATCGATGCATGTAATAGCTTAGAAGTAGCCAAAGTTAAATGCAAGTAGTTCTGACTTCCAAAAATCTATATGCGAATTATGGTTTCTTTAGATGAAAAATGCATTCTTTGTCATAGTACTAAAAACAACAATTCGCAGATATTACCCACATTGGACAAATACGCAATCACACAGCGTACATATTCAGCAGAAAGTTTACCGTGGAATGGCGGGCGCGACAGATGGCTTTGCGAGAATTGTCCTGACCTCCGCCGACTATATCTTCCACTCGTAACGTCGAGAGAAACTCGGTTCGTTATTATAAGCGTACAACAGTTTGGTAGAATATTACTCTCGTCGCGCTCGGGAAATTTCTGACAGTCAGAAGAGAATTTACGATCCTGGGAAAAGGTTCCTCTCTCCTCTGCCCCGCCCTCTTGCGGGGCGACTTCGAGAAAGTTCAACTCCAACCCTGCAGCGGAAGGGTTATTAATGTCCGCATGACCACTCTTCTTGTTCCTATGACTTGTACTAAACATCGACTACGGCTTTCTTTTTAGCAGATCACTAATGCATCAGTTTCTGAGTATGTATTTGAGCATTGCACCAAAACCAACGATGTCCGATAACTTGATCTTAATTTATATGTGCGTCTCATTTATACGCTTACTTGTTCAGTGACTGCAAAATAGCACAAACTTCAACTTTTAGCTAGGTATAAAAAAACTTCTCCCTAAAAAGTTTTGTGTTTATGCCCTATGTGTGATATTTCTGCAAGAGAAAGAGATATTGCTCTGAATTAAGCAACGAAAAAGCAGAAAATAGAAGTAGAACGGTGCTAAGCAATAGTTAATTTTCTTCAACAGAATTATACAAAATTTTGATTAATCTACCTTCTTTTTTTTCTTCTTTCCTTTTAATTCTAAATACAGAGAGATGCGAATGCGATCCACCAGACAATTATATTTTATCTTTAGCTCAAATAAGTATCATATATGAGCTATTAAATAACCCTTTTCTTTTCTTTATTTGAATGAAGGACTAATGATTGAAATGAGCCACATCCAATTCAATGGCTTATAATGAACATGGCTTGGAAAGGAAGCAAAACAGTTAATGCTTTCGGTGAAATTATTTGCCCATTGTGCGGAGAAAGCGTTACCTGGAGGCATACTTTGGCAGAATTCAGGGAAACGGAGATTTCAAGAAATGATCATTTACCACCGCAATTTCTGAATTCCAATAGAAATTGGAACATTTGCCAGGAAGTATTGGTGCATGCGAGATACAAAAATTGAGAATATTTCTAGAGAAGACCCAACAAAGGAGATTAATGGCTATAATGAAGAGGGGAGAGATGGAGAGGGAGTGTGAGTAAAGGGAAGGGGGCTCAAGAGTAAGGGTTTTATTTATGTCTATGTATTTGTATTTAAATTATTAATAGAAAACTTCACTATATGTATATTTGTATGTATGCATGTAGATTTGTGTGTATGTAGCTATGTGTGTATATATAAGTATTACCCTTTTGATTGCTATAAGGACGACATTAGCATGTACGGCCGTAATGCCCTTGAGAAAGTTGTATTTGAGTGTTTCCTAAAACGTGCAATAAAACGTCCATTACTACTACTAAAAATAATGAACACTGTAAATATTTTTTAAATCTTAGCTATCTGTAAAGTTAGATCATCACGAACAATTATTTTTTCAGTCTCAGTCGGACACAGATGGTATTTACGATCATTATAAAATATTAAAATAGTTCCCAACTAGTTATAAAAATTCAAATGAGATCTCTACACGTTCGATATCTTTATACCATCAATACTGAAGATGTATCGATATCGAACGATACATTGTCCATATGAAATTATTACTTTTTCGGTATTTTGTTTCATCAATACTGTCACAGTAGCATGGTTTATAGGGTCACAAGTGGTCTTATTCATAAGTTTCTAAAAGCAGATATGAAAAAACTGGGTGCACTTCTAAGTGCGACTGCCAAAAATGAAAGCGATCTCTCTTCCTTATATTTCTGCAGATGATCAATGACAACATGACTCAGGTGCAAATTGCTTTGAAGATTTCGCACCAGGGCAATAAAATGTGCTGAATAGCAGTTTGCAGTAGATATTTTGAAACATACCATTGCATAAAATTTTAGCAATTCCGCGGATTTGGAAAAATTATATTCGTTCTAAGTCTGACTTCTAATTAAATTGACAAAGTAATAATGTGATTTGTTAAAATTACTAGTAATTTATTGCAACCATACCATACCTCCGCGTCTTTAGCGTGAAAGTTATGGTTTACCTTTTACGGATAATATATGAGTGAAATTTAGAATTACTTTCAATTGTGATACCCACACCGTTTTTCACTAAGTGTGAAAAATGGTACAGTATTAGCAATTAAGAAACACGGCACCTCTATTTATGAAGCTGTTTTCACTATACACCTCTACTCAGCGGGAACTTAGATCTGTTTGTTTGATATGTTAACAATTCCAAAATAATTATATTGGTTTTTTTAAAAAAAAAATAAAATCGAGTATGGAGGCTAAACACGCATAAGTGTTGAGTATCGAAAACTTTTTCGATCTCCCCATCTCCATGTAAAACATAATCAACTACCGTTATTTTGTATGAGGTCAGAGAAAGCTAAAACTTTCAATCACAATGTTAGTAGTGAGGTGACATAAGAGGATGTCGTTTATTACATAAGTGCACCTGTAATTGTCTATGCATTAATTAAAAGGTTGTCAATAGAAAGGAAAGTATTCCACAGAAATGGAAACAACCTTCTCATAAAACTACAAGAAACTACGTGTAAATATTTTTAGGCAGGTTTTAAAAAACGGAAGCAAATGAAAACAATTTGCTCTTTTTGTGCGAATGTTAATAATTGATTGAACTGTTACTGTTACTCTGAGCGCGAAATTCTTGATCATTCATGAACGTTTACTGAGATCTTGCGGACTGTTGACAAGTTTCGTCTAATCTTGGAAGTGCAAACGTTTAAACTAGCATTGCTCTTCTGTGAACCTGTAGGTAATTGTCACTATATCTCATTTAAAATGGTTTATGTATCTTTGATGTAATTAGCTGACTAAATTAAACACGAAATAGAGTACTAAAACTTCTTGCCAGAAGCTCAAGGACTGCACTCACCTTTTTGTAAAACCTCGCGTTGGTCACCTTATGGAAGCCCTTCTTGAAGACAGCTTGGTAATCCTCGGGTTCCGAAAACTTGAAGAGGATACCAGTGGCCGTTTTAGTGAGGGAGAAGAGGCCTTTGAAGTTCATCTTTTCGCAAATGCTGCTAGCCTTTTCGAGACTAAGCTCATGACTGGGGGTAAGAAGGAATGCTCCCCGGGCCAAGAAGTGCTCGGATTCGGAGAGTTCAGAATCGGAACCGTCGCGGTCGTCCCCTCCTCCCGCTGCCAGGTCCGCGGCCGCCTTCAGCAGCTGGTCCCCCCACATATCTCTCTTGTTGAGTCTCTGCAACGAGCTACTCTTACTTCCCGGCGATTTGGACGGCGGCGTCGGCTTCCTTCTGGGTGTCGAGGGTCGCTGTTGTTCCTGTTCCGAAGGCGACGTCTCGGCTGGGGCGTCTACCGACCCGAACTGCTTGTCTCCCGCGTCTGAAGAGGCGCCCCCCGTGGAGGACATTTTTGTAGTCCCAGTTATCGTCGCCAATCCGCGCCCGTTTATAGCGTCGCTAACATGACGTTACCCAGGAGCAATGTTTTATACGATAGGTGGGGCTCCAGGTGCTCGTCTCTTGCATATCAATCCTATTTTGGCGAACGGATTTTTATTGTATGAATATAAGAGCTTAAATAGGACGTCGAAAAATGGATAGGCTGCGAGTAGCCTTGTGGGGGTGGGGGAAGATTACGCCATTTTGCCTGCCGTCCTTCAAAGTCGAATAGGAGGATAATTGAGTCAACGATCGCGAAGGGGAACTAGGTCGCCATCTAACCGCGACGGAAAATGCTAATATAGAAGCAACGCCTACTGGATAAAGCTATTGCCACGTGCACCTACTTGTATCGCCTGCGGGACGGGCGTACTCTCAGGAAAAAAAACAAATGTTTTTTTTTTTTTTTTGCCTACACAGTCCCAAGAAATACGCAATCTCGAAAAGCAAAATTTTCCATGGATGTTAATTTGATGACAGGATAATATTAACCTTGGTGCCTTCATCATAAGGTAAGCTTAATTGCAGGTATGGCGATTTGAGAATGTTCAAACACTGCTCCAATGCAACTTTTATCAACTGATTGGAAAGAATTATATAATGGGTGTAGTTATATGTTCGTTATTCCAGAATAAATATAAGCATATGGAAATGAGATTAAAGCAATTTTATAGAAATAAAATTGTAAAAAAAAAAAAATGATTGCAAAAACAAATGGAGAAATAAAATATAAATACTCACTTTCACGTACATTCCAGTAAATAATCGGTTATCTATGCAGATAACGCCATATAATTAACTTTGTAAGATATGCGTTTATATTAACTTTTTGCGTAAGGTAAAATTTTTGATAGCAATTTCCGTAGGCCGCAGCATATACAATTAAATTATTTATCCTTAGATGGGTGTTGTTTAATGTCTGCTTTCTTAGAAAAAGTGACGCAGTTTTTGATCAAAATTACTACTTTTTAATATACACGAAAGATACATTAACTTAGCATTATGTCATATAAAGAATATTCATTTTCTTAAACATAAAAATATTACTATAATGGAAAATTAGCATTGGTATAAGGAATAACATTTTTACTTTAATTTCAAGAGAGCAAAAATTAGAAGGTAGCAAATATTTTATATATAGTAAAATATTTAATAAAAAGTTTCATTTCTAGATATATAGTAACTTCATTAATTATCTCCGTACTTAACATGTATGCAGAATTCTAGAACGCTCCACTGAGAAATGGAAAATTCATTTGCTTTAAAATTGAGATATTAGATACAATACTTTTTGAAAACTATGAAATTATGATAATATATTTTGAACATAATTTGCCAAAAGCATTTTTGAAGTTAAATAAAAAAATAGGATTTTTATAAATAAATTTCACGGACTCCAGGAAAGGAGGAAAAATAAAACAAATCGGTTAGAGATCAAAAATCAGCACAGATAAATAGATATTTTAGTTTTGTAATAATATTTGTTCCAAAATTTGAAAAATGAATTTCATACCCGACATAATAATACGTCGCCTAAAATATCACAGAAGAACAAAGTTAAATTTTAATGTAATTATTACAGTTTCTGTGCCAATAGTTAGGTCCAACTTCTGAATCATAAAGAAAAAGGAGGTACAAAAGACTAATGACACAAATTTTATTATTAGAACTTATTTACTTATACAATATAACATAGAATTGAATATATCTAGAAATAAGGAAATGGCTCGGCATTTTTAAATTGATAAAATACTATAAAATTAATTGAAAATCGTGTACAAACTTCTATTTCAATACACTTGATTACAGAAAAGAGGAATGTATAAAAATCAAAGTTGAGATGTATAAAGGAATTATGAATTCTATAAGAGTAAAGCAAAAATCTTTGAAGTAACAGAAGATGAAAGAGGTTAATTCTTATAAAAATCTATTTCATGCCGCATCAGTTTTTATTATCACTATCGATGATATTCTTTGTGAAAAAACAAATGACTGGTCTTCTGATCAGTAAAGTTCGTAAAGAAACATGTTTCTAGTTCAGAAAACTATCACTCCCTCTCAAATTATCAAAATTCCTAGAAGTATCACGGTTTATTCCAATTATTTGATCACAGAATGTAATTCTAACGTCCCGAATTCAGCAGATAGTTCTTTCAGTTATCACAAAGCATATTTTTAGTTGAAACCCCCGATTATTCTGGAAAAAAACACTCTCTGGGGAGTTATCGTTTATTTTGGTATATCAATGGAAGGGGAACGCAGTTCTCTTACTATTTTTTTTAGGGGTAGAGAACGCTGATGACATGAGATGTTAAAGGGCATCCGTAAATAAACAAAAGCAACTACTTTAAAGCAGATAACTTGGGCAAACAAAATAAAGCTCTCTAATATAGGAGTATTACATATTTTCTTCAACTATACCCTTGCAAGGTATAAAATGCATATAATTACTTTAGTTCCATAATTTCTGGTATTTGTTAATTAAAATAATTCCATTAAAATAAATTTTAGTACCTCTATCAACAAATGTAATTTTTCTAATTTTGGAACAGTTAATCCAAGAGCATATTCTTTATACTTTTGATGGGACTGACATATTACAACTTTTTGTTTCCGAAATGTTAGACATTTCTTTTCTTATTTTCTTCTTTATTTTTTGCATATCACCTGGGGTTAGGGAATTTAAACGTAGTTGCAACTCGTAAATCAAAATTTATTTAAATCCTTTAATGTATGTAGACAGTAAACTGTAATGTTTTTGACGTTTAAAATGTAAGCATTTTAATCTCGATTGTGATATTGAAAATTCCAGAAAAGCCTACTAATTAAGCCCTTGTTGTTCATCTGTTAATATTGCGATTTATTTCCCATGTTCTTAAATTATAGTATGCGTATTTATTGCGTTTTGCCGAAATCTACGTGGGTCGGTTGGGGATGATCATCTGCTGTGTAAAGCTAGACCCATACATAATAAATCTGCAGTATTAAATATTTTGAAAATTATTGTGTTTGCTGAACGAAAATAAACTAGGGATTTTTTAGTTACATTTTGATAAATTACAATTTTTCAAGAAATATATCAGCCCAATGTAGGTACTGTAGAAACTCTCACAGAATCAGAGTTGACAACATGGGGTTCCCATTCAATTCTCTAAAATCAATACTAAATATATTTTGTGTCATTTGTGCTCTTCCTATTGTTTTGCTTTCTTTCATATATATTTTTATTAAATGTTTCCTTGTATTTCAGAATGAAGTCTAAGCTTATTTTACCATTCTGCCATAAAACTGTTTATTTAAAATAAACAACTAAAATGCAGCAATTTCATTTATTAGAAACATATCGTTTTAACGTTCTATTATGCGCATCATCGAAGCCTCAGTACCGCAGTTTGATAACACAGCCGTATTGCGGTGTGGGATTTCTACAGATAAGGCACACACAGGAGACCTTGCTCCATCGATTGTTTCACTTGCATGGTGCCCGCTGTATTGTGCCCAAATTCTCTCAGAAACAGAGCAAAGCCGTAAACTCGAGCTGCGCAGATTTGTGACTCACGCACTGCGCGCTGTAGAATCAGTTTGGGACCAACTTTGTGGGTATTATTTTAACTCAACAGGTGCCGGAGGGGAACCAACTCTGCTACTAATTGCTCCGACAGTTTGTTCCCTGTTCGTCTCTCCATTAGTAATGGCGAACTCCAACAAAGTAAAATGGTTGGTCTTCCACTCGAGTGTCATAACAAATGGCATTGTAAAGGAGAGAAAAGGAAGTAATAGAGGAAGAAAAAAATAGCTCGGTTCTCTTTCAAGGAATGAGTTAGGCACATTCATGCTTTACAATCCCTCTAACCGTTCTTTACAAGTGGTTTCGCTTTCCCTTTACTTTTAAGTTATTTTTATGTGATCCCCCAGGATAGGAAATGATAACTTCTTTTAGATCACCTGTTTCTCTGAGGAATATGAGTAAGTATTATTTTCACGCGAAATAGTGAGTTGTTTTAACAGAATGACAAGGTAATCTAAGAGCTACAGACATTTATATGACATCATAGCCACATTGTGATATGACGTGGGTTCATAGTCAAGTGAAAACCATTATTATTTATGGAGGCGCAGTCATAAGTAGGTAGTATCTCATTCTAACTATGCACTGAGACTCATTTTACAGCCTTTCGTGCGTTTTGAAAACTACAGTAGGTAAAAATTATAAACGATTACTGTACTTGAATTTCAATTAAAGTGATATGCTTATGGGAATGAGTTATTTGCTTAAGGTAAGCTATTGTGTCTTCAGTCCTCTTGACAGTATATTTATCGTAGCTTTCGAGCTAACGCTAAAGCTCCCAGCTCATTTGTTTAAATTCTTGAGGTACCTATTTTTCGTTCGTTCGTTCGTTCGTTCGTTCGTTCGTTTTTTTTTTTTTGTTTTTTGTTTTTTTTGTTTCAACTCGTAAATTATTTGTGTATGTTTTTCCACACCCTAAATAAAACTTTCTCTCTTGCTGCTAATTCTATGGAATTACAAATGAGAGAAAAGAGTGAGCAAAACTACTTGGAAGCAATTCAGTTTTTAAATTTTAAATGTATAGCACACTGCTAAATTGATAAAAAGATATAACAATTGAATGGAAGTTTTGACTAGTCACTCAAAACTAACTTTGAGAAAAAAAATTATTAGTATAAACCCAATTCAGAAAGCTTATTTTTTCTGGGTGGTTCCTAGCTCTTCCGATATTTCAAGAATAAAATAGTATAATATTTTTATTTGATCATATTTTTAAAAATGTTAAAATTTTGGAAAATATCTTGTTTTAAATTTCAACGATTATATGTGCAGAGGTTCTAATTTATACTTAAAAGTTATCTGTATAATTTTTATTTCAGTATTGTAAGCCCTCTAGTATGCAATACTTATTCACTATGTCCAAAATGCTACTTTCGAAATTTGGATTCCTTTGTTCTAGTCTGTTTTATTTTAAAATAACTTTATTTTTATCAACAATGCACCACATATTTTTCCAATCACTAATGTCCCAAAGTTCACTTCTAGAACCAGAATGATTAATGTATTTAATTTAATGTATTCGTTCTTCTGATACATGTTATGGCCAAAATTTTTTACAACGCCTGTACAGCTGGGTTCATAGGTTCATAGGTATCATGTCATTGTATGTACGAGGAACTCCCAAGTAATGTTCTAAGGGATCTAGTTTTCACTAATGGGAAATCAGAAGTCACAGTTCCACTACTTATTTCTGAAATAATATCACATTTTGGTTGTGATTTAAGCCCTTAACACTTTGTATAGTATGACTAACCTCTTACGACCTTTAGAAATGATTATTTCAAAAATGTGATCTAAACGATCTAGACAATAAAAACAAAAAAGTCTCTTTTCTGATTATTTCTACATGCATGTTTTATCGGCTACGACTCAAAAATCTCATGCCACTGCTCCGCTGTGTAAATTGTATCTTCTTTATTTATTACGAGCTCTAATAATATAATTTAAATAGCTAAAGTGTCAGTTGCAGGTCATAAACAAGTAGCCATGTTGGGAACATGTGGGGAATTAAAGAGAAACTACCATTCTGTGCATAATGTACCAAAATTGCATCATTGTACGATTGCTTGCAGTTTCTTCGCTTCTTCAGCAGCATGTTTTTCAATGAAGTTAACCCTTAAGAAGGGACGTGGTTTTTCGTATCACGAACAAAGATGTAATTAATTAGAGATTAGCATTACAAATAAGGACAAAAACTAATGACTACTTTTAATTACCTTTTAAGCACCTAATAGTATAAATAAATTTTATATACAGCAATTTAGGTAGTCGTTTTTCTTTTACATTTTAATAAATAACTGCAACTGAAATAAATTTTACAATTTCAAAAATGTGTGTATATTCTTGGGTTCAGCCGTTCAAATGCAATATATATCTCAAAATAAGACAGATCAATATATTACGTGGCTATGACCAAAACTGCAAAAGCTAAGCTTGTTTCTTTCTGTGTACACATGTATCCTGCAGTTGTTCTTCCTCAGCAAACCTTCTTTGTGCATGCCAAATACACAGGCTACTCGCCACTGTAACATTTGTACCATGATTTCTACTTTTTAGCTAGTGGACAGAGGTAAGCAGTTGCTTTCTTCTCTCTTAGCAGTATATTAGATGGAGATATTGAGAATTTTAGAGATAGTTCTCTTATATCTTTCGTAATTTCGAGATAGTTTGTACCAACTTTTCTTTAAATGGTCTAATAATAACTCGGGGTATTAACAGAGGTTAATGGCAACACCTGTTGATTTTTTATTATTATTATTATTATTATTATTATTATTATTATTATTATTAAGACAAAATTGGCAGTCGAGGAAAAAAAGAAAATAAAACTTGTGCTGCAATGCATGTGTGGTTAGATAGTTCATTGCGAAAGAGTTTTTAATTCTATCATGGCTAGACAAGTTAGCGATGTATATGGGGTACAGAGCATGCCAAAAGGCGAATTTCTGTAAATAAACCTACCCAGCATGTGATACCCACATTAGTGCCTATTTTTGCCCTTAGCATAGTCTCATAGACCTCACGTCCATGGTTAAGGCTTAAGGAGTAGGGAAACAACTTCATTTCCACTCTTTTCTATTTGTCTTTTCATGACAATATAAGAGTTTAATAAACAGAACATGAAGAATTCAGATCCTGATTGTAAATTAAGTAAATGAAATATAACTTCATATTGAAAGTTAAAAATATTCAAATATAAAAACTGAATAGTGACATACTTTATATTGTTAGATTAATTTAACCATGCCCTTTTAACATCTTTGATCATCAGCGTTCTATTCAATCCATGGTGTGAAACGGTGAATAAATTTTCTTAAAATCCCCTTCTTTCAAACTTGAGGTTCTTTTACATGCTGTAAATATAAAACACAGAACCATAGTCTTTAATTCCCTTCCGAAAAAAAACCTTGAGGATGTTTACGCCCCAAAAAATCGATAAACCTTGGCAGGTTTTCAACCCGCGACCTTGAGTAAGTATTGTTACCACTAGACCACCAGGATTGCCTGCATGGTTTATACTTTTTATTAAAAAAAATTGTGTTTTCTAATGTTTAAATAGAATACTAAAGAGTGTACTTAATTTTATTGGTAGGTTGTCGACAATGAGACCCACATAATAATGAAGGAGACTTATCACAGCTTGCGTCCATAAGGAAAGAACTGTTCATAATAGTTTCGTTCAAAAAGGTACTGAAAAATCTTATTTTGCACGAAATAAAAATATAATTAAAAAAAATTAACTTTAACTTTAGGAGACTCCGTTTTGGAAGAAAATTTTCTGAAATCTCCTTCTAGTTAGCTCATATACATCCAAAATATTGACCAGGCTTATTTTTTTATCTCAACACATCAATTTCAAATTAAAATATATGATCAAAAAAGCAAACAATTAACTGGTAAGAGTAAGAGGAAAAAGTTCATCAAATACAGGCACAGGCATGAAAAAATCGTTCATGAATTAAAAAAATAAAATGACATAGGAGAACTGATGAAATAGTATATTTACTCAATGCAAAACAGCCATTCTCAAATTTGTTACAACATTTTAATTCCCTTCAACATGTGACCATCCAGAGCAGCACTTGTTTAGGTTATGCTTTCCCGAAAAATATTTACATCCGAATTTTAATTGTATACACGTGAGATTTTAAAATTCCCCACACAGTAATGTACGTGAGAGGAAACAAATCAGTTTCACTGTCCATTAAGCTTGTTCACCATAAAGTAAAAGATCTCGCGCGTGGTCAAATGCATCATAATTTAGAATACCTGTCTTCTTTGATTAGAGTCCCGGATTCAATTCCCTGTTAGACAACAGAAAGTTCTGTGATTAGGATGGTTTTTCATCATGTCCAGATTTTGATCTAAAAATGTGAAGCGTACTTGTCTAGTATCAGTTATTAAATAGTTAATTTGCCTATTTTTAAGGCTGTCATTCGGCAGATAATCTGAAGTGTATATATATTATAATTTATTAATATATATCTACATATATACTAACTATATACGTAGGCTTTCTAGGCCAAAAAGCTCACAAAGTTTGTTAGGATCTAATATATATGTTATGTATCAATAAAATGAGCATAGCCACATGGGAACCATAAGTGTCGTGAAGTTAACTTAAAAGTAAACAACTGTGATTCATTCACCTCTCTGGATGTTTCCTATTAAACTTGGCCGCCTTCCTCTTTATAATCGTCCTCAAAAAAGATTATTTCCAATCATTGATTTTTTATTATAGAGCCATAGCTCTTCTATAATCACAAACAATACATTGTTCCTATTGTTCAAGACTTTATGGCCACTCTGTACAATTACTTACTCATTTTAGTAAAATAACTATGTTAACTGCCCAAGGTATTTTTCCATCGCTCTTTCATTCAGTGTCAATTAATAAATAAGGCAATCTCCTGGCAGATAACGAGCTTCAGTTCTTCCAGATCGTGTGGCTATGTAACCCGATATCTTTTAATTGTCCCAAAGAATCAAGTCTGTCAATGCGCATTATTCATAGATAAATATCCCTTATCCAACATAAAGCATTTTCCAAGCAATAACAGTTTTTTTTGTTTTTTTTTTACTCATTTGACAATTAGTAACTTCTATCAGCTGGTAACTACAATTTAGCACATATTGGAAGACTAAGTACGGAATGGAATATCAAACTTAAGTCGTGCAGACGCCGATACAACATATCTAAAACAGAAAATTAGCAGTAAACAACTGTCTTATGTGAATGACCATTATCCATTGGAACCTTTCTGGGGCAGTTTGAATAGTTGAAAATTAAGTGTGACAATTTTTTGTTTACGTGACCCAGATTCTTGTCCAGAATCTTAACCTGTGCCGAAAAAAAGAATTTTAACGTTTCTATTTCCGATAACTTCAAATTCTTCTTCAAATAACGCAGAACTAGTAAATGAAATCAAAACGATATGTCATTGAGTGTATCTTCTTCTCAACTGCACTCGTTCTATTATTCTAAACAGCGCTTTTTCTTTTCCATAAGTTTTTATATACAATGACCAATGCCAACAATGAACTGATGGGCTTCCCCAACTGGCATGGCGGTCGTTACTGTGGTGGTCTTCTGAAGGCGGGGCAGCAATAACGCACAGTTACATTGTCACAATGGAAATGCCCTTGAAGGTGATATGATTATGGTGCACCATAGGGGTCCTTAAACCTATGAATGAATGCGCCTTAAAGCTATATTACATTCAACTTCAAAGAAAATATTGCCCAGACAGCGTGACCTGACGGATAATAGAACCCTGGACCTATGTATTGTTGTTGCAAATCACTAGATCCCGGAAGTGATCTTATAACATATGTGTATATATATTTATTTCAAAATATGGCACACAATACCCTAATGCAGTCCATTTTCAGTTTCATTATTAACGGATAACGCACACTATTTCGCAAGGGTATAAATGTCATAAAATGCTTATTTTAAATAATCCTATAATTTATATACAATATGTAAAGTTACACATATATATTTGAGAAAATATCTGAATGAAAAAAGATTTACTTTCCTAAGTCTTCCCTTTCTTTATTTCAGTGCATTATGAAAGTTAATGCTGCAGAAAAAAATGACGGCATAGTTCAATGTTCCTATTTATGCAAATATTTTTGGACCCTTTTGAACAGATAGGTTATATTAAACGTTTTAACACTTGTTAATGCTATCTATTATAAAAATTAGTGTTTATTCTGCCATATGTATTATGAAGAGCATTGTATACTGTTTCTATATAATATGCATACTTTACTGCCGTGCTTAAATATTATTAAGAATTTTCTTTATACATTTTATCTTCGGTTTCCTTTTTTCTCTAAAAGTTGATAAAGCCCCACCGCGTATATTACTTGAGAAAGAAAAAATACATTACATTTCAGTGTTGCCCTGCTAATCACAAAGTACTGGTAATATAGTTTATATATATATATATATATATATATATATATATAAATCAGAGTTATATTTTTTATTTGTTGTAATAATTGGCAATAAAAACTTCATATTCGAAATGTTTCATAATACTTTAAATGTTTGTTAAGTGTATGTTTGATTTTTTAAATATTTAATGTTATTCGACTATAAGGATATGCTTTAGACCCTAAAGCGATAGTAATAGTGGAGAACAAATCCAACCTATGGTATTCTTTCACATTAACTGCCGTTCATCTGAAATGTTATTTGCTAAAAGTTAATAATTGCCATGGAACAGTTAACGTCTTACAATCATTCATTTTCAGAATTTATTTTTGTATTACATCCGGTGTTTTTATGAATATCTTGTGATGATTTTTCAGTTTTGTAAGGTTTTGGAGTATTCATGTAAATGTTGTGAACATAAAATTATGTTATTGCATTCTTTTTCACCATTAAATCAACATAGAATAAATGAATTCTTAATTAAGATAAAATTAACTGTACCAATCGAAAAATACATGACACTGTGTATTCATGTTTGCTGGTGGTGCAGAATGCAGCACATACAGGAGATATTTGTTTATGTGATAATAATATTTGCAGACATTTCATGAATTTTAGTGTGACATTGAGTGAATTATTAGCATATTTAATTTCCGAGCTTTACTTTTTTAAAGGAGAATGTGTATTTTTTACATTTTGAGTATGGGTTTTGTATTTTGGTAAAAATGTAGTTCATATATTTTCATTTTCCAATAAATGCATTTCAGGAATGTTCACAATACATAAATGTTTTTGAAAATATGCATTATTCCAAAACAATTTATCTATTCTGCAGTAGTTATTTCGTCTGTCTATTTATTTGTACTTGTTGATTGGTTTAAATCTTTTTATTTTTATTGTTAAAATGTAAAATACGTTATATTATATATTATAATGGGAATGTAGAAGCAGACTTATTCTGGTATTCGATCCATGATTCTTTAACTGCGGACCGACGCTCTAACCACCTGAACTACCACAAATCTCTCTCATCTGATTCTATATACCCGTAGGATCTCTACCATGAGAAGTTTGTTCTTTAGGGGCGGCTAGTAAAGCTATGAGTACTTATTATTCAGGTTTCAACAACTATATAGGGTTTATTTTATGTATAGAAGCTGTTCTTTCATACTAGTCGTGTGTAGCACTTAAGTAGCTCTCAGTTGTTTAGAGCATTAGCCCGGAGGTAAAGATCCGTGGTTCGAATTCCGGTCGTAATCCAAACTTTTCAAGTCTGATTCTTCATTGCCAGCTGATGTCCTGCACTGAATAGAGTGATAAACAATTTATACATAGTATTGTTGTAACTGATTTGTATTAATATGCTATATTTTTATCGTTTGGTCAGCTGCGAAGAAATTACGTTAATACATTTAAGTTATATAATGACTATTTCTCTGATCTAGTGTTCACGATATCAGTTTTACGATCCAAGCATGATATATAATACCCCATAGTGTTCCAATCCAGCCTGAAAAGCCGAGATTAAGAATGAAGTTCTTCATGATGGCTTCCTAATGACAACCAATTCGACAGATCTGTAATTTCAGATTTATCCCTGACTCTTTCGTTCTTTATATTTCTCTTTTCCGTTCTCTTAATAATCACTGACTTTATTCGGAGAGAAACTGCGTTCTCTCTTAATGCAAAATGCTGAACCACATTAAAATCAAAAACATGAAGTCACGTAGAATAAATATAAATAATTTTGTTTAATGAATAGATAGAGCTTTTTCTGAGGTTTAGATTTTATTATTTAATTGGATTTCACTTTCATCTTTCCTATAAATTAATTTTCAGAAATGTTTGTTATTTATATTAGATTACAGAACTATTCCGAATAGGAAGCTACAGAAAATTTTGAAGTTACAGCTATACGCTTATTTATTGTGATTTTATTGCTTTTTGCACTTCTTTCACTACTCAGTTCATTAATACAGTAACGATGGTTTCATAATAGTTAATATCGTTTTTATAACAGACTGCCGAATGTTCTATCCATTTACCAAGAATCCAGCTTTTAGTATGTTCATAAATTTGTTCTAGAATGTTGTAAGTTATAAGAAAATAAGAAATATAATCTGAATTTATTTTTAATAAGATCCAAACATTACTCGAAAAGTCTTAAGTAGGCGCATTCGTATAAACATTATATATTTATCTTAGTCAAAGAGCGTGAAGAGTAGAATGGTGGATGAAATATTTTTATTCCACTTGTTTGGGAAAGTAATTACACCCATAATCTTTTATAATTATTAACATGTTATAATGTGTGTATTAAATTAAAATTTCACGTACCATTGAATGGTTTAAAAAGTAAGTTATTTTCCTAAAGTAACAATATCTTTGTTTATAATTCTGCTACTGCTAGTTCAAGCAGGTTTCTTAGAAAAAGTATACACATTTGTTTTAAAAGAATAATTGCTACATTGTTTGTAGCCACTCAGATGACTCCATCTGGTGATTTTTATCTCTGGTAGTGCTGGAATTAGAGAGTATAACACCGCAGATGTAGGCACGCTATTAAAAAGCAGTAAAGCGTGAAAAATTCAAGCTAAGATAATATCACCTTCTTTAAATGTGAACTGCTGCTTTAAAATTTAAATTTAATTCCTTCGACTCCGAAGCAAAATAACGGTTCTATTAAAATAACGCTGTATTTTAATTCGACTTTATTATGGCCCCTACCATTGCATAACTATGATTGCTGACCTTCGGATCTAACGGAACAAGATTTCACCCTTTTCCGATTATTTATGTGTTTCTTTGCAGTCTGACTAAGCACATCTGGTACTTTAGGTGAATGCACTGGAACAAAAATGATATTAACTGAATCCAGGGGGAAGCGATATAATATTAATAGGCATCGGAATTCTTAAGCACTTAATATCAAGTTAAGTACACTCAAACAGATTATTAGCCACCGCCATATAGGTATTTTTTATTCGTTTATTTAAGGATGCTCTTTAACATCTCAGGTCATCAGCGTCCCATTCTATTAAGGGCGTGAAACGGCCGACAAATTTTGCTCAGAGGCCTCTTCTTTCAGGCTTGAGGTTCTTTTTCGTGCCGTAAATGTACGACACGGAACCCACGGCTTTACTTCCGTTCCGAAGGAAGCCATCCATATTTAGGATTTTTACGCCCGAAAAAAGCCATCGATCCTGGCCGGGTTTGAACCCGCGACCTTGGGTTTAGAAGGAAAGTATGGTTACCACTATACCACCAGGACTACCAGATAGGTAGACAAGAACCAATAGTAAAAGGCAAAAGGGAAGAGGGTGATGTTTAGTTCGTGACCTATTGAACCTCCCTCTTATAATCAATCCAATTTTCCAATGTTGTCTTAGATTAATGCCTCCACGCAACAGAGATAGGATTCACAGATCGGTAATTTTTTAGCATTTATAACACTCTCCTCTGAAATAAGTTCAGAATAAAATAATTTTGTTAATACTAATTAAGAAACTGGGTTATATGTTATGCCGCTATTACCCATCATTCCCCCTTATTCAAAATATATAACTTTACACGCTCTCTGTTATTTTACGTGATATTTAATATTAATAGTTAGTCATCGGAATGTTTAAGCCCTAAAAGTAGAAAATAGCAAAGGGAAATTATATTGGTCTTAGAACTTAGACAAAAGGTGAGGGACCGTATGGGTTTTAGAGCGCCGTACCATGAAAGTGCCAATTGATTTTGTATTAAGATTAGTTTTTCACATGCTATATTATAAGTAAATTACGGAAATTAATTTTAGATTTGGAACTAATAATTTAAATACCAATACTGTTTCCAGATGCTCATATAATGTTGGCAGTTACTAAAAATAAATTCCAATTAGCCTCTCACTATATTTACACAAGCAAAAAGTTAAAAATATCTGTGAAAGAGTAGAAAATAATTTCATTTTTAGGTAAGATTTCCATAATTTTAATAATAATAATAATAATAATAATAAATAATCGAACTATAGAAGAAGTAAGTTGTTTTAAAAGTCTGGACTATAATACTACCAATGAAGAATAGAAAGATTTACAAAAAAACTTGCTCATTTTCGATATAATTATGTATGGAACAATTAAATTTACACTAAAGTGACGAAAGATACAGTGTTAACGTTTTATTAAGTAGTGACAATGCCAACATTGATGCATGGATCATAACTCTGGATTTGAGATCATATCGCGGACAAATTGAATCAGCTGAATTGAGATTTCTAAGATGTGTAGAAATATACGCTACGTAATGTTATGATTAAAAATGAAGTGGATAATTTCAATCGAAACGATCAGATGAGAGAAAGAAGAAAAGCTTGTTATCACTATAATCTTCGAATAGAACATGGCAGACTAACGAAGACAGCTCTGAACTATACACCACGCGATCATAGAAACTTAAGACGTCGTAGTAGGAAAATGCAGGACAATCTCGTTATCCTTATATGATAGGAACGAATCTTGAAGACGGTGGTGATGATGGTTACAGAAAACGTTTAAGAAAATAACAAAATAAACATCTTCTATAAGATTGGAGGGGAGATTATTCCACAAAAAAGAAAACTCAAATACCTAGGTGCACATTTCTGTAATAAAAGTTCCACATTTTGCAATGAGAATATTCGAAAAAGGAAGCAACATTTATCGGAATTGAGTTTACAATGCCACTCCACGCAATAATGCAATAGGCCTGCATTCCTACGGGATAGAACAGAAAGCCGGGCTATTAAAATGTGCCATAGGAAAAAGCCTGAGGTGGAATACGTTAGTTCCACTATAAACCCGGCTATTAAAATGTGCCATAGGAAAAAGCCTGAGGTGGAATACGCTAGTTCCACTATGTTTACCATTCAAAACATGGGAAGATGACCCTATTTGGAGATCATAAAATATACTACGTTAGCCAGGTTATTTATTAAAAATTATCTTTATATAAATTCAAAGAAATAAAACGGAGAACATGTATTGAAAATGCTCATATTTAAATCCTCGTTTATTACATATACATCCAAAATCAAATGTCGCGGGGGTACCCTAAACTTAGGCCTGGAACGTTTCCTTCTTTTAAAAATAATCCTTTCCCAGTTTATCATTTCATCTCATGTGTTATCAGTGTCCTCCGCTTGTGGTGCCTCAGTAGTGGAAACAGATATTAAATATATTTAAAAAAATAAATCCGTTATATTAATGTATTTATGTAATGTATTAGTACGTGTATTTTATTGCTTATGGCATGAACTGTGTGTGTTGTTTTAGGTATATACTTTATACAATTACATACTTTATTGGTATATATTTATGTATTGTTTCTTCTGTTCTTGCTCAATAGAGTTTGCTGCCATTGGACGTTTACATGTACAGCTAATTATATTATACTCGTAGACATACTTTCAATTTAATGAGATTAATCTATAAGCAAAGTTATATCAATGCTTAGTGTTCATTATACTGCAGCTTGATTTCTACAATTTGTTACAAACGTCATATAATTCGACTCTGAGGCTAATGATACATTTTATAGTCCCTTATAATTTTTAGTAGGAAATGTTTAAGTTCTAAAGTTAAAACATAAACGCGATCACTATAAACTCTTTTAAAGCTAGACATCTAAAAAACGCTACAACTGAAAACACAGATGAAGGTCATACTACAGAGTGAGGGATTGAAATAGACTACCTGTATAGCACAATCACTTTAAGTGGTAGAGGAGAATTTCTTCAAACAAAAAGTGCTTGACTTGAAGGGGAACAAAGTTTGGTAATGTTAGTTTTTTATTTCATAAGCAGAGTGGCCGAGAGATATGAAAACATGTCGTTATTTATAGATTGGTATGTTTTATTATTTGCCTTTCAATATTTTCTATTTAAGTTTTGGACATATAATGTACATGTTCGAGGATTATTGATCAGTGATGAAGGTCAATGGTGAACAATACTTTATATCAACAACACCTACTTACATCATTCTTTGTACGTGTTCAAAATAATTCTTTGAGCATTAATGTTTGCAGTAAAGTGATTCTGTGCGGATATGTTGTACCTGGACTTATCACCAGTGCATTTTGAAGATCTAAAATGACCTTAAATGGTTTAAAAATTGTAATGTAATGACCTACATTATTTAAAATTCATGAACATTACTGTAGATGTATCATTATTTTATTAAAATATTAAGTTACTAACCTTTTTAAAAGCATTTGATTTGCATTCACTTGCATTATGCAATAAAACTGAAAAGTTACGTCTCATTCTCTGTACCGTAAATTTCAGTGTATATTTGAAGATTCGTAAAAGTAAAAAAACGTCGATTATCGGCAAATAAATATACTTATATTTTGAAAAGCTCCTTTCAGCTTTCGAACTTACGGTTGGAACATGTTTAAGGTATGCTAAGTCACTAAATGCCAGTTCTTCTTCGAAATATAATGTGTTTAAGATTACAGCAGTTAGCACTTCAGAAATAAAGCACATGGAACATACCCAGAATTTTTATCTACCACACTTTCCATGATATCTTTTTTACCATTTCACCAACTTCAATATACACATCACCAAGCGCAACTTGTATTTTGTTCACAATTTCAATGGAAGTTTCAAGTTTAACACCACTTTCTTTAAGTTCGCAGTCGTAGAGTGTAGGAAGCCAAATTGTTTTTAAGTCAGCTTCCCCTTCATTTCACTGTCGGAAAATAATTTCTGAGCCTCCCGATCGCTGTAGCTCTTTGCATCTTCAGAGCGTCAGCCACAGATGTCGCAACTTGGAAGTTTTTGCAATAGCACACAGCAGCATCGATCCAGGAGCCCCACCGTGTAATGATGAGTTCCGGTGACGGGAAAACCCTGGAGCGATGGATCTAAATACTTCTCTACTTGATGAAGCTTTAACAATGATTTTATTTCTTGAGTCTCAAGTTAGTCGAAAGTGGACGCGAACTTCTTCCGCAACCCTTTGCTTAGCATGAGCAAGGTCGTAGGTCCGCAAGGCTCCGGCCTAACCATTTTCTAGGTATGATAAAGTCAAACTATATTTCACTTTCCAATAGTTACCCTTTATTGCAACACACTTTTCATATCTTTGAATTAACATTTCAACCTCCCCCTGCAAATAGTCAGAGGCAAAATGGGTATATAGAGCATGCATTACTTCTTCGACGTACTTAAATGTCTTCCCTCCAAGGTTTTTCTTCAGTTGGAGAAGAGAAAATAGTCACTGGGAACTATATCTGGGCTGCAGGGGGGATGGTTCATCTCCTTGAAGTCACATTTCTTCACAGCTTCCTTTGCAACAAGAGTTGTGTATACAGGTGCGTTGTCACGAAGAAGGCGCACACCACCACTCAGCTTTCTTCACCTTTTCTCTTTGATGGAAGCACGTAATCTGTGCAGTAGGCCAGCATAATACTCCCCATTCACTGTGGTGTTCCATTCCTTGAAGACAATGAAGAGGATTTTTTCACAGTGCCAAAAGATTGTGATCATGATCTTCTTAGTTGACTGAGTGACCTTGGCCTGTAGAGGCGGTGTTTCGCCAGGTTTACGCCTGCCACGTCATTGATTCCCTTTTGAAAAAGGGATAATAGTAGAGGACCCATAGCTTCATTTCCTGTAACAATGATTTACAGAACTTTTCTCTCGTTGCCACGGCAGAGATCCAAAAATGCCTGACAACTGATGACTCGCTGCTTTTGGACTGAGGAAAGAAGTCTAGGCACTAACCTTATTCTTGTTTAAATTTACGAATAAATCGAATGACTGTTGTTAGAGAGGCCCAATCTTGGTGCTATTTCTGTAGCTTTGAGCTGCTGGCTTCCATAACGTCTCCTTCCACAAGAGCGATGTTTTCAGGAGTAAGCACCTCCAAGGGCCGAAATGCACGCTCTTCGTCTTCAATACTTTCTCGACCCATTCGAAAATGTTTGGCCCATTCTTTCACTATAGAATATGAGGGGGATTTTGCTTCATGTACACTATCCAATCGCTGTTTAATTTCATTTGGAGCAAGTTCTTCTTTTGTGAAGAACTTAATAACAGCTCGAAACTCCATTTTGAACATGTCACAATCTTCTACACGTAGCCTTCTTTATGTTACTATATGTGAATAACTGAAGACTGCGGAGCGGAAGCTACAACTGCAATTACTTGCTTAACAGATAAGGTACGGCACCAGATAAGGGTTTTGTGAATGCGATAATCCGTATCAGCGAGACCGGGAACTTATAAACCTACCCTCAAAGACGACACCATCTTTGAATAAACACATTTAATAGACTTAGCGGATTTTACCATGTACGTTGCTCCATTGGTGACAAACAACAAGACCGAATTAAATATATGCATGGACCATTCGAACATTTGATATATCGATTGGTTAACTGCTTTCAAAACTTCGGGGTTCAGAATTCCCTTAGTTCTCTTGAACTAGTGGCATTCCTGCTGGCATTGTTTTGGCTTTGTAACTGACTTCCCGGCGTCTCGACCATATGTTCCATAACGATGTAGACACGGAGTGGCCTTCAATAGAGACAAAGATTTTTGCAATCGTTTATGTTATTTCTTCTCATGGCGTCTTCATGGAACCGAGGAATATAATTTATTTTTAATAACTTCTCTCATTAATAATTGATTAGCAAATGCAGCGTTGCAGAAAATCCGTTAGTTTGCATTGCTAACTTTTCATAAAGGAATATTCAATAAAACAAGTAGGTCAGAGAACTATATGAAGATTTTCTGGTACATGCTACGGTTTGTTTAAACAGTAACCGGCTTATGTTTACTTTCTGACATTCTTGAGAGCATGTATGTGTTTGTCGCTTTTGATGTGCTGATATATTGTGAATCTGTTCTTTGCTGGCTGTTTAACTTCACAAACATTGAATAGTAACATCAAATCAGCAGTCACAAATCCTCCTTGTTAAATTCAGTAACCAAATGGAAATATTTGTTCGTATGACTTTATTTTCGGAACTTTTTCAGTGCAACTGAACTGCAACTAAAACACCTTGAGTCGGCTGATTTGCAGACCATCATGGTAACTATATTTTTAAAGGTTTTGTATTTGCCTGAAGGCAAGAGTGTAAAAACAATAACTGTCCTGGAATACAGTAAACACAGTCGTCTCTAGTCCTGTAACGATTACATCGGCAGCAATCTGAACCAAAGGTCGCATGATTAGAGGCTGTCGTTGTCCATTGTAACACGTCTTATTCCTAGATCGCTGGCTTTTAAATGACACCTCCTGGTAAGCTACTAGGCAAAGTAGTGAACTTAATGAGTTGGAATCCTTTGCCTACTACGCCAGTTGTTTTGAAGTTAAGGCATAAATCATTAAAAAGTATATTCTAACTTTACTTAAATTAGGAAGGCAACACTATTGCATAATAGAAAAATAATAAATAAATGTAAAAAAATAAATTAAGTATATCGCTGGAAATGCAAAAAAGTATTAAAACTGTAAAAATTTATATAAAATTTAAAAAAGTCGGAAAATTACAAGCTACATTGAAGTTATCGTTTATCATTCAAAAATTCACAATCAGGATGTATCTGTAAACCTACGATATTTTAAATAGAGGTTGATATAAACATTAACATTCGGACCCTGGTTATCACAGAATAAGTGAAGGTGAATCGCGATAGTGTAACATGATCAGGATTTCTTTCAATGCTTTAGTTTGGCAACATTCGCCATATCAACTTTCTAGGCATTCGTAAAATGAATTGTGAACACTTAAAGAGTAATTTTAGAACTGCTATAGCATGCCGCAGACTTAGCAAAGACACACAAGAAAGACGTACAAAGATATAAATGTTTGTTTATATTCGCTGTGTAACGTATAGTACATTGTGCAGATATACAATATAGTATAACAGGACAACCAAGTATTTCAGTACTGGGCATGCCTGGCCAAATCCGAGTTATACTATGCCCGTAAAGACAGTAGCGAAGGGTTTGAGTTCATTGTTGATCGATGGTATTATGTTATGACAACTCTGGGTTGCTTCCGTCACTTAAAAAATGAAGCGATTCTGGTAGCAAACCTCTGCATTGGCCCGGCGTTGCACACCATTGAAGAGATGTCCAGTTCCTTGAAATAAACGATTTCTCACTATCATTAACCTTCAGCCATCTGAATGACCTGAAAACACAGTCGTTGCATGTTCTCTCCAAATGCACTATTAAAATATAATTATAACATGTCAAAACATCTGAAATAACAAAGTTAACTTTTATATTTCTTCGATACCTGCATCTATGAAAAAATGTACGTCCTTCTTCAACCCAAGCATCATTTCTGAAGAATTTTCTTGTAGTACTGAAGTTTTACTTAAGGGGGGGTATGGTTTAAGTCCCTCGTGTACCTATATTCCCGAAAATGTATTTATAAATTATTAATATTAAAGTATTTATAGAAAAAGATAATTGTAACTTCTTAAAACTTTTAAGCAGTAGATTTTCTGTCAAAGCGTACGGTCGCATATTACTAACAAGTGTACAGTGTATGCATAAAACTGTGCTACACACTGTGATACAGGATAAGGGACTTTAGCAAAGACCATCACCTTTATGTTGTACACATTTTGTTCTATGGTGGTAAAAATAAAGATTATGTTTTTATGAACCTCATCTGTTGAAGGAAAATAGTTATTAGATCAGAGTTTATGCCGGCAGTGAACTTTAAGCTATGAAAGGGTTTAACCTCCGGGGGAAAAAAAATCATGAGAGGGAAACTGAAAGCGGAAGCCCAATAGAGGAGGTTACCTCTGCTGATAAACATTTTAAAACTATGCAATAAAATATAATTATGTAAACATATCAGTATCATTTTAATTTTTTTAAATTTCCAATAATGCTTATATCTCATTTTCTGGTTCCCATTACATGTAAGAGGATGTAATTGGTTTTGTAAATAGTGATACCATTGCAATTTCTATTTAACAGATTAATAGTAATCGTTAATGAAAGTCTTTGAATCAAAGCTTGTTTTTAAAAAGGGTAAACGTATAAAGTAATATATTTATTAGAGAATTTTAGCAGTGAGTGAATATTTATAAATGTGCTATCATTTTAACTATACTTGTTTTTTTTATCAAATTCAACTAATCCAATTCTACTGGACTGTTTAATACATGTCTGAATAAGTTTTAGGTTTTCGTTTAGTCCCATATTGTTTAAGATTATGTCTTAATGGTATTTGAACAAAAAAAAAAAAACATCTCAATGAACCGTTTAAACAATTTGGCTGTTCATTTTAATTTTATATCATATTGAAAGAAAAAATACAATTTTATTAAGGTTATAAATTTGGTTTTTATCCAGCGCCATGTCTGTATCGGGTACTTTCTGTTATAAAACTTATCCTCTCACTAGCTGTTTTTTATTTCGAACACTAGACGATCGCAATCGGCAGCACCGGTACGTCATCTCCGGCTCTCGACAAGAGTCCTCTTGTCAATTCTGAATATCGCTCACTAAATCTATTCTCTGCCAGTCTCACGCAGTGTATATACATTCACAAAATAATGCAAATTCCCAACACTGCATTTGAATGTACATGTTATTTTAATGTGAATAAGCTCCTCTTGTACGTGCGGAACAGAAAATGTTTTGATCAATTCCTTCCAGAACTGTAACACAGGACATTGAACACAAATGTGGATCTACTGATTCAGTGCAGGAAATAAAAATACAGGGGAAAACATGCGCTTTAAATAGAGAAAAATCAAGAATAACTGACTCAAAACGTTATTGTTTCCCAATAGAATCACTCCTGAAACAGAGAAAGTTATGGTTTCAGAATGTGAAGGAAAGAATCATGAAAACAGAAACATTGTGGTATTCTTATTCGTGTAAATCAGAAGGTATTTTCCCAATACAATGTCAATTTAGTTGACCGAAGATAAAGGTTCCAGCATCTTCTAAGGTAAATTGTAAATACATTTTAGAAAGCAGAGTTGAAGCATGGAAGCAGTACACTTGATAGCTGTACTAAAGCGCCGTATCGTGAGCAAACAAGTTTTATAACTAAAGTCTAATAGAACCATTAAAATATTCTGCATCACAAGGCATATTACTTAGTATAAATTTGTGTATAATTGTGAATAATGAGGTATTATAGTCTGTTCTCTGGAGCAAAGATTAGCGGGTTCAAACCCAGCCAAGGTCGATAGATTCGGGATGTAAAAACCTTGGGCATAAGAGCTCCCGTATCGTGAGCAAACAAGTTTTATAACTAAAGTCTAATAGAACCGTTAAAATATTCTGCATCACAAGGCATATTACTTAGTATAAATTTGTGTATAATTGTGAATAATGAGGTATTATAGTCTGTTCTCTGGAGCAAAGATTAGCGGGTTCAAACCCAGCCAAGGTCGATAGATTCGGGATGTAAAAACCTTGGGCATAAGAGCTCCCGTATCGTGAGCAAACAAGTTTTATAACTAAAGCCTAATAGAACCGTTAAAATATTCTGCATTACAAGGCATATTACTTAGTATAAATTTGTGTATAATTGTGAATAATGAGGTATTATAGTCTGTTCTCTGGAGCAAAGATTAGCGGGTTCAAACCCAGCCAAGGTCGATAGATTCGGGATGTAAAAACCTTGGGCATAAGAGCTCCCGTTTCGAGAGTTAAAGAACTCATACCTGAAAAATAGGTCTCTGGGCAAAATTATTGGCCGTATCACAATAGATGACACTTGAAGCGATGAGCTGACTGCCTATCTTTGTGATATTTATAGGTGCTAAATGTAACCACTCAAATGGGTCATTTGGTCTGTCAGGACCCAGAACAAGTTATAGGCCTAAACCTTGTAAATGAATGATAATGAAGTATTATAATATCTCCTATTTGTAGATTAAAAAAAATGGATATTCGCCAGGAAACCTTCCTATACTTGTAAGTAGAACAACCGCAAAGCATGGCATGAGAGTGGAGCGTGTAGCTTTTAAACGCATAACAAAGGATGCTTTCTGAAAATAAATAGCTGATGTTAAAAAAAAATTCTAGGCTTTATATGAATAAACAATTTAGACTAATCTATAAAAATGATGTATAGGAAGATTAGGATTACTATTAAATAAATGAACTCCATGCATTAAACAGATTTTTTAAATTTAGTATGTTACCTGAACTTGTCTAATTCGTTAGTGAGTTTTGACGTACCTTGGGCGAATTTTGAATCGTGAGCTTAAATATGTCTAAGCCTAAGGTGTATCCAAATCAAATAGTTCAGAAATATCCTCTTAATCACTTAAAATGCAGAATGGTAATTGTTTTGCCAACTTTGTGCCGAATTTATTAAATCCGAGCATAATACTGCAGTGCGGAAACATACAAAGTGGAAAAGCTATGAAAGAAAACACGAATGTGACAGCCAGGGTGAGAATCAACAGTCCAGAGAATCAAGACAATATTAATTGTCTTTAATGCAGGGGTTTACTCTCAATTAAATGTTTCCAAATTGCAACACTCCTAGTGAAAGTATGATTAGAAAACTTTTTATATGTGGAGATGACAAAAGTGTTGCTAAATAAAGGCTAGAGTACAAATATGAACATATATTTTAGTTAATAGAACATATAATTAATTCCAAAGCCGTATAATATTGCTTTGATATTATTTAGTGATTCTTATGGAAAACCTCGTTTAGTTAGAACCTAAATTGTGAAACAATTTAAGGCCAGAAGATAACAGTTTAGTTGGTATCGTATTTATTCAAATTAACATACAAACTAATAACTTTACAAACTTCGTACGTGCCTTTAATAATGCACAAAAGTGCATTATTTAAATAACTAAGTAAATAACGTCATATCTCTATTGCTTAACGGAGTTAAAGTAATAGTAATAATAATAATAATAATAATAATAATAATAATAATAATAATAATAATAATAATAATAGTGATAACCTTATACCCCCCCGATTTTCACCCTGTCTCGATTCGACATGAATTTGCCTCTGACAGTATGCTGGACACACGTACTTAGTTTTTGCCAAGTAATTTGCAATTGTTAACTAAGTACTAGGAGGTGTGAATTTGACTCTAATAAACGGTATGATTGTTCGGTTGAAGAAAATATTATCCTAAATTACCGCTAGTAACCATCATAGAAAAGATCACCACACTAAGTATAAAGGTTAAAAAAAAATTAAAGTGAAAGATGACGAAGGGAAATTTTCCTGGAGAAATCTGATCAACAGTTTCTAACTCTAGCAGAACTGTGGAAAGGCATTTCTCATTCCTGACCTAGGATTTGGAACCTATTTAAACTTCTCTTAAGGAAGAACATTTAACTTGCATGTGTTTTTCTTTCAACAGAAATGAAATATGCATAAATTAGAATGATAGTGACAGTAACGAAAACAGTAAATACTGAAAATATAGAGCATTTCCAATTGTTGTTCATTTGGTTTATTTACGGACGCTCTTTAACATCTCAGGTTATCAGCGTCCCATTCAATTCAGGTCGTGAAACGCCGATAAATGTTGCTCATAGGCCTCTTCTTTCAGGCTTGAAGTTCTTTTTCGTGCCATAAATGTAGGACACGGGACCCACGGCTTTACTTCCCTTCCGAAGAAAGCAATACTTAGGATTTTACGCCCAAAAAAATCTATCTATTCTGGCCGGGATTGAACCTCCAATCTTGGGTCTACCAGGTTACCACTAGAGCATTTCCAATGAAACCTATCTAGATGTTCAAAATACTATTATTGTTTTATATTATCACTTTTTTGTTTGTACTTTGGTAAACACTTAAAAATCATAATAAAATTTAATATTTTGAAAAATATGGGCAACATTCTCAATAAAGTGTCCTGTTATATGTACTGATTATCTGTGATGGTAAACTTTCTTAATGCCCACAGCTTTGGTAACGGCGACACAAGGGCATTATTAATCTATTGCAAATGTCTCAACCAGTACTTTTTTCCTGTGTGAACTAATTTGCATTTCTCACAGGCATCCTCCCTCTAAAGTTAATGCCAGTTCCACGGTTGGACTACGGTTATGCGAGTTATGATTAATGCGTTGACACTTCAAAAAGATGGGTTCAGATTTGCCCTAGCTAAATAAGAATCAAAAATAAAGCAGACCCCTGTATCTCAACAGTACCCGCAGCAATCTTTGATGCATATTTATGAAGATAAAATATAGAGCGCAGAATTGCTGCTGACGGTTGTAACCTATATCTTCTCCTTATAATTCATCAAGTGGAAACGCATAAAATTTTATTTGTTTTGTTAACTGCAGCCCGAGTGCGGTTGTTTGATAACCGGAAGAACCGCTTTGGTTATACGAGTTCTGCATTATATGAAGAGCAATACGGACTGAGGCGAGGCAGATGTGCGGAGATAGTTCTTTGATATTACAGCAGATATTTAACAAAAAAGAAAAAAAGTTTAAAAACACTATACCCTTACAGTAGGATTCTCCATTACCAGAGGTTCTCTCTGTTCAGCGAACATTTATGCGTCAGTGGCAATACTTTGCTTGATTTACGTCCCAGTAATATGGATTGTAGAATATGTTTCCGTAATTATGTAAATTAACCTCTTCTCTTGTCTATACCGTCGGTTCTGGTGGTGTAGTGGTTACCATACTTGCTTCCTAAACCCAAGATCGCGGGTTCAAAGCCGGCCAGGACCGATGGATTTTTTCGGGCGTAAAAATCAAAATCTTGAGTGTGGCTTCCTGCAGAATGGAAGTAAAGCCGTGGGTCCCGTGTCGTACATTTACGGCATGAAAGAGAACCTCAAGCCTGAAAGAGAGGCCTCTGAGCAAAATTTGTCCACCGTTTCATGCCCTGAATTTAATGGGACGCTGATGATCTCAGATGTTAAAGAGCGTCCGTAAATAAATCAATCAAAAAAAAAAAAATCTTGTTAATAGCTACATCTATGTTTGTTGTTCCAGGTAAGTACGGGGGCTCTTGGCACTTATCATTCTTGTAACATCATTTTTGCATGTTAGTCTTTGAGTACTGTGCGTTTTACTCTATCAGGTGTTGTTGGCTGGCAGTGAAAATGGTCTCCTATACAGTGTAACAAAATTTAACAATTTACTTAAGGAGTGTGATAGCAAGGTTTTACAAGTAAGTCAAAAATAATGGTAATACAGTGAGAGCAGTATAGATATCCCGCAAATTAGAGTGACAAACCCCTTCAATCGCTGAGATTGCCCACGTGGCACAGGCGGCGCCATTAACTTGACGTTACAAGCAGGGCTAAAAGCTGGGATCATGGAATCATGAAATCTCTTGCTGCTTGCAACACCCAAGCGACTGGTCTGTGTAATGTGAGCATTATTAGGCGGGTGAAATATTCTAACGGTAGGAAATGTGCTCTTATTCCAATTCGCAACTAATTCATATATACAAACACTAACCTCAACTGTCGGCTAATCTCGGGCAAAGCCTAGAAACCGGTGAACCCAGTGGTTTAGCTAGTAAATAATTGTAATTGTGGCAAACAGCTCTTACTCCAATTCGCAACTAACTTAGCGAGTAAATCATTGTATTTATTTGTGGCAAATCTCCTTTAACTCTGGCAGGATTAAAAAAAGCATTGAGATGGTAGGATTCTAACCACCATCTTCACAACTATAGTATGACGCTCTAATCACCTGAGCTATCGTGCCACTGCTTGTGAAGTCTTATTATCAAGTTATAGCTGTGCAAGTCACTACCTTCGGCTCTCTCCGCTGTCGCTCGGGACGATTCCATGATTCCACGATTCCACTAATAGCCTAGTGCTTTCAGCCCTGCTTGTAACGACAAATCGCCATTCTCTCTTCCAGTCAATAGCAAGCGGGATTCGGGCAATTAAGTTGTACTGTAGAGAGTGCACTAATGTTGTACAATAGTAAGATATTTTACTGCTTCGTCATATATTCACCTTCAAGACATACATCAATCAAGACAGACATTTAGGTGTAAATTCCCTGATACCCTGGTTCCAACACGAAAAACATTAAAATTAATACAGGCATTTAATTATACAGGTACTATGACTGACCTGAAAAGAATGTCGAAGTTGTCAGTAGAAAAACTTGGTGAAATAAAAGCTTCCATTAAAACCCTCCTCGTTTCCCAGACCTTAAGGCTTGTGATGTTTATTTTTGGACATTGAAAAATAGAGTATATTTAACTAACCCTTACACTGTGAAAAAATTTAAAAAACAAACATTAGTCTAAATGCTGAGTCCATTAGCGATAGAGAAATGATTTGTGCCAGTGATAACTCCCTAAGAAGTTATTAATTGTACATAAGGAAAAATGGGTCACATTTCCAGCATCTACTGCAAACAGAGTGAGTACCAAATCCTGTTGTTTAACATGTTGCACCTAAGTTTTAAAACGGTGAAGCACTTGAGCACCGCGAGTCTAGGCAAGAATAGTGGCGACTAAGTGCAGTCTAATGGCTGACTGGCTGAAAAAAAGTATTTGGACTTTAAAACTGTTCTTACTGTATATGAGGGGAACTAGAACAGTGATCCACAAAGTATAGAACAGGTACTAATTTTTCAATAGTAAGGATGTAACTTTACTAATTGTGAAATGACTACATATCATGAAGAAAACGTATGAAAAAAAATAGAGACATTAGTATAAATTTCGGTTACATTTTGTATAAATTTTAAAAATATAATTTAATAATAATTTGTTATCCCTTGTTCTATTACATGAGTTTTTTTTAGTAGTATTTAACACCCATTTTTTACTACTGAGGCACCACAGGCGGTGAACGCTGATGATACACGAGATGAAATGATAAATTGGTAAAGGATTATTTACATGGCTGTGAAACATCACAAGAAAAACGCTTACCTACAGCAAAAATGAGATTCTTTAGTGCAGTTGAAAATGTCATATCACCACATAAAATCCAAAGTAAAGACATAAAACATAAATACAAAACATTTAAAATATTAAGAATTATCAAAATCAGTTGCAGAAAAATTGAGAGAGAATGCCCTTAGATAGATCACTAAGGCAAGATTGTAAGTATAATCCTGTAGATAAACGAGACATGAGCCCACCAAGAGCGGGTATAAGCCTTGGACGGAATAGCAATAACCCAATCTTAAGGGAAGAAGAGAAAGAAGAATTAATATAATTTCTCTATTTTAAGCTGTATATCTTTGCTGTCACGGCATGTTGTTGGAATTAAGTTATTGTTTTATTAATCTGTTTTCTAATCTATTTTATTAATCGTTTTCAGAAAATGCTATTTTCTTGTTTCCGTCTATTTTATTTCGAAATTGATTGAAAGATGAATCCAAAGGATTTGAATTGTTTTTTTTTTCATAATGGCAGCTAAAATACACGTGAGACATTAGCTTATATTATCTAGATAATTATAATTACAGCATAAACATATTTATATTTATATATAAATAAATATAAATATATTTAGTTGCAATAGGTTATATTTTTGCTGTTCTGCATTTGGATTTATCAACCGGTTAGCAACGATCTTGTTTCAAAACAAATGCCTCGTGATGCTTATTAGATGTAAAAATGAATTTTAATTAAAGTGATCATCAGATATCGGAATCTCTAAGCACTATAACCAGAATGAAGCGGAATGAAATTATGTTAATACTGGACTGAAGACAACACATGAAGGTTACAATAGAGCTCGAGCTACTAACCACCCTTCCCCAATACGCCTGTAATTTATCAGCCTTGTTAGCTGTCAGGTCTATGCTTGAGTACTCTAACTTGGTGTTAAGTGCTTAAGAATCCCGATGCTTAGTGATCACCTATAGTCTTTCCTATATTGACTCTTATTATAAATTGTGTATAATATATATTTTGGCTAACATCATTATTTTTAGCGTATCTAGGCCTTCATCTTGGTTCGGCGAATTTCCAATGTTTTCATTAAGTTGGAAAAACAGGCTTTGTACCACTCAGCAAAATATTTCTTGAAGGCGTGAAAGATATTAACATTTAGCGAAATTTTCTTCTAACTCAGCCTAATGTTTTAAGTGCGGGAAAGGAAATAAATCTCTGCAGGCTAAGCTCGAGGAATAGGGTGGGTGTCGAAGCTCAGTTCGTGCATTTTTGTTGTTACGGCTGTCGATGTATGGAGCGGTGTGTCGTCCGGATGAATCGTCACTTTTAAACGCACTAATCTTGCGCTTTTCCTTCAGTTCACCTTTCAAACTGTCTGACGATGTTGAGTAAAAAAATCGTGTTATCGCTTAACTACTTTCCAGGTAGATATCCACGATTAGCTCTGGAAAAAAAAAAAAACCCACATCTCCTCTGTCGAACTAAACGGTCTTTACACAATGTCATCAGTCGTTGTCGAATTTTTCAACAGCCGCCTATGAATCCAAGTTTCACACCACAATAATACATGAAATTTACTGCAATGCATGTTTAATCCACAGTCAACTATTGTGAAACCACAGCGCACACACCTTGTTTACAGTAAGTTTTGTGCGAAATTTTGTTCATTTGAGATGCCCACATGTTCAACCATCTCAGCTGTCTTCCGTTACGACATCAGATTTTTTTACAACAATGATCTCAATAAGTGTTTGGAGCATGCATTGTCTTTGTGCTTGTAAGGCCATGTTTAAATTAATTTTTTTGCTCTGCTGCAGAGTCTTTGTGGATTTCATCCAACTCCGCTTAGATCTGCAAGGGGGTCCACTTCTTTAAATAAAAATGGTTTAACGTTGCATTGAATTTGAATTTTTCCCCTTCCAATTTGATGGCAGATGCAACAATGGTTCATTTAATGTCTTGAAACGTTAACTACTAGCTGTTGCTCGCGGCAGCAAAAACAAGAGATTCGTAATTTTACTACTGTTACTGTTGAAAGAGGTAGCAGTTTCTAAAACCTTAATAACTAGAATTAATAGTACTTAAGGAGTGGTTCTACATATACAAGAGAAAGAGAGATTTTAATAAAAATATCGTAGAAAGCACTTGTTAAAAGTGTATTTTGCTGATTTACATACACAAGTACATGACACTTTGTCATGTCAAAGGCTTAGAATCTAAGTTTTGTATACAAAATTTATTTTCTTCACGTTCACTTAACACAAAACAACAACTTTACGAATTCACACGAAAATTCATTTGTTACCATTAAGCAACGGCTTGATACAAATCAAATCATCCTAAGGAGATAACTCTATAATGCCACCAAATGACCTATTAGCGCTGCTGGAGAATGCCTCCATAACACCATTACTTTAAATATTGCACCCTGAGTGTGGCCGGAAAGATAGTTGTAACAAATTTACATTTATCATAATAAAGAAATATTGAAATATATACTAATCAACAAGAACGTATTAAACATTGCTGTAAGAATAAGAAGTGCAAAATTATGTCAAAGCACAATGAAATACAATATAATATTAATGTTACCTCTTGCTTTCATGCTTAAACATTGCATCATTTTATTGATACTACACAAAGGAAAAATAAATTCAAAATCAATAACACTGCGTGTTTTTGTTTAAATCCAATGTGACTGAATTTACTTGCAATGCACAATAGAAAAGTGAACATATGCCATGTGCTTGTCTTTCAATTATAAACAATGCAACACAATAGAAAAAAGAAAAGCTCTTAAAATATAAACTAATTAAAATACCTATAACATAACTTTCAGAAACGCCTTGGCCAGTAAGTGGGGCGAGGAAGAAGGAATAACGATCCTAACAATTTGGAAATTTTAGTCGAAACGTGTTAATCCCTCGGAGCTACTAGTCCCTCTTTCTGTGTCATTCGAGTTACGCTGTCAGTAATCCCAAAGCAGAGCTATGACGTCATCATATTCGATGGATCTACACCGCTCCAGATCAAGGATAGCAAACACAAGGGGAGTTGGTTACCATAAATAAAGAAAGAAATAAAAGAAAAGAGAAGAGAAGAAGAAAGGAAGAAAGGAAGGAAGGAAGGAAGGAAAGAAGGAAAGAAATAAGAAGGAAAGAAGGAAGGAAGGAAGGAAGGAAGGAAGGAAAGAAAGAAAGAAAGAAAGAAAGAAAGAAAGAAAGAAAGGGTACATAACTATGCGCAAATACGCCCGCGAGTGTGTGTGCGAGTTGCCATTAATATATATTGTATCCCTGTAATTATCTAGAAGTATTTTTAAAAAAGTCATTCAACTTTTAACGCAACAATAAACAACTGGCCTGCAAACCAAATCTGCTACAGATATAACCGAAAATACAAATCAGGAGCAAGTTAAAATCCCTTTCAGTCATTGCTGTTGTTTTTTCTTTTATGCATAAAAACGCACTAAGTAATAGTTATACGAAATTAAATGGTGACATTTTTTGGGATAACACAAGTCATTAACTTCCTAGACTTATAGTTAACTATAAGTCAAATTTTCCTAAAATTTCGTCAGAAGCTATTACTTGTATTAAGCTTGTCAACAACGATTCAATTTAAAGAAACATTAGCGCCATTTTATGTAAATTTACCGAACTTTTCAAACGTATTTAGCATGTATACATCAAATTATTTAAACAATTGAATAGAATCTATAATATTCTAGATTTTACAACCCATGCCACTTATATATTTTATCTTTAAGCATCATAGTAAATAATCATTAAAAAGTACCTCTCTATTACAATTTGGAAATGTTTTTAAAAAGTACACGTGTGGAATGTTCTTATTTACGCATATTGCATTTCCACAATAAAATGTTAATATTTCCTATTAACAATGATCTATTCAAAAAGTGGCAAAGGAAAAATTATTTTGAGCATATTTTAAAAATTAAATCATATATTAAAATATTTTTGTTCAGTACTAAAATTAATACTTTATTTTTTGGTGTATTCGTTGTTGTTTCATATTATGAATGAATTTTATTTCAGTTTCTTAGTGTGATATGGAACTAATGAAGGAACATTAATTTCATTTGTTACCCAATCGGTTTGCGGTTAACATACCGGATTGAAAGTAAAAGTAAGCGTGCTATAAAAATATGTTTGGAATTATTGGAATATTGACATCAATTTTTTTAATGTTCCAATACAAAATATATATAATCCAATACTTTGCTCTAATTCCGCAAAATAAACAGTAAAAGGGGAAAATCGTATTGCAATATTAACCAGCAACTGTAAGAATAACATTTACCACATATTAATATCGCAAAACTACCGCTAAAGGGAAAGAATATTTTGCAAATTTTGGGGTTCTAACTATATTTTATGCGTTTGCAATATTGATATAGACGCGTAGTTCATTAGAGACTGTTTACAACAGATAATAAAAATAATGTGCAGGCACAGAAATAGAGATTTTAATTTAAAACATAAAAATTACTATAAATAAGAAAACATATAGTTCATTATTCCCTGCCGGAAGAATAATTAAAGATTAGACATTGAGAAGGCAACTTATCTAGAAAGCCCTACCTAGATGTTTGAGATGATATAGTGCTAGCCACACAGTTAGCCGAAAATGAAACATAGCCTGGGATCTTTGTTGAGTAGAGTGATTATACATTGATTTATGGATGCCCGTTATGGTCCGAACAATCTAATATGCTGATTGACGGTACACAGTGGTGTGCCTATATACAGGCACCATGGCAGGAGGGGCTGTGTCCTTAATTTTTTATTAAATTTATGCGTTAAGAACAGATACCTTAATTTTTTTTCAAAGTAGGAGGCTGTGTTGCAGAACAATAGATACTATTAAATTAATTTTCATGGTGTCGATTAAATCAACAATAAACTAACGCAACACAGTTTCTGACGTTATGCTAATCCATTGAGTAACACTATAATTTGTGTTTGCATTCTGCTGACGGTTAGGAGCGGCTAAAACTGGCCTATGTCGACTTTTATGGTTTTAGGCTGAATGCATGAATCTATAAATCACACCACGTAGATAGGAGAATTTTTTCCTCGTAGTATGTTTAAGCTACAGCTGTAAGGACGCGGAATAAAACCCTACTTAACTCATTCCATGGTAAATGATGTATCACAATATTTTCGTCGAAAGACGAACGCAAAAAGTGCAGTGTTTAATTTACTTTAACACTTTAAAAGTTAGAGTATCTCATATACTTGTATGGAGATCCCATGTACATATTTTTTTAATAATCATATACCATAACTATTTTTAGGTTTTTAACACGTTGTCATAAACACTATAACACTCCTCAAAAACTTAATAATTTATTATTCTGAAAAATGTACTATAATTAGAAGCCGTGTTATGCAACTGGTTCTTAGATATTTTAAATATTTTTGTTATTGTTTTTAAAACGTTTTTAGAAAAACTTGCAGTTTGCGGAAATAGCAAACAAAAATAAACAAAAAACAGCAACAATAGTGCTTAATTTTGTAACAAATGTTCTAGTCTTTGTACTGTTATTATTAGTGTTATTCGTTATAGATATACTTAACTAAGAAGAAAAGTAAAATATTGCAATGCAGTTCACCTTTTTGTTATTCCTCGAGTATTACATAATAATTCTTACATTCTTACTGAGCTTGGGTGTTTTGTAATTTCTCCTGGTCGCTAAGGTAAATTCTGCGGTGGATCTTTTCTTACCACGAATTTTCTGCTCTCTCATTTCACACAATTTCACTCCGTTAATTCTGTTACAGGACCGAAAGTAACAAGGCAAAGTGGGCTGGTGTGACCTGACTATGACTCGCGCACCCGGCGTCCGATTTTCAAGCGGCTCTTAAGAGGAGCTCCGTCATTGTCAGGTTGTCCTACGAGAGCTGGAAAGAAAATAGTAGCAACATTGTCGCTACGCTATTAATCAAATGTGAGGGAGTTGTTCTTTACGTGTCTAGAGGAGTGGAATCAATGTTCAACACACTCAGAGTCACTAGTGCAATATCTGTAGACATTGTGGACAGTAAAGATGTCAAATTGGACCACCTAAAGTGATATTTTCTAAGAATGAGCAGTGTGAATGGATTAACATTGAGATGGCACGTTTTAGGAACATGAGGGAATGTCATGTAGGTCTGCGAAAAGCCCGTGGCAATGAAACATTACATATCGATCGGTGGTTTTGGGGTACCAGACTTTCGACAAGAACGCTATATAATGCAAGACACAACATGTTTTGGTCGTCTTGTCCTTGAAGCGCATTATATTGAGTTGATTCAATCACTGCTGGAGTTGTGTCGTTAATGGACAGTAAGCGAGTTAGCCACAGAACTCACACTACGGTGTTGAAGTAGGGTACTCCTTCCCAAACATCAATAAAAACGGCTTAGCTACGGATATGCAGTGCTTCCAGAAGTGTGACAGGACGTTACATTGAAGGAATGTAAAAGTCTCCAGGTACTAGAATAAAATATTTACTACTTCTGAATGCGTTGCCGTTACATTCTTTCCAGGCCTCATATCTGGAAACAAAGTACATGGCGCAATGCCCGGGATTCTGGCCGCCAGTTGTCTTACTCCATCCCTCCCTCACGGAGGTCCCCGCACTGGGGGCGAGGCACAAACAGTTATCTCTTGAGCATGTCTGAATTATGGAAAGGTCCTCCATCGTTCCTAACAATCTAATCAAATCCAATCCGATTTTAATAAGTCTGTGTTCTAAATCTCCATCCTCGTTTGGTCCAAAAGCATATATTTTATTTGCAAATCATATTACTAATCTCACTATCATTAATATTACATTATGACTTTTTCAATATTTACTCAAATTCATTCAGAACAGCAAGACCTAGAACTTGTAAAAATCACCTGTAACTACCTCCACGGATCTCTGAAACGCGAGGTGCTATTGATTCACTATTTTTCCGTAATTGAAGTTCAGGCAAGGGCTCATCAATGTAGCCCGTAACAGTCACTCCAATAATCATTGAAAGTGTATTCGTAGCACAAAATGTTATGTTATTGCAAATAGAATATTGACTATTAACTTTTTGAATGCCATTGCGTGTTTTTCATACTATCTTAGGCCAAATAATTTACCAGATAACGTCACATATAGACCTGAGATTTTCAGACCCTCTTTAGAGACTTTATATATCATTAGGCAAAAAAACATTACATTTCTCTGATTGTTACGCAAACAGAATGCACATCTGTACATATTTTGTTAGGCAAATTATGCACATTATTTAGCAATTTATTCCGGCGGGATCCTAGCCCCGTCACTCAAAATACTTAAACAATATCCTGCTTCATTTCGCTGCATAGGTACTGAACTGGAAATGTGTGAAGTAAATTCAGTGCATTCTCCAAAAGAAGGCCAAAAATATTGACGGATACTGTAGGCAGATATGTGCGGTATATTTCCAGTCTAATATAAAGTGTTCTACTTCATTTACCTTCTGGAAAAGTAACGTTATTCTTAAAAAATGTATAACATTTTGACGTCATATTATTGTTTTAACGGTTTCATATTCCGTGATTTTTGTTATCCGTTGAAGGTTGAAACTTATTCTATTACTAATATCGTGTTGTCCCCAATTTTAATTACTTTACATTATGATTAAGTAGGCGGATTATTAATAAGCCAACTAGAGAGACAATATTTTAATAACTTTAAATTTAATACAATTTTGTATTAAGAAAGTATTTTAGTAAATACTAAAGAATAGTTTTATGCAATATTTATATAATTACTGCTGGATATAACTTGAATACATTTTGGTTTTATGGAAAAAATTAGCTTAAATACAAAAATATTATCACAAAATCAAATTCTGGAAAAAATTATCGGCATTTCTATATGTTTAAGTTTCAATATTTCATATCAAATAACAATGAAATGTAACATAATTTGACTGGATTTCTATATTTACTATATCCGATAATACACACTAGTATTTAAAATAAACAAATTAAATGTTTATAGCTTTAGCAATGCTTCTATTTGAATAAAAAGTATAATTAACTGAAACATGTAGGAAACGGGTAGAAGAAATAAAATTATTGAAACTAATAGTCATTAGTCATATTTCAATACATTAATTTATTATATCAACATTAATAAATCTTCTTTTAAATAAAAATAAAAAATAATGTAGGGATTAAACTACCTTAAAAAAAGTAATATGAAATCAAATTCAATCTACAAAAAGTTATAATTAATATTATTAACAAAAATAAAATTATAAACAAAAATAAACCTCTATAAAACCCGTATTTAATCATAATAGAAATGAGGATACACATTTGGAACAAAAATTCCTTATTTTTACACACAAGGAACTTACATTCACAAAGAATGAAACTACGGGGGGAATTTGAATCATACAGACAAACTTCAAAAAATGAACCAAAAGCAAATCGCTGAACACTTGTCACGAAGTGCTTGTGTTGCTTGTTACAGGGCAATACTTTTCTTCATGCCACTAGTCACTCGTAAACGCACTCATGTCAGTTGCTGCTGGTTGAGAATTTTTTCTGTTGCAGATCTGCTCCTAAGCGAACATGTGCAATTAAAATTGGGCGTTACTCGCCAGGAACAAGCTAAGATTTCTTTTATGTATGAACAGCAATTGAATCATAAAACATTTACAGCAGTGTTTAGTCGTTTGTATGAAACAAGGTCTTTTGATGGATTGAGTAAACAAGGGGCGAAGAGTCATGTACTTACGCCTGAACTGGAAGATTATTTTCCACAAGATATTGAGGATAACCCCGCCAATGTGATGAATATCCTACATGAGAACTGCTATGATCTCTATGCTCATAATTGCAAGTGTACAGAGATTATCGCAAGCGGATTTATGTCCGAGAGAAAGGTTCCGTTTCTGGGCTGTTCAACGGGCCCCCAGCATTTTAGAATTTCTGTTTTTAGATCTCTTCAGCCTTTGGAAGGGATGGCATCACCAAGCTACACAAAAATCATTTTTGGACTCATCAGAATTCCCTTCGACAGGTTGAAGCTCACGTCTGTAATGGTTTAGCATCAATGACTGTGATTGTCAGTGACCATCTACTTAGACACGTTGATCTTCTATTTCTATAACGCCCCAATAGCATACAATATTAGCAATTCCTATGGGAAGCGCTGTCTTGAAGATGTGCCGTTAGCACTAAATCATGTGGTTGATGCATGACGGAGCTCCAGCACGCTTTAATATCATCATGTCAACATCTACTTTAAATGGATCGGACGAGGAGTTTCTGTTGCACGTCCGCCCGGTCATCGAAATTAAACTCCTTTGACTTTTGCTTGAGGGGATACTTGAAAAGTGTCATGTATGCTACACCAAATGTGGAGACATTTGAACAACGTATAAATGCAGGTTGTGATGATATTTGAATACCAGCCGAAACAATTGAGTGGATGATTACATTGATGTGCATAGGGACATTTCGAACGTCTGCTTTAGAAGTTGTCAGGAAAAAATTGCATAGTGTCGTGCAAAATGTAATGTAATGTTGCTCTATTGCATACTACGATGTGTGTAAATATGAACGTTTTTGTCCTAACGGTTGCCCCTATAGTTCAGATCCACTCTGTATACTGTAAAATTTACTTTCACTTTACATTCCTATTCTCCCACTATTTACTCTATTCGGTTTAATAATAGACATCCTTCACTATAAAATTAAAACTTTACTGTACGTTTTGGAATGGTTTGTTTAAAGAAATTTGTGTAAAAATCCTTTACTAGCAGATACAGAGAGTTTATGCATAACTTAAAAATAAACACGACTTGAACAGTTTATGCACTTTTCCCCTTTTTCTTCCTTACGAAGGAGTGGCTTACGATCATTAAAGACGAATTAGATTCCGTGAAATTGCAGGTTACCGCACAGACTACCCGGTTTATATCGGAACACTTAGCTCTGTTTGACTTTTCCCTTGTGCATGTGAAAGAATGGAGGGCGTGTTGAGGATAATTGATGGGTAGGGATGATAGACGATGCTGAATGAAGTTCATATCCGCCGGAAACGACGTAATACATGAGAATGTTGTGACCTTTTGTTGATCTTTAAGTGGTGGAGGAGGAGGGAGGGAATGATTTCTTTGGCAATCGCGTGCGTTGTATCGGGATCTGAGGAAGCGGTCCACTGCACTCGATGGAGAAGCACCTTGGGGCTGAATTACACTAGAGGAAATATATTTGCGATGACAAAGACAAGAAACGGATGTAATATTACTACTGCTTGTTCTCCCTTACAATGTGGTCCAAAAAGGAAATTATAGTTGAGCACGCTGTCCCACACCATTCGTATCTTTTACTTCTCTCCCCCCTTGCTTATTATTTCGCGCCTAAACAGACTAGACCCAATTTGTTACAGTGTTCATTGCTAACATTTCTGTAGTTGCTGGCAAAGATGTTACTCTAGGCATATCATAAAGTGAAGGAAATTGAAATAGTTTTATCCGCTACTCCAGATACACCTTTTACATATTTTCTGTGCCTTTTCAGTAACTCTGATTAAAACATTCAACAAGCGGAATTCAAATCAAATAAACCTCAAACATAACTCACCATTTATGATCAGTAAAAGTTCTCTAACCCGCAAATGTATAGTTAGTGTATACACTTTAAAGGAAATATCACATTTTACACATTAGTACTGAATAAACGTTACTAACTTAACGCTTACTCATATTGAAGCTGCTCACAAAATAAATAAAATTTTCCACTTCTCGCCTCAACAATAATTAAGTGCCACTCTGCTTATTTTATACATGCAATTGTTAGCTTCAATATAGTTATAGTTCTGGGACATACGTAACAATTTTACAGTTTGTAAAGAATTGAGGAAGCACAGCAGAGAATAAATTAAATAAAAGCCCCTCCTTTCCATATCGTCGTACTAAAAGACCATTTCAAAGCATTGGTGATAAATATTAATCAAGCTAAACCAGATAGCATAAAGCCAGTTATGGAAAAATACATCCTTTTGATGTTACATTACTATGTACTTTCTAATTATCCATTTAAATCTTTAGAGATAAATTCCAGTTAAGCTTAAATAAGTTAGCAAAATACATAACAGAAACAGAAAGTTTTATGATCATAAGGGGTATGCAGCTTTGAGGATTCAGGGGCTTTCAATATGTAGGATATACAGGAAATGCTAAAGCATAGATATTTGTCCGGTTCAAAAAAGATGTCCATTATAATGAGATGTCTCATATAGTTCAAATAGACAAGGCAAAGGAAAGTTTATCCTAAAAGCGCCGCATAGAAGGAAACAAAATCATGCAGATTCAGTTTTCTGAGGATAGTCGAATGAACTCATACACAAGACTGTGCTGAAAGTACATTGAAAAGAGAAGGCTTATGTTGATGTCTGTGCTATGAATTTGTATGGAAAAGGAACTGGCTGAGCAATTTAAACAGATAAATAAGCGAAAGAATTAGATCATTAAATATTTTAATGTACTTGATACATAATGCTATTATTTCACTTTCTCTCAGTTCACTTTCTGGGCTATGTTTCCACAAGTATAAAGTTAAAACTTATCTAAAAACACAGAAAAATTATCGAAATATATAACTCACGTATTTTCAGTAGTTATTGGTTAAAAGCGGTTATTTTGAAATAAGTATAAAAGTTAGGATATATGTCTGACAGGTGAATGAAAAGTTCATTAAAATGAATAAGGTTTCGATTAATAGTCTCAACTTGCAAGTTAACTTATTTATGAAAAGAAATAATAATGAAGGTGACTTCAAATTAAAATTTCTAACGCATTCGTTGATATTAAACAAGTTTAAAATTGGCAAAGGTTGTTAAGCCTAGGTAATGTTGCGCTATGATTTTATGAGTGTAATTGAATATTTATTTTGTGAATAGTTTGTTTTATAAGATTAATATAAAAAATTAGCTCATCAGTTTGTTAAAAACATTGTTTTTTGTTTGACAAGTACTTTCAGCATGATTTGCTTGCAAGTATACGACCGTTGAAAACAGTTGGCATACTAACACCAAATTAATCGTCAGTGACTGACATAACTGAAGAACTACTACATTCAGATGTGAAGTAGAGCATTTTTATGTTGCAAAAAATTAATAAAATGTTAATATGCGGAATTAGAGAAAAATGTTGTATGAAGGTGAAATGGGGATTTTCCATTAATGTTTACTATAAATATCTGTATTATTTGCACGGAAAATAAAATATTTGAATTTTCGTTTAAATCACAATTTAACTATAAATTTCTTTTTTTTTTTTTTTTTTTTTTTGTCATTTCTCACCATTTTTATCTTTCTTACCTATGCTCTTCCTCACTTTTCGCACCTCCCCTTTATTACATTGGGATTCAAATTCTTTATACGTGCATAATGTAATTGTAAAATAAAGCACTCCAACACAACAAAAACTTCCGCTAATTACTTCATATATTTACAACTGAACTTACGCTCTTTCCAGTAGGACTGGCTGATCTTACTAGCATAATAGGAGGAAGTCTATTCGCCGCCTTCATCGACTTCACTAAAGCCTTCGATGGTGTAAATCGGAACATCCTGATTAGAAAACTCTCTGCCATTCTCCTGCAACTAATTGAGAGCACACTGGTGTTCAACTGACAAGAGTAAGCCAATCCACACCCATAGTCCACACAAGCCCCCTCAGCCCAATACTATTCAACTTACTGGCCCACGATGTAGTCAAAGTAGCGTCAGAGAAAATCACAATGGCGATATGTTTCTTCTCTCAAAAAGCAGACAGACCCTCCTGGAAGAACTGAACAAGCTCTACAAGTGGTCGCAAAGAAATGAAATTGATATAAACACCAACAAAACAAAAATGAAATTCAATAGAGTTGGAAACATATCCAAGACAGACGACTTCCACTGTGGAAATGTTCATTCAAATACGTTTGGTTTGGTACCTGGGATTAAGACCTCAAGTCACGGGGAAAACTTTCACGAAGCATATAGAAGAAAGCCATTAATGAACTGTTACATTAAGAACTCGAAAAGTGTTACTTGCCACAGCATTGAGATATTTCACATAAAGATTGTCTCTGGTTGTATGCTATGCAGTTAATACAATTTAGAACCACCTCACTCTCGCAAATCTAAGTACATTGGATACAGTGAAAGTAACTTACCTACAAGAACCCTTCGACTATCTCGGACGACAGGGACTAGATTCGTTTATCAGTTGGCCACTACAGAGTTCATCAGGGAAGTAGCAATAAAGTACAATGTGATGCACACTAAACTCACATAAGAGAAAGGAAGGAAAAGGCGAAGGCAATAGATCAAGACTTTATCATACGCCAGCAATGAATACAGAATAATGGAAGGAATTAAATTTTTCATTGGGACACGTAAATACAAGAACGGCAGCACTTGGTTTTCTCTTCAAATCTGCAACGAAAGAGAATTTCATCTGGTGTCACTTCAGTGTTCCTGCACCGTATGTGGGCGAAATTGTGAACAGTATCATCTACTCGATTGCAAAGCAAGGATATACTCCCTAGCTTTTACGAAAAAGATAAAAATTTAATTACACAATTTTCATGTATACGGTATGTTTAATAAATATTTAAAGTATTTAAAATCATTTAAAAACATATTATTGACTCTAAAAGTCAAATTAAACTGATAGGAGACGAACAATAATTTATAATGACTTGTGGGATGATGTCAGCAGTTATTTTGACTTGAAACTTTAGAAGTGAATGCAACCTTTTCTATGTACTTTCAGTGCAATTGAAATAAATTTTGAAGAATGTTGAAGTTATACTAATACATTAACACAGTTTGATAAAAATTACAAGCTGTCTTCAAAACATTTTGTTAAAATATGTAACACATGTTCACAAAACGTTAAGCTTTTATTAGTTAGCATACACGCAGATTAAAATCATCCAAATAAAGAGAGAAAAAGTGTGAATGTTAGCTAAAAAACTCCTTGCCGAAGTAAAAAATAAAAATAAAAATAAATCAATGTAATTTATTTGCCACCGAGAATTAAGGTCATGGTACTTTTTTGCACTGAACCAGGTTAAAATATCCCATACAAATAATTTTGAATTTAGATTACCTCACAGATCGGTAGGTTAATGGTGTAATATAACACAAATCTTTTTTACGGTTTGATCCTGATAATGTAGGAAATGAGATAATTTCTTCTCCCATACCTAAATTATTGATTAATTTTATGTTTAATAGAGAAAGGTGTTTCTAGATACCAGCGAAGAAATTGTCATATAATTGTTCCAGAAAGCATGCATATTTATTAATAATTTTTTCTGTAAATAGGAAATGAAGAAGTTACCAAACAATGCGTTGCAACGGACGGGGACACTACTAAGTAATGTGGTAAGTATCAATGGCTCTCGTTTTCTGTCCTCTAGTCATAATATTATAAATTAAGTGTAACCCTGTTAGTACGTAAAAGAGTGGCAATGAACATATCTATCAAACATGAAGAAAAAATAAATAAAATGCGAAGGGTATCGCTGCACATCCGCAAGGCACTAAATAGACCCTACTTTAGCATCACATCTATCAACTTTTTTACGACTTTTACACCATTCTTTTCTTTCATTGTTCCTATCGTGTCATTTTCATTGGCACATGCCCATTTAAAAACGTGTACCTTATTCAGAAATTATCGTTCTCTGACGTTTCGTTTAACAGTCTTGTGAAGTGTTCTGAAATTGTTCACTATCTGAAAGTGTGAAGTTTCAATCATACTAGGTAATCAAAGCATACATGAACTTTGTTTTCATATATTTTGTACTTTGTGAAGACTTATGATTTATTTGCAATATATGTCACACTTTTCAGTTTCTAAATGTAGACTTTTTTTAAACTTTTAAATGTTCATTTATCTACCGGAATGCTATTTAATAAAAAAGTAGCAGTATAATTCTGTCTCTGGTAAATATATTTGAGCCCCGAAAGCTCTAGAAATGTGACCTTATTGTTGGTGTTATTTGATACTTTGTCAAATTGAAACTTTCGTCGATCTTCGTGCTAATTTGTTTCGCAGGCAATACAAATCTTGTTTACCAACTCTGCAGTCCTCAATATAAACACAAACACGCACATATATGAAGCATACCATACCATTCATTTTACTGAAAATTTCTGGAAAAAAATAACTTGAGACAATTTGTTGCACACACTCTATAAAGTATATAGTATTAATCTAACGTTAACGTATAAAATTGCAAGAATTAGGTTTCATTTTCCTTATTATGATAAATTACCTAGATATTATCCAATTCAAACGCCTTTGCAAGAAAATGCTTTGTAAATTTTCATGGTTTTCCACGATCTTCATATATATTTTTTCTAGCTTCTAGTAAACATAACTAGTAGTTTTAAACATATTTTATTTTTATGTATGTTTTAACTGAAAATGGAAGTAATGGCCGGTGACAATAAAATGTGAATTTAAGTTTATAGGCAAATGTCTACAAACTTTTCAAAATATGTGTACATAGGCCATAAAAATCATTACAATTAGTATTTCATTTTACACGGTTCTACCGTTACATTCAAAGTATTTCTTTTCATTCCGTTCGTCGAGGAAGAGTCATTAAAGACTGTTGCAGGAATCTTTTTCCAATCTGATCTTGTTCAATTTAGAAAGGGGGATTTCCCAGTTCGTTCTTTGGATTGGGCATCAAATTTGATATCTATAATCTGTCCCACTATAGTGTGTCGTCCTCTGCAATCTTTCTTGTATTTGTTCCCATTATCTATGTCTTATGAACTTTAAACATAGTGGGCAACTTCCTGATCCTAGTTTGAAACTCCTAACCTAACCTAACCTAACCTAACTCTCCCACCTTATCTATTCAATGTTCATCTCCCCATTTTACAAAGATTTGCCGCCCTACGCTGCTCTCTTTCAATAGCCTCTATTTGATACGATCTATAAAGGTGCCGGGACATATTTCAGTATGGGCTACACTAACAGTAAATAAGCCAGTTCTTTCGATTTGGCACTACCTTTTGTAAGAATTCTCAAAACGAAATATAATACTTTCCACCCCTTCTTTTAAACGCAGCTAACTTGTTTATCCCATAACAGATTGCTTTGAAAGCATACCCCAAGATAATTGTCAGACTCTGCTTGCTGAAGAAGTTAACCTTTTGATTACGTTTTAAATTAATTTGCTGTACCATGCTGCAAAAGTTTTTAAATTACGTTTTTCTTTCTTGGTTTTCATTTTGTTGGCTTTACCCTAATTATTTATCTGATTTAGAACCTCCTGCAAAGTGTATACATTATAATTATTTTTTTTATTTTTACATAAATGATGCAATCATCCGCAATTAATCTTAGCTTTTAATTTAACATTGGTGGCTATATCGATGTATATGAAAAGAGTAAGGGATAGAGTACTAAGCACAACGGATGTTATTTTTCCTTAAGAAAAACGTTATTGAAAAAAATAATTATTAACTATCACATTTTGTAAATGTAAACACGTTTCTCCTTTTAACGAAAACGGTGATTCCAACCTCAATTTTCTTTATTATTGTTATTAAAATAAAATATTTCATACAAAATGCAGCTTGTAAACTCGCACATATAAGATCCATTCTCTACCAAAATTTATAAAGTTAAAAAATGACATAAAATATCTTAAACATACGTAGCTATAAGTGTACATTTGGTTAAATTGTACAAATATTTTCTAAATAATGATTTTAATTTCTTTATAAGTGTTCTATCGTTTGTTATACGTTATACCATTTATATAAAAGTGTGACTTATTATTTATTTTCCCATTATATTTGCCATTCTATACCCAAACCTTGAAAAATAATTTCTATTTATAATTCTGGTTTACTACTTGAGTATTTCCAAATGTTTTAACATTTTATTCCGTATTACTAAAAATAAAATAATAATTTATTTAATTACATTTTAAAGAGTATTTTTATTTCCATACACTTTAAATTTATTATAAATAACTGCTTACCTATTTATACAATTATCTAATACACACCCCCAACTTTCATATGTGACTAAGTTGTCCTATAATGCACACCCTTTAATGGCTTCTGTATTTGGGATGTTTAAATTATCTTTAGTAAGAAAGAAAATAAGCATGCACGTACCAATTTATTTATTTATTAAATAAAATTTCCTACAATATGTTTATTTTCGTGAGCAGAATTGCTCAAATTATGTAACATTGCTCTTATTATAAGTAAAGTTTCTGAACCCTTTCAAAGAGCAGCGTTTCTTTGTGTGTCCTACTCATTATTATATTCACCTGTCCAAGATTTCTCTACTTTAAGAAATCTGTTTTATTTATATAACAAAAAGTTCACATAAGACACTGTACATAAAGTATTAACATAAATCAAAGAAGTGATTTTAAGTTTTAAAAGTATTTCAATCTCTCATCACTGCCTAGTGACCATAATGCAAAATGTGATAAATCATCAACAATTCACGCTTTAAAACTTTGTTTATTTTTGCGAATCTCTACGTGTGATATGTACTTATAAAGTATTTAAGTTGTTCAAAAATGAGTTATATAAAGCAATATAATAATTAATAAGAGTATTTAATACAATTTGTAATGCTTATTAAATGTTTTCGAGTTTTCCGTTTTTTAAAATAAAATATGCATAAAATTCAGCATAAGTAACAAGAAAAATGAAAATTAATTCTATTGAAATAAGGTAGAAAGGAGTGAGTGAATGTTCGAATTTGATCTCTAACTCATAACTGTTTGCATGACTCCGTAGCTCATTATCCATTATTGTTATTGTCTTGGTGAAATTTGATATTTTTGTGACAATGCATTGTAGGTATGTAGTACTACATTCCAACACATTCATATAGGGAAAAAATGCACGTAGTCCATAAAAATCAGCATAGATAAAATAAAGTCCAGGGAAAAGGTATTTGTAAAATACCTACATTGAGACCATAGCAAGAAATGGAGCTGATGAACATGCATCAATGTTATTTGACTTTTATTTCCATCACCTGGACCCATCAGTTTGAAATTTGCAATTTTTTTTGTGACTTGTGTTCCGGCTAAAATAAAAACTATACTGTTATTTTTCTCATTTAACGTTTGGTTCGTAAGTACAACATATTTGGATCAGTAAAAGTGACTCATCTCATCAGAGGTCACAGTTATATGAAAAATGACAAAGATATAGGTTTAATAAATAATAAAAAATATCCTGAAACACCCAGCGATTGAAATGTCACTTGAAATCTCTTTTCAATATTATCCAGTATTTCCAGAATATTTTTAAATCGTGGTCTTCATTTCTTAGTAAACAATACAGAAAAACATGTCCAATGAAGATAAAAAAATACGAGACATTGTAGCTGACAAAACATTTTCTAGAACTACAACCAGTCGAACAACCTACAATGTCTCCTGAGAGTCCCATGTTATTGTTGACAAAATGTGCCGTACACAGACTGATGAACAGCCTATCCCTTTTTATTTAAGGTGAAATATGACGACGTCTCAAAAGTTTCTGTTTCGAAAATTCTCAGTAGACAATGAAAAATTTTGATTGAAGGATTATTTTCAATAGTGTTTCATCAATGTTTATATTTTCCTCATCAAATGTTTATGTATAATTTGGTACATTCCACAATATAGTTAGTGACTGAAAGTATGTGTACTTTGATTATTTATTATTAATTTAACATGAGCAAATAACACATGACACTAATTTCAAAAGAAGGGACTATTAGAAAACTATCTTATGAATTATTCTAGAACAATATTTCCATATATCTAATGTGCTTAATTTTGTAGCCTGTTTTAAACTTCAAAAAGTAAAAAGTGAACTTTGATTGTTTTTTTTTCAAATTTAAATAAGCTATGTGCTTCAAACTAGATAAAATATATTGTTGATATTTAATTACTTTATTTTATTACTATATTTATAGTTTAATACCAATGTCAAAAGGGAATATTGTAAACAATTGACGAAGTATGTAGGAAAGAGAAATGGAAAAGGGGTTTGTTATTATCCAGTAAAGCAGCTTAACAACTTAATTATGATTTAATTAATAATTCAAATACTCTATCTTATAAGTGAAAGTAATAGAAATAGTCAGAAAAATACTACTTGCATTGAAAAGGAGAAGAAAGAAGAAATGACTATAGAAACAGAATATAGAAATCCAGTGGTTGAGCACGGTTTATCAAAACTGTTTAAAATGCGATAAAGTGTCTATTAGTCATTTCCCTTCAACAACATGTAAAACGAAGAATCAGACTTGAAAAATTCGGGTCATGGCCGGAATTCGAACTACGAATCTTCCGCCTTCCGGGCTGATGCTTTAACCAACTGAGCTACCGTGTCCTAATTCGAGCATGGAATCACTAATCACTCTGAGTATTGCTTAAATCTGATTTTTATTTCCAAGTACACACCGTTAGTGTGAAAGAATTTTTTTTGAATGATTTATTTATGGACGCTCTTTAACAGCTCAGGTCATCAGCGTCCCATTCAACTCAGGGCGTGAAACGGCCGACAAATTTTGCTCAGAGGCCTCTCTTTCAGGCTTGAGGTTCTTTTTTCGTGCCGTAAATGTATGACAAGGGACCAACGGCTTTACTTCCCTTCTGAAGGAAGCTATGCTTAGGATTTTTACGCCCCGAAAAAATCCATCGGTTCTGGCTTAGTTCGAACCCGCGATCTTGGGTTTAGGAGGCAAGTATGGTAACCACTACACCACCTATATGGTATATGAATTTTAAACTAATCTCTCTTTAGATACGTGGCTAACAAAGCAATAAAATTAGTAAAGAGGGTCTCTTGGTTTTACAGCGAAGATAATTTCTTGAGGAGACCTAACTTTCGAAGTCAAAGATCAACAAGATCACTAGGAAAAATCAGATTTTATTTAACACGAACTGCAATATTTTGCTTTTCTTTTAAATTACAAATAAAATACCAAGTACTGTTTCAGAGAATTTTCTTGTTATCATATTCATCAATTTTTAAAACAATTAAACAATTGAAAACAATGTATATGCAATCAATTACATACATCTATGCAACACACGCCGCTATATACTTTCATGCGTAGTTCTGTACAAACGCTGTATTAATTTAATAGTTCCATACTTCTGTCAGCGCGCACGTTCATGTTTCACGCTCTTATACCTTCTTTACAGTGGAGAATTCCTTTAAAGAAGAGAATTTCTCTAAAAAGAAAATAAGAATCTTTAAAAGCGTTTCAGAGCAAGAGAGAGTGCCTTTCAGTCTTCTGGGAGAGTGTTCACTAACTCTATTATCCACGTAACGAAATGCAGTAGCCGTTTTGTAACCCACAAAAAATTAAATCTCCTAGTCTTGAGGGTGTATTCGAACGTTATTTTATGTGATTGCCCATAAACTTATTAAGCAGTGATTTGCATCCGAAATACCGTCGAGCTGGGGGAAACCCAGAGAGAAATTTCGTTGTGCAAGTAAATGCAGCTACGCTGGTTTGAAAATCATTAATAAATAATGTATTTTCTCCCGTAGCGAAACGAGGAAGGGGGGAGAGGAGGAGGTTGCGATTCCAATGCGATTAGTCCTTGGTCCGTCGGCGGCGGGGGAAGTGAGAGGAGTGGCTTTAAACTGAGCGATGGTAGCAGAAAATTATTCACTGCGTGTGGGATCATAACCAGCAACAAAGAGGCAGGGTGCTTAGCACACATTATGGGGCTCAGCTGATGTCTACTGAATGTGAAAATCTCAGTTGTTTGAATTGATGCATTTAATTAAGAGGAGGTGTTCCCTTCTTGGCTTTACAAATTTGGTTCTCATTCAAAGCTGTGTGATTCACGTTTGACAAAGATATTTTGGTTGCATTTTTATCAGTCAACACCTGAATACCTCGTTCATTGTATCTGCTGCACCTATAAATTTTTGGTTGTAATGCAAGATTAATGTTGGTCTAAACAACAAAATTCTTGAATTTCAAATCAGCCGCCTCTGTTTGCTGAGGTTTCGCCTTACCTAAATGCAAAATCAGATAGGCTGGCCTTGTAATTGGTAGGGTAATTGTTTTTATGTTGGTATTTCTATCTTAAAAATTCAATTGAAAGTATCAAGTCATTAAAAACAAGCAAATTCTTGAAATATGAAATTGAATAAAAACATAAGTAACTACTTACAGTTGAGAAATTACTCATTACTGATCGTAATTTCTTATTTATTCGGTAAATAATAAATTTTCCACTAAACACTTGCATTTGTTTAAATAACCTTCAGTAATTAATTGTTTGATCAAATAATTATTTAAATATTTTAAGCTGGCAACAGATTTGACTTGAAGAAGTAATTGTAAATAAATGACAACTTTTTACCCACATGCCAGATAAAGAGACACAACAGGAAGAGGAATATTAGTCCCAGTAATTCAAAGAAATTCCTAAGATTTGAAAGAGAAGGTATCAACTTTTTAACATATTACCTTTTACCTGATAGCGATGAAACATTAACATCACGTCGGAACTTAACGTTTTTACGTTATTTGACTGATCCAGGTTACCTGAGTGTAGTTGCAGAAGATTTTGGTGCCCATCATTCCATTGTGCAAGAACATAACTTGGTAGATAGAATTGAAGCAAGTCTACTTGGAGATGTTATGGAATAAAACAATGGTTGTCACCCCCTATCCTGCACCTAACACCAGGGAAGAACAAAACTATAATAACATTCATTGCATGGAAGGAGTTATTATAGAAAGAGGTTTTGGACCGCTTAAACAATGTTTTCCTATCCTGGGAAAAAAGAGCTCGTTGACACTGAGTAAGGTTCCAAAAATCACAGTATTATGTGAAGTTCTACATAACATTGCTAAACATTTAAGTTCAAGAAGAACGTTTAATTTTCGTATTCCCTGTTGACTTTTGGTCTGTTTTTTATTTTTTTATAATTCGATTTTCATGTTGTTCAGCATTTTCTTTAGTAATTTGCTTACCTGTAGTATTCATATAAACATTTTTAAATTCAGTCCAGCAGCACCGCCACGGTTAGCCGCTTTAAGGTGCTGACTCGTGAGAGATAGGTCTGGGGTTCGATTCCCACCAGGACCGTCCTCCACTGAGATGTTTTTTTTCATGTTTCCCTCACTCCTCATAAATGACAAATGCTGGAGGTACCAATACATTTAAGTTTGGAATGTTTCTGTCTTTTAAAAAAATCCTTTCCCAATTTATCATTTCATCGCATGTATCATCAGCGCCCAACGCCTGTGGTGCCTCAGTAGTAAAAACGGGCATTAAACACTAATAAAAAAGTCCAAGTGGTTTCTTTGCTGGCCACAAATTTTGGTGTCATTGGTCTTTATATAAGAACTGGGTATTTCTTGAGAATGCTTAAAAAACTTAAACTGCTGCTGACTACACCAGATAAATCTTCTTACCCACTTGACATATAATAGTTATATATTTTTTAAATTAGACTGAACTTGTATAGATGTTTGTATATTACTGGTTTACATTATTTTGCGTGAAAAATCGTCTATTAATAAGTTTGAAAAGAAGTAAAAACATATTGCTTTCATTTGTTTATTCAGTTAAAACTGAAAATTTTCCAGGTTCTACTTATCAGTAAAAGTATCCTGTTATTAACTTTAAAACCAGTGATTGTTTTATTGATAAGCCTTAACTTTCGGAGCCAAGTAACACATAAGAATTTGCTTATTTTTATTCAATTGTACCCTTGTTTAAATAGTTAATTTAATACAACTTTCTAAAGCGAACATTTTGTGGGTATTCAATGAAATAAATATAACTGAGTAACGTGTAATGATAAAGCTGTTTATAAATTGTTTAATTCCAAAGAAATTCATGTTAAAATTGAAGTGTTTATGGGGATTTTTTCTAAACGATCAAAAATAGTGCAACAACAGTAGAATTCACTAAATAAACCCAGGACATGGTATTAGATGACCGAGGATTAAAAATGCGTGAGGTTACTTAGACTATATGTTTTTCAAAGTAACCGAGCGGGGTGGCTTAGATGGTAAAGTTTCATACTCTCATTCGAGAGATCCCGGGCTAAATTCCCGTTGGGTCGGCTGTACTAATATGAGTTTTTAATGGTTTCTACGGATCGCTTATGTTGAAACGGTCCTTTTGGCCCAATCCAATTAAAATATAATTATAATTTGTTTGTAGCAAACCTCATTATAATATTTTATGTACTGTAATTAGTAATGCAGGTAATGTATGAGCGTAGGTCCATAAGTTTCCAGCCTGTTGTCAGGCATTTTGGAGTTCTGTCGTGGCAACGAGAGAGAAGCAAACCGTTGTTACAGGAGATGAAATTATGGTCCTCTATTATGATACCTTGTCCAAAAGAGAATCAATGGAGTGGCGTAATCCGGCGAAGTACCGCCTCTAAAAGCCAAGGTCACTCAGTCAACCAAGAAGATCATTGCCACAGTCTTTTGGCACTGTGAAGGAATACTCTTCATTGACTTCAAGGAGAGGAACACCACAGTAAATGGGGAGTACCATGCTGACCTATTGCATAGACTTCCATCAAAGACAAAAGGCGAGGAAAGCTGAATGGTGGTGTGCGCCTTCTTCCTCTTCTCAAAACTCGAGAAGGACCTTTGAGAAAGGAAATTTAAATGTGACGAGGAAGTGATGGATGCTGTTTATGCCATTTTGCAGGCAGGACTTCTAATTATTTTTAGCGAGGGGGGATTGAAATGTTAATTTAAAGACATGAAAAGTGTGTTACAATAAAGGGTAACTATATTGAACAGTGAAATAGAGTTTTTGTCTTCATATAGTTTTTGTCTTCATCATATGCTCCAGGCGCGGGCTCTGCGGACCCTGAGAGCCCGCGGTACCTCTGGCGTTACTAGAGGAAGCCGGGCCGGACTTGAGACGAGCCCCTCCCGAAAGGGAGTTGTCCGGATTGGGTTGGACACGGCGTGGCAGTGGTACCCGGAACTCACGGGCAATTGAGTACTCGCAAGAGCGGTTGTCCCAGGGGAGTGCCTAAGGCGTGCACCCTGGGGGCCGGTGCGCCGGTAACACCGTCATTGTGAGGCGGTGGTGGCTTCCTTAATGCTGGGGTCACTCACCCCTATAAAGGAGTAGGTCTATGCTAGTACGACCTATCAGCCAGTAAAATTCTGGTAGCTGGGTGCGCTCGGCTTCTGAAGCTGCAGTTCACTCGGTGCGCTTGGGTGACGTAATTGCCTGCAGCCGAATGGCGGATCGGTTTAGGAAACAAGGTACCGTCCTAATGCAAAAAACCACGGGGCACACAGACCTCTGTGATGAGGTGCGTGCGCTACGCCCTTTGGACCCAGGGCCTGGTAGTACCCGAATCCACAAATCCACATGTCTTCATCATATCCAGAAAATGGTTAGGCCGGAAACTTATGGACCTACCCTCGTGCATGCGCTCAAGCCTACCCTTTAGAATAAATTTAGAACTCTATTATAATGAATAGAATAAATACATTTAGTCAACCAAAAAGAGGCACCAGCCCCATTTTGGGCAAAGATCACATCAAAATAAAAATACTAATTGCAATAATAATTCCTAAAATAAACCCTTAAGATGGATCTAAAGGAACATTGGATGGGTGGATAGTCTATGGGGATACCTTTGGTAAGTATGGTGGGAGTGTTGGTGCATGAGAGATAATCACATAATTAGGGAATATTTCTAGAGAAGACCCGACAAAGGAGGTTAATGGTCATAATGAAGAAGGAGGATTTGGAGAAGGGGTGTAGGTAAATGGAACGGGGCCTCAAGAGTAAGGGTTTCATTCATGTTTATGTATTTGTATGTAAAATTATTAATAGGAAACGTAAATATATCGATGTATTTGTATATTTGTGTGTATGCATGAAGATTTGTAGGTATGTGTGTGTATGTATGTATGAATGAGTATGGCCTTTTGATTGCTATAAGGACGACATTAGCATGTACGGCCTTAAGGCACATGTGACTGTTGTATTTATTTGAGCGTATCCTAAAACGTACAATAAAACATCAATTACCACTACTATTGGTTGAGGACTCAGATTTGGTAAATGTCCTTTCATGTATATATATATATATATATATATATATATATATTACTTAAGAAATATAGATTTTAAAATATGCCTGAATGAAGGAGTGTATTTATTCAAATTAACATATAGGTATAATATTAATTTTGCAACCTTCGTACTGGTCCACCGAGTCGTACCTGCCTTTCGTAATACTGGTACTTTAATATTGAGTAAATAAGACATACTTCCATTGTTTAACATAGTTAAAATAATAATGGTAATATAAATAAATCATACCTCCATTGCTCAATGTATGATGATGATGATGATAATAATAATAATAATAATAATAATAATAATAATAATAATAATAATAATACTTGTTTGATATAAACATTGAGAATAACTGAACACAATATCACCTATACACACATTTTAATTCAGTTTTCCCCCCACTTCTTCCCACGGTTTTCAGCCTTTCCAGACCTAAACTGTCTCATATTCGACATGAATTTGCCTACTTGCTCCGCACCCTTGTCTGTTAAGAGTCGGTAAAGGAAGCCGGCAAACACTTTTTCTCACACCTCAGTGCTGCTACAGTTCGTGCGACCATGATTCATCCTCTCTGTCTGATTCTTCCTGTTCTGTCGCCACACTCCAAGCCTAAACCACGTGGATCCCTGTTTAATGAGTCAGGCCCCTGTTTTGATGTAAAAACTCATCCCCATCCAGATTTCAACTCCGTTTGTACTTTAAACGATAGCTTCTCCCCACATTGCGCGATTGTACGCTGCCTGTCTATATCCTTCAGGCGGTTCCTGATCTTCCTCCATATAATTCTCCTGTTACCTCGGCATGCTATCGAATATTTCCCAAACGATGGTTTCTAATCCCCTTCTCCCTTTGAACGCCCATGTCTTATTCTTTTCCAATCTAAGCTTTTCCTTGAAACAGATTGTAATGCAATTGTAGCTTCTAACAATCTAAATACCTTTGCGACAAGAGAGAACAACATCAACTTAGGTTATACAATGATATATAAATATTTCCTGTTTCCTATAAGTTTGACTTCAGAAATATACAAATATCTAACAAACTCCTAACTTGGCACAGCGTATGGAAATGTGTATAAGATAAGACACTCTATCAAACTGTACTTTCCTAAATGTATTTTATTTTTCATTGTTTCTTAGTAGGAGAAACGGAAAATGTAAGATAAAAGATAAAACAAAAGGAAAAGCCATTTTGTTTGTGAGCCTCGGACTAAGATGCATCCTTAATAAGAACTAATAAAACGAAAAATCTATTTGGTTTATGGACTCCAAACCCAACCTCTGTCTTGATATACGCAGCGCAGTTCTACTTTCTACTCCTACCTCACTTACATCCTTTCGTTTAACCAATCTAAATGCAAATTTCTTTCATGGTCTTGGAAATATTAAGATTTTTCCTCCCAGTTATATAGAACATTAAGGAAACAAATAACATTAGAGGCAGTGTCGCTTCTATCGCTGTGTCTTCCAAGACGTTAGTTGCTTTGGAAGTTTTATAAGCCAAATTATGGAATTTCCCATTAACTGCTCTAAATATATTTTTAAAATTCGTTTTTCTCAGATTATTCGTTAAAGCAAACATTTTGGTATAGGCATTTTGGTATAGGCTGCCATGAAAACGTGGAACAGAGGTTAATGTCTTTTTACCATACATGATATTTGTTTATCTTTGGTTTACAGAAGAGATTTATATGTTTGGATTTGATAGTTCACACACTAGCATATGAATTACGAGAAATATTTATTTCATAGAAGTGAAAAGGTTTTATTATTTATTTACATCTAAAAGTTTAATATGTTAACAATAATATTTCTTATGTTCATAAATATATCTATATTTGCTTCTTAATGTGTAATTCTGTTCAGAAGTATATGCACACAGTAAAAAATAGCATACAATTACATTTTATAACTGAAATCAAAGTTTTTAACATACTTCGAAGTAATTGAGTTAATTCTTAGTGTTGCCTCCCCTTGGAACCTCTGGCAGGGAAAGTTGCTTCTTTTTGTTTGGTTTGTTGAAATCCCGTGGAATCACACACTAAAGATGACTCCTACTTTGAAATTGAAGCTGAAAAGTGTTTGTCTTGGACCTAGCATAAGGTTTTAAACGGAAATGTGTTTCGAGATTTTAAGATTAAAACATAAATTATGTGCCATGGTGCACAATCATTTTTAAAGTACAGCTTATTGTTCCATAGTAAACATTATGTGTGTACCTGCATTGTCTCTTTCCTCTACAAAATGTGATACATCAAGTCATTTTACTAGAGACAGGAAATCTCATCCTTTGTCAATTTGGGAGATTGATTATACACTTTCTGAGAACATTTTTCATATCTACGTCAATGGACAAATATGCTTCCATAAATTCCTCTGATAAGGAAGGCTCAGGTAGTTGTAGATAATATGTGAATATGACAAGTTTATTTATTTTTAGAGCATAAAGAAAGTAGCCTGGCAGGATTTCAGATGCTATGGAATACATGTGTCCAAGAGTGAGGGGGAGTAGAAAAGACCAGACATAGAATCGGCTCTTTTAGTTGAAGTTAACATGAATGCGGGTCATACAGGATGAAACAAGCCGTGACAGTTAAATTCCTGGTGGAATTTTTGGTATTCCAGAGTACAGAGGAACTGGGAAATAATTTATAATTTTTGTACACATTAAAAACATTTAATTAAAGAAGAAATTGTTTTTGAAGGGCATAATTCACTTATGCTTGATGAAAAATAATGAAATTCAAAGTGATTTTGGCGATGATCCAGCGTTTCAAGATGGATAAAGGCAAACATTAATTGATAGGAAATGATTATCACATCGTCCCTTCATCACAATCAGGTAAGAAGAACACAAATTTCCCTAAAGGTTCTTGACTAATGCGTATAGTATTTGGACAAAACAGCCAGGCTAAAGGCCACTCCCCAAGTGTGTCCTCCTGGTTTGGTCATTCACAAGTCACCTCGTGAAAAATTAACTTTTGTAATGTTCAAAAAAATTATAAAAATACATTCTTAAAGCATTTTGAAAATACGCACAGACAGAGGAAATCTTACAAGAATGAGCTAATAATGGTTTAATAATTATTTTATCCCAATGAAAACAAAAATTCAGTTTTCTGCGACTGAATGACAAGAATCTGGTCGGTGAATATTAAGAAACAAATCTATTCAAGTAACAAATTGTTTCGGGTATCCAATTCAGGGTCCAAAGATTCAAGAGAAAAATTACACACAAAGTTAGCAAAAGATGTGCTCTTGATGTTGTAGATGTGCAAGATAAAACAGAAGGATTTGTCACTGGCATAAGGTATTTTATTGATGAATACAATTTTACTCCAGATCACATACCAATCGGATTTCCATTAAGAGTTACAATCTGAAAGAACTCTTGCATTAGAGGAAGTAAGGCCATGTTTGATCCATTGGCTCATTTGGCTCCTTTACAGCAACAACAAATTCATATACGGTGTCATTTCTAGTAATGAATCGTATGCTACGTTCTTGTGTCGTAGCCTAAAGGAGAGTTTCCAGCTAGCATAGAAATTAATTTACATAAGTGCAGGACGTATAAGAAAATCATCAAACGTGACGAAGCGTAATTTGAGTGTTCATTGAAGAAGTATTATGGTCAGAGTTGCACGGTAGTTGACTCCTTGGCATTAAGAAAAGACCACGAACTTTACACGTAGATAATTCCAGAAGGTATGTATTTCCACAAGAACCTTATTTCTGCAAAAATGTATAAGACTGGTGTAACCAGCTAATGTTTTCTTTTCTTTTCTTTTTTTTTTTCGTCAATTAAAGAAGATGATAATATTCATAACTGGTACACTGGTTACGGCTTAGTAATATGCTTTATCTTCAGTAAGTTATATATATTTCTAGTTTTTTGCCAATAGTTTAAAATATGATCAAGTTTTCTTTTTACAATTGTGGGTATTTCATTGAGCATCCAGGCTCGTTCATACATCTTCAGGTTGCCGTTTCGAAAGTGGATTTGCAAAAGAGATTTTAGGGAACAATGAGGTCAGTTAGCCTTCATTCTATGTGCTTATTGCGAGAAGAGCTTTTGTTTCGACTACTCTCTAATTATAGACCTTAGTGTCTTCTGCTCTTGAACCTACAATGACTATTTTCATACCATAAACACTGTTGTGCTTATTTTTACGATTTTATAAATAGTTAAATCAATGTCTTCATAAAATGTTGCCTGGTTCCTTTCCTGTCATTTTACATTGATTGCATATTTTGAGGTTCATAGTTTCCTGCTTATTGTCTATAGCAGCTATAAATTATTTGGTATATATATTTTGATACAGTCTTTCCAAAACATTATTTAAAAATCGGATTAATGCAATAGTGTATACTCCATTATACGAGCGGTTTGGCTCGTCAAAGTAATCTAAATAGTCAATTAACTGAAAGTCTGCTTCTAAAATTTCTGTTGGGAAATCTTCATCTTACTATTTTCAACAACACTGAATCACATTGTACATATTTGTTTCAAAAGCATGGCATTAGCAGCACCGGACGATCTTTTAGTTTCATTTTACTCTTTCCAAATTCTCGGTTTTCCTGTATTTAGTCAGATCTTGATACAGCGATCTGATGAAGTTTTATTCTTGATAGATATTTGGATAGAGATGGTTAGCACGATAAGAAAAGTTCATTTCATCCCATTGCTCATTTTTATGCAGCAATTGTAGAATGCCCACTAAAAACTACAATCAAAAACAGGTCAATTTCTAGAAGTAATGCCGCACGAGACAATGCAGAAAGTTCTTGCGGATCTAAAATGAAATGCCGTATATTTTGAAGCAACGTTTATCTTCGGCGCCCCAATTGTAATATAATATTTATACATATGTATGTAATGTATCATATGAATTTCAGTGTTTTCCGCAGAGAGATATAATTGTTTATTTAATCATGTAAATAGTAATTAGATTAGGATTAGGGTTTTAATATAGGAATAGGGAGATGAATGCAAATATAACACTGGTAGTCTTTTCTGATTATGTAAGAGTAGAAGCGAAAGACGAACAGCTGACATTTAAAGCTATCACTAATGCGTTTTTTCTAGAGTGGTCAAGTATAGTTTTTACGCTGTAGAACGTTAGCATGCTCAATTTTTGCGCCCTTCTAGAACAACCTCACAGAAATTGGCCAATCAGGCAAAGCTTTTTAAACTTTTGAACCTTTCCGATGTCCATGAGTTTACGTATGTAGATCCCGGAAGCTTGGCTTTGACATATGGGCCCCCAAGCTAAGATGTTATAAAAAAGAGGCAATTTGTCCAGTTTGGGACCTCTTGGACATTCTGGATTGTGTGATTCACTGATAGTAAGGCGATGGAGATCTGTAGTCAAGCAGCAGGCGCGTAACATTTATATCATGCAAGTGGAAAGCATAGCCGGTGATACTAAGGTAAATCTTCAACTATCACTATTTGGCAAAGCCTTGCCGCGCCGTGTGAATCAGGTGATTGACTGTTTACAAACACAGGAAGCTTACGGTCATCGTAAGTACTTAGCTTGCCAGCGCTCCGAGTTAATTAACTGCTATTCCAGAGGTTACGGGTCATTCATTTCTCAAAAAATACTTTGTAGTGTGGAAGCAGATCAATAATATACTTGTCGTCCCACATATCTTCATGTGTATAAGTTATTACAGAACTTCCTGCCCTCCCCCCCGCCGTTGTAGGAAGACAACGAAACACTGAAATTTCCTGAAATACAGGTATCCTAAGAAAGCGAAGGTTACCTGCTACGCCCACGCAGCATCTATTAACATCCAGTACCGGACCACGATCTTTGGAAACCCCAACGAAAACCCAAACCCCATAGCTATGTTTTCAAAATTTTATGAAATAAATACATAGTAGTCTATATAGAACTCGACAACTTATAAATGTAGAGTATATTTGGGAGAGTATATCCTTCCTCCTGCACAAGGTTATGTTATGCCTCATCTTGTAGCTCATTGTGCAAAATCCGAGCATATTGTCCATCACCTAGTTCACAGATGAAACATGGTTACATTTATGCGGCTATGCGAACTCGCAGATCTCACAGGCCTTCATAAAGCACTCATGTACCCAATTAAAGTCGCCATATGGTGCATAATATTCGCACAAATAATGTTGGGATACTTTTTTTTCCAACACACTGTGGACACTGCAGAGTACATCCCGATTTTCATGGAATATGTTGAGGCAACTGGACAATGTAGAGGTTATTGCTGATTTGCTTTATTTACGGACGCTCTTTAACATCTCAGGTAATCAGCGTCCCAATGTAGAGGTGGATCATGGATATGTTTAACGAGACGTTACCAAATGCCACACGTCAAACCAATCCATGGCGCTAACTGAAAGTTTCTTTGGCGATTGGATTAGAACCTGTGGTCACCGATGTCTCCTGATTTGAAACACCGAACTTCTTCCTATGGGGTTAATTAAAAGACAGAGTTTCAGTCACATGCCCCTAGATATTCATCTAAAGCACAACATTACACAGGAGATTAAGGGTGACAATACAGTCTTTCAACAAGTGGCCAGTAACATGGAATGACGTGTTGAGTTATTCCTTATGCTGGAGGTAGAACATTTTCTATAAAGAGTAATAATTACCAAAGATACTCTACATTTGAGATATAATAATTTGTTTCTGGCATCATTCATTTTTAAACAAATAAGGAAAGAACTGTACTAGTTCTATATAAATCACTGTGTATATTGACATACAGGGTGTTTCCGTGATGTATTAATGCGACCTCAAGTTATAAGCCAAAGGAGTTTTTCATGGCTTACAGGGGTATAAATAGTAGGGTAGGAAATCCGGCCAGCATGTAGGCGTATATCTTGAGATAATCTCCGCTAGCAGATGACGTGTGTTTTAAACTTTAGAAATGCAACGAAGATGTGATGTTTATTGACGTGGTTTTTCGTTATGTATGCGTGTTCAGTAATTGCAGTCTGTGTTTACAAGTTGATGCGTACACTCGATCAGCCCGAGCGAAAAGCGGAACTTGCAGACGACATTACCAACTACCAGTTATTATGCCTTTATCGAAGCTGGAGGATGCATTTTAAACAACTGTTCTAATATTTCCACAGCTTTTAAAAGCAATGTAGATATAATATTTATTACAATATTTACAAAAAAAAAAAAAAGGTTCATAGAGTTTCTTACTTCACTCTTGTTGATATCTCTAAACAATTTTCTTGGTCCTGATGGTCTAGCGGTAGCCATATATGCCTCGTAGGCTTAAGGTTGCGGGTTCAAACCCGGCCAGGGTCAGCGGTTTTTTTCGGGCGTAAATTCCAAAGTATGACTTCCGTCGGAAGATAACTAAAGCTTTTGGTTCCGTGTCGTTTTGACACTTTAAAAATCTCAAGCTTCAAAGAAGAAGCCTTTGAGCAAACTTTATTGGTCGTTTCAAGCCCTGAATTTAATGGGGCGCTAATGATCAACTATATTAGAGAGCATCGTTAAATAAATCTAATATTAATTATAACTAAATCAATTATTGAAACCTGAGGCTGAGGCGTTTCTGGTTCGGGATTTCCTATCCCAAAATGAAAAGATTGCCTTTTCCACCATCCCTGGAAGTTTGCATCGTCATCGCAGAAACACCCGACATAGTAGGTATATCGCTCTATTCCATAAAGAAACTGGTTATTCTAATTTAGCAAATGTTCTTATCTTACCCTAGCGCTAAAAAGATCTTATCCCCTAAAGCTAAGCTTAGCTGTTAGTACATTCATATTAAAATGTCACCAACTCAGACTGTCGCCACCTGAAATTAAAATAATATTTGAATAACGTAATAATTACATAGGAAGCACATAATATAGTATGTTTTAATTTAAACTCTTAATCAATTTATGTCTGAAGCACACAATAAATGACTATGTAAAGTAGTGTGGCTTTAATAGGGCAATAGTGTCTCAAATATTATACATTCTTTCTTTAAGCAAACTGCTGACCGAACAGGTTTGAATAATTTCGTGGAAAACTAGACAAAGTGAAAATTGCAATAGCAGAAAGAACTGGGTTGACTGTATTGAGAATTAACACACAGAAAAATTGACAATTAATGAACACAATGATAAAAAGTGTTGTTCTGCAGCGTGTTTTATTGTACAGATTAGGAATAATCAAATTTAGCTATATTACACTCACCAATATAGTAGGACATAAAATCAACGAGGCCATGGGATATTCTTATTAATTGATTTTCCTTACTTGCTTTACTTGGAGAAACAGCTGTTGAACAATAGAGACTGGTTGAGGAGAAGCGTTTAATATTCTTCCCACCATTTCTCATGCAGCTCAATCGGTTTCAAATTCGGAGATTTAACATCTGTATCAAAATTTAATGTGTTGGAGAGCATGCATGACGAGATTTCTCTTGATTTAGTCCACAAGAGCACGACCACTCGATTGACTATCCTATCCATATGCTGGTGAGAAGTTATAGTCCCTATAATTACCATCTAGAATCTCACATGAAAGCCAATTTATCCGAGACAATAATGCCTACGTTAGGCGTATATATGTGCCTCTCGGCAATGAGGTCTAGCCGTTCTCTCCGGTAAGCCATGGACGGAATCTGAGCAATCTTTGCTCATAAGTCCCAGAAGTGGAATGGGTTGATCATCCCTCTCTGGTCTTATGCTAGATCTACTATCGCGTACATGCTCCATATTGGTGCTTGTCCAAAATGTTTAGCATCCCTTGGCTTCATGTGAGAGGATGATGTGACCTCTCTGAAACGGCCCTTGATACAATACTCTTCTTTGTATTCTGGGCATGCTCGATATTTTGCCTCACTCAACTACTCTATTGAGATTTTTATTAATTATGCACATCAGGAGGTCTGCAATACAACCAGTTTGAATCTTTAACTCGTGGACTTTCCTGCACATCAATATGAAACAAAATAAGTTAACTTTACAAAGATTAAACTTCTAACGGTGATGCAGATGTTCTTAAAAATGTTAAGCTGTGGATTTCTAGAGCTTATAAATGCAGATGGTAGAATTTATAGCATGGTCAAAGTATGAAAGCCAATCATAGTTCCAGAAGGAATTGCTCGTAATACTACATCGATTCCCAAAATACGAATACTTTTAGCGAAATATTAAATTATACAGAAGTGCTTTTAGTGTGGCGTTGAAGACACAACAAAGGACTTTCCTATTGTTCATCAGTGGAAATATGTTTATGTTTCCAATGTTACAATTACTCATTTAAATTCAACCACTTTACAACAATTAAAGAAAATGACGCTTCAAAACTATAAAATAAAACTTGAAGCTGTCCCTGCACCTCATCAATTACAGATAATTGAGATAATAAATATTTGTAATTTTAAATCAACAATTCTGTGATTTCTTACAGGTATGTTGTGTTTTCTGCATACAAGAAACTTCGATGACAAAATCATGTTTTACATAGAATTTAGATTGTATAATGTTTAATACCGAACGTAGTTTCTAACAGGTGTAATTTTTAGTGTGCAATATTATAGCAAAGTTTAAAAAAAAAAAAAAAAAAAAAAAACGCGCGCATCTTTCTCGGAACACAGTAAGCCTTGGCAAAAGTCAGACAATGCCAGTTAATCCCTTCAGGAATGCGGCAAGCAAAGGGTTGGACATGCCTCTGGGAAGCCAGCTATTTTCGTTAGAATATGAGACACAGGTGTGCTTTCGCATGTCATTGACATAACGTGTAAATTTTGTTTGAAGTAAACTGATTGACGAATAGCGTAACGTGTGCTCTGCCAATTTTTTTTCCAGCAAATAGGAATGGATTTCGATGATATTAGGCATTGACCTATGATCATGATGAAAACAAAACCGGCGGAAAACATTTCGGGTTACTTTAACGGGAGGACATTTGTTTTTCTACAGTATATAAGAAATAAATTTTGCCTCAAACAGGAGCAGTCTCGAAATTCTCTGGACCAAGATAGTGCTACTGTCGCCCGGGCAGTTAGAGGAAGAATGACCTAAGTCCAATGAACAAGATCTGGCGTCAACGAGGCTCGACAATGTCAATAGGCAAGCCACACTATTGTATTGCATTAACTACTATTGAAGTAACACCTTCTTTATATTAGACATCATTTGGCGAACGGAACCAGATTTACGCGTTTGCTAAGTTTACCTTACCAGTGATCCGGCATGAGACGTGAGTTCATCTAATTATTTATGTTTGGGAGAATAAACAACCTCAGGTACTATCACGAGTTGTTAGTTATCGGCGCATTCCATATCAAATCTCCATTCACTCAGTCTTGGCTAGCGTACAGCTGCCAGAAATCAGCGGAAAGCTCAACAGAGAGAGTCTCATGGAAACAGAGTTGGTGGTCTGCAGCAGCCATGGTGAAATCTGCGATCGGCTGGCTTAAATTAATTAACACAGCTGGCATATAGCCCAATTTCCATCCTCACCAACAATCTTACTTCAAATTGGCACTCACGACTTAGGTATAACCATCCCCCACCCACAAATAATTTTTCATACTCATATACTTTTTATAGTTCAACATTTTCAGTTTGCACATATTTCATATAATAAAATTTATGCATTTTTGATTAAAAATAGTAAAATTTTCAGATCATCTAGTTTAATAAAATACATTAAAAAGGAATTAATTGGCATTTGTCTTAAGTCTTGTCTTAAATAATTAGATAAGACATCATTTCTTACATTGTATAATGTAGAGTATACGTATAATATACGAGGGCTAGTCAAAAAAGACTGAAAATGTTTTTATACGCATGGAATACACAGACTCGGTCCAGATTAGTGTGATCTTTCTCAAAATATTCTTCGTTGAGTTGAATGTACTTTGCTCAATGCGTCTGCTACTCTTGGAACTCGTGTTGGAAGCCATCTGCTATCTTCTTCAAAACCGCCGCAGCCTTTTTCTCGACGGCTGGGAAATACCAAAACGCTCCCCCTTAGCACCATCTTCAGACAAGAGGTAAAAGTCAAAGGGGCTAAGTTTGGGGAGTATGGAGCATGGGGGATACATTCGAAGTTGCCTACACACTTCCACTCGCACCATCTTCTGTTCATGAGTCAGTAATCTTGGGACCCACTTCGCACAAACGCGTCTCATGTTTCAGAATCGAAAATGCACTGTCATGGGAAATGTGTAACATGTCTGCAAGTCTGTCAATTGTTATTCGTCAGTCTTCACGAACAATGACGTCAGCTGTGTTAATCATGGTTTCGTTTACTGCTGTTGCTGGAGCACCTGGACTGCCTTGCTTTGTTGTTGACACACGGTTCTCCTTATATTCCTTGAAGTATCGAAGTGCTGTGGACTGTGACAGAACAGCATCACCATATGTCTGCTGCAGCAATCTGTAAGCTCCCATGCCGGATTTCTGCAAACGAAAGCAAAACTTCAGCGCAGCATATTGTCCTTCACGAATTAGCATAAGTTTGTATGTAGGCGACTGGCGAACTGGCATTGTTTGCTCGTCCCGTGTGTACAGACGCATGCGAGAGGAATTTCTGTTTATTGTCCACCAATCAGGGCTGATCCGTTTTCGTTATGGAACTTTGTTACAACAATGTTTCTTTGCTTTGCGCGATAAAAACTAATAACTCTTGTCTTTTTACAAGCCCTCGTATTAAGCAATTTATGCAAACCTAATATAGTATAAAAGTATAATGTTAAATAATATTTTACTAATAATTTATTGATATTATAACTCATAAATGATTTAATATAAAGCAAATTAACTGTAATTGAATATTTTTCATTCTTGCTTTCCACGCCTTTCAAGTTGCCGCGTGAGGAACAGCGAGAGAACTGTTTTACACGAATGTCATTAACTTAACTAAAAATATTTGGTTTTATTTAGCAAACCAAATATTTATATGGTATGAATAAGTAATCAATATCTGGGAATTGTGAAACGTCAGTAGCTAGTAAAATGTATGGAAAATTAATTATTGTTCATAAAATACTACTATTAAAATGCGGAAAATAATATTTTGTACATTGCTTCATTAGTTCACTGCAAACATTTTGAAGTTACATTGGCAACGCTGGGTGTATTACGTACAATATCTCTGACGCAATCAAGGCAATACGGTGCACCAGAGAAAAGCCTTAATTAATTTGAAGGGTCTTGAGTTTATTCGCCCTACAATGACAGTTCCTTTTAAAAAGGAGAAAGGGGCTCCGCATGCGACCCTGTTCCATTTTAGGGCTTTATTGACTTTCCTAGTTATTGCAACAGAAAAACATCAAGGGTTTCTCTATTTACAATTCTTACGTTGTAAAGCTTATGACACAAACATGCATAATATTTATATTACTAATTACAATACCAAAGTATGATGATTGGGGCTGTATAAATATACATGATAATTAGGAGGGTAGGTCCACAAGTTTCCGGCCTCACCGATAAGGATTATCTCCTTCACAAAATCCTTAGCTGGTGTCACATCTTATCTGTTAAGTAAATAATTACAGGTGTAACTTTTGCTACGCTGTGTTCAGTTGTTCAGATATAGTTGCATAAAAAATGCTATGTGTAGAAGCTTTTGACATGTTCAAAATTGAGTTTCGACCTGTTATTAAGTTCTTCACAAAAGAGGGACTTACTCCAAATGAAATTAAACAGCGGTTAGACGGTGTATGTGGGGAAACATTCTCCTCATAACCTCCACAAAAGAAGGGACAAAATTTTTTCGAATAGGTTGAGAAAGCATTGAAGAACAAGAGCGTGCAGGACGACCCTTGGAGTTGCTCACTCCTGAAAACGTCACTCTTGTGGAAGGAGACAGTATGGAAGACCGGCGGCTCAGGGCTACAAAAATAGCAGTAAGTTGGGCCTTTCTAAAATGATAGTTTTTCGAATCATTCAGGAATATTTAAACATGAATAAGGTTAGTGCAAGATGGATGCCTGAACTTCTTTCCTCAGCCCAAAGCAGCAACGAGTCATCTATTGTCAGGCATTTTTGGAGCTCTGCCGTGGCAACGAGAGAGAAGGGCTGAAAACCATTGTTACAGGATATGAAGCTATGGGTCCTCTACTATGATCCCTTGTTCAAAAGAGAATCAATGGAGTGACATCAATCTGGCGAAGTACGGCTTCTAAACGCCAAGGTCACTCAGTCAATCAATAAGCTCATGGCCACGGTCTTTTGGAACTGTAAGGGAGTACTCTTCATTGACTTCAAGGAGAGGAACACCACAGTAAATGAGGAGTACTATGCTGACCTACTGCACAGAATACGTGTTTTCATCAAAGAGAAAAGGCGAGGAAAGCTGGGTGGTGTGCGCCTTCTTCACGCCTATGCACACAGCTCTTGTTGCAAAGGAAGCTGTGAAGAACTCTGGCTTCAATGAGATCGATCATCCACCCTATCCCCCAGATCTAGCTCCCAGTGACTATTTCCTCTTTCAAATTTCATGAAGGACCTTCGAGGAAGGAAATTTAATTGTGACAAAGAAGGGATAGATGCTTGTTTATGCCGATTTTGCAGACAAGACTTCTGACTATTTGGGGGGGGGGGTTGAAAAGTTAATTCAAAGATGTGAGAAGTGTATTGCAATAAAGGGTAACTATATTGAAAAGTGAAATACAGTTTTTGTCTTTATCATGCCTGGAAAATGGTTAGGCCGGAAACGTATGGACATACCGTCGTATATTTAATGGCAGTGGTCCGTATGGACTGTTTCATGTTGAGCATCTTGATTCAATTTTGTCCCAATTAGAGGCTAGCGTTGGATTAAGCAATCCACTTGTACCAGATCAAGTTCAGTACTGTCAACATGTCTAATGCCAACTCATTTCTACCATTGGTGGCAGAGGATTAGTGCAACGCTTGTTTTATTGCGTTCAAGTACAATGATCAACATTATAGGACATTTACCGGAATACTTGGCAGATGGAAAGAATATCTGTGCAGGTGCTGTTTTGTCACCATAAATTCTCTTCACTGATATAAGATTCGATACCCCTTAGTAAAGTTGAACAGTGTTATTACTTGACCACTTATAAGCAGTTACAGTTAAAGCATTCCCTTGAAGATGGTTGCGAAATTTACCACTATATTGCGTTCTTCTTAACTTATAATTAGAAAATATAAGAGTCTGGCCTAGTTATATTTTTTGAAGTGAAGGCATAAGATACGTGAATACTTCTTTAAATGTTTATTTTCTTATAATAATAATAATAATAATAATAATAATAATAATAATAATAATAATAATAATAATAATTTACTATTTCGCAATTAAAATAAAATGTGCAGGGTGTAACAATGTAATTATTTTGGGGGCAGCCAGGGGATGGCATGGTCTATATAGTGCACAATTTGTAGCTACAACTCTCTTTCGCTTCCAATTAGATTTTAAAAAAGCTTCACTATGGAGCAAGCCTTGATAGCCTATTTTTCCTGGAAATGACATTACAATCATTCAGCAGCTTATTTATGTTACGTTGACATGACACACGTGTGGAAAGAGGTGCAACAGGGTTCGCTCAAGAAAACAACCTTTGTCACGTCTCTGCAATCACTTTCAGTACATGTTTAGGGTTAATAGAGATTGGGTATGGAAGTTAAGAGTAAATGATGTATTAATTAATGTCCCTCAGGTATTCTTAATAGGTTCAGAAAGAGGAATTGTTCACAATTTCTGCTCAATATTTGATGCATGAAAGTGACAATGGTAACGCTGAAAAATTATCAGATTATCAAATATCTAGTGACATGTTCATTGTTTAAACGAAAACGATAACTCTATACATTTGAAATCGGTAGGATGTTTCTAGGTTATTAAGATTTGTTGTATTTCTATTTTACACTCGAAAAAGTATTTCAAATACAATTGAGGGGATATTATTAACAGAATGAGCTTTAAAAAATTTAACATGTGTGTATAAGTCTCACGAAGTGCAGTTTTTGAGATAATTATTATTGATTAAACAATACTCGATGCTCAGCAATGAACTAAAAACAAGCTAAACATAGAAGGTGACGTAATGCAGATGATATGTACACAAAACAATCCGATAAAGTTTTAAGTGTGTGTAGTGCGTACCTTTGGTTGCTTGTGCTTCAAATAAAATGCTAGTACAAATGATTTTTCTATATGTAAATGCTAGATGTTTTGCAGTCAAAATGAGAAAAAGTTTATATAATAAATATACTTTCTAAAAACACTTCACTTTTACCAAGTATAGGGCAAAGATCGACTTCTGAAATCTTATTACTGCAGCTGTGGATTTCCAGTCCGCACACACCCACTTAGTTTGGCAAAGTCACTGCGTGCAAGAATTGGCTGACCTCTATATGTCATTAACTTTTGCACCTAGTATAAGTACATCAACTTAATATGTAACTTTTTAATAGACAATTTTAACAGAAATTGAGAAATAAGGATAGGAAAGCAAAGAAAAGAAAATCAGTAACACGGCTAATTGCTGTTTTGTAGAGCTAAGGAAGAAAGGAAAAAGCAAAGAAGAAGTGTTTATAAACGTATCACGAGACGTTTCGTCTTCTTTCTGAGCTATTCGCATACTTGAGATCACAGTGTCGTCTTCATTAGTTTGGTCATGTCGTCGTGCTAAAGTCACTTGGATCACCGAATCAGCGCATGCGTTACTCAGGGAGGCTACATGTTAATCCGCAACGATGCGAGTCAGAAGCTAAGGCTAGATGAATGGATGCTAAGTTCGCTTCAGGCACAAGGAAGCATCAAGCATATACATAGCTCAGGATAATCCCAATTCAGTTTCTATGTTCAGTTGTCTTCATTGTCTGCCTCAGTCCCCTCAAGACAAAGGATACTCTTACAGTCTGTGCGGTATAATGCATAACTTGCTTGCTCATCAAACGAAAGGGATTTAACAGAAATAGAGATACATTCACATCAGACATAAAATAATTTTATTTGGAATGTTGTTTAATTAATATAGCAATAATGGTGGAAGTTATACAATTTTTCTTATATTTTAAGGGGTGGATAAATACTTTTCAGCTATTTCAATCACGGAAGCATGAACCAGCCTGATGGTCCTGGCAGCCCGGGACTTCCATTCAGTATATCCCAGGTTGAATACAGTTTTTTTTTTCAGTACTGTTTAATGACCGTTTTACTACTGAGGCACCACAAGTGGTGGACACTGATGATACATGAGATGAAATAATAAATTGGGAAAGGATATTTTTTAAGGAAGAAAACCTTCCATTCCAGTTTAGGGTACCTCCCCGGCATTTGCCATTTATGAGGACTGAGGAAAACTTGAAAAAAAAAAACGTAGCCAGGAAGGACGGTGCGGGTGGAAATCGAACCCCAGACCTCCCGCTTACGAGTAAATGCCTTAACGACCTCGGCCACCCATGAAAGTCAAGTACAAGGTGCCACCCATCTTGACCTTGAGTTTTCTTGTGGTTTCCCCTGATCGCTTAGGCGAATATTAGGATGGATCATTTCTTTCCACTTTCCATTTCATATCATGTCATTACGTGGTTCTGTTAAGGGCCTAAAGGGCCAGGGCGAGGTTCGGTATGGCGATGCCTTCGCTTTGGAAAAGTTTCTACCCCATCTTCTGGTGTGGCAGTAGCCCTTGCAGATGGAGGCTCCATCGGAGAGTTTTATCTGAAAACATTGCTAGAGAATTCCTCTTTGTACATGACAAAACCTCGTGGATGCGGGCCGCGTAGTGTTTCCTTTACTTCATCCATTCCTCCCAAAATTGCATCCACTGTGGGAGCCTTTCAGCAAGACTAAAGTACCACAAAATGTTTGTACAACTCTAACAATCCAATCCTAAAGGAAGTATGGACCCCATTTTTATTACATTAGGTAAGTAAGAAGAGAAAAACATCAGCCAACAAAGAACGTGCACAACTTATGTGGAATTCGTTGTAAACAACAAATGTATCATGTGAGAGCCAATGGTGCAACATGCAAAAGTATCCAGGTTAGAATGCGGACTGGTGTTCATCATGCAGCAAGTTGTTTAGCCTTTAAATATAGGTGAATAACACGTAGATTTTTAAAAAGAACAAACCAACTCTATGTTAAAATGCTCTGAAAGAAATGTTTACCATATTTTAGATATGGTAAAGAAACTTTAGGAAAAGTTTCTAGCCATTAGTACTAAAATAAAGATATCCTTCCTTGTACATTTTATTGCACTTCAAGATACTTTCCTAGAATCTACACTCTTTAATTTTTCAAAATAGTCTGCCATTACCCCGTGAATCCAATATTAAATGCAAACTTTGATTAGAATTGGCCAGGCCTCTCACTGTCACAATATATAAGCTTGAATATCCCTGTAGAATAGTGATTGGTTTCCTTGCACCTACCAGTTTACAACTAGATAGCTCGAACGAATCTCGAAATAATCTATACGAAAATACGAACGAATTAAGTTTTGTTAAAATGAAAAATTACATGCAAATTCCTAAGAAAAATTCAAGAAGCTAAGAGAAAAGTTTAATTTTAATTAATGTATATAATAAATTAATTATATATGTGCCTTGGGGCAAGACAATGGTAAGGGCAATAAAGTTGTAGTATATTATGATTAAATTTTTGTAATCATTTTAATGCAGCTTAAATTATATTTTACATTTTGATCTGTTTGAGTTTATTTACTGAAGTGCTGACTGCTATCTAGTCACATTCATTAATGTAAAATGCATGTCTTAATAACTGCAAAGAACCACATTTAACTTTTTATTTCAAAATTTCAATTTTCTATTATTTTTATAGTTAAAAATATTAATGATTGATGTTATTAGTTAATTATCTATTAGCTAAAATAAACGATGTAGTAGCTTTGGTATTAATTTTGTAAATTTATCTATATATTACAAGATATAAACGTTGGAAAAGACAATTTCTAAGGTTTTAGATCTTGTACTCCATTTTTAAATGAAATATCATTATAAAATCGCAGTGTATAGAAAATATGTAGGTAAACAAACACTTAAAGGTCTAATATTTTAATGTAGAAGAAACCTTTCCGGTTTTCGAGTTTATAAGCATTTATATTTTACATTGTACTCGTTTTCTGAGGGAGATTTTAGACCAAAGCTCTATTTCTATAAACAACTTCTGAAATGCGGTTGATGAATAAGGACTCGCTGATATCTAAAAGCTGTAACTCTTCTGAAATAAAAAACTTTTGTAAAAATATTAGAAATATTAGAAATTCTAATTCTAATTTTAATATTAGAAAGAGATGATATTGTATGGCATAAGTGTAGAATTTTTTTCTGCTTCGCTGGACTATTTCATCATCTCATTATTGCTGTCAGTTCTCAAATTGTTGCGTAATTTCGCTCAGAATCCAAAAGAAAGGAGGTCAGTCATAGATGCCATTGCTTGCTTACTAATGCCATGAAAAGTGAAACCATTGCTAAAGTTTTGTACATTATTGGAACAGTCTTATTGATTTTGAACACAGATAACACAATCACGTGACAAGTAGTGACAATAAATTGACAGCTTTTCGCTTATACTATGTTATGTTTTTGGAAACTTTAGATACAGGCAATGCTTGCTGAAAGTCTAATGCTATTATTGGTAATCTTTAGGGTTTACATTTACTTTTCTTTTACAAACACCTATTAACAGGTGTATAGCAACTTCAATTTCAAGAATATTTCCCTTGTTTTTATTTTCAATGTTCAGTTTGTAATTTCATTTCAATGTAAGTGTTACTTTCTTGCCTTGTGTGATTATTTTCTCATTATGTAAGTAAGAAGTATATACATTATAATCACCTATTTAATCTAAACGGAAAAATGCTAGTTCAGATACTGAGAGAGAAGTTCACAACCAAGTAAGCATCACTCACTCACTCACAGCCAACCACTTTGCTTATATATTTCAAATCACATAATGATACCTAAAATTTAAAGAAGATCATCTCTTTTGTTTTATTATAAACTCCAGGCCACCTGATCTGTTGTTATTACAGTTTGAAATGGGCTTAAAAACTACTGAACATTTCATGTAATAGTTGTGCTTTGGTAACAAATTGTTTTGAAATAGTGTAGAATAGAATTTAAGCAGGTTGGTCAGAATAAATAGGCTGCGTAACTATAGTATTAATAGTTATAATATTACTCAAAATAAATTTATTTATATCCTACAATTAACTCACCTATTTTTATTCTGTGCAAATTGAAATAACAATACCATACAGTTTGCCAGGCAAAAGATCTGATTACGATTGCATCCTCTTTAAAAGTTAAGCATTGAAAGTAAGGGATACCATAAAATTTAAAATTGCAGAGAGACTGGGGCTTAGGGGATAAAACCTAAAATGTAGCTTACATTGGTTTTAAAGTTCCCTTTAAATATCTAAATTAGCATTTTTTGTTGTTGTTTAAATTAAAATAAAATTAAGTAGCTAGCTGGAAAGTTTTGAAATGAAATTGGTACACATATCAACTAAGAATTCGTCCTTTACTTTATTATTAATTACAATGATTAGAATGGTTAGCATATGCTGTAATAGGTTAGAAATTTAGTTCTGATTTTGTTCCATTTACATCTATATCTTACAGGTTATCATCTTTATCACTAATCACTTTGTATTCTCTTCTATATCAATAATGTATCATATCGTACTTTCTTTCCATCTATTACTTCACAATCAGATCTTCTTGCTTAGTAATTACGTTCTGTGGACGGTCCTCACACCCACGCATGGCCAAGATTGAATGCCTTTAGATAATGTAAATAGTAATAATTATTAAATATTTAGCTTGTAGTAACAAACAGAAGCATTTTATATATTACTAAAATATATTCATTGCTACCTGGACGTATTACTCTATGACAATAGGGAAAAGGTTGCCTTTTATAATCTCCTGTGCCTTCATCTGCTGATAATGGCCAGAGCAACGTGTCTCTCTATTGTGGCAAAGTTAAGTGCATGCAGGTTGCCGAACAATAGATACTTTGTATCTTAGTTGCTGAAAATGCTTCAAAATTCGTTAAAGGAAGAAGGGAACCAGTGTCAGCGATACGTCATTACATCCTATGATCAGGAGCTCCCCAATAAGGAGTCAAAGAGGCGATAAATTTAATGTAAGCGCGTTTGGTAGCTCAAGAGCTCACCAATAATATTTAAATATTTTAAAGCCTCGGAAAGCCGTGGGCACTATGCTGTGAACCCTGTGAGATTTTGTAACCACGTGGCGACGTCTTGAATTTCGTATATAAGGGGAAACAACTTTGCAAAAACACGTTTTTGATTATCAACATCGTTTTACCGGAGGCAGTAGACCAGAGGCACACAGATGCAATTTCAAGCCGCATATAGCAGGCGTCATCAAAGTCACAGAGTTAACAAACCAGGTGGCCGATAACTAAGTGTAGTGTGATTAAATATCTCAATGCGTTCCATGAACGATTATGTGATTTGAACCATCTCCTTCCATCTCTCTACTCCCGTGACCAAAAAGTCACGAAAGGCGACTTCGAGCCCCTGAACAACCCGGGGTATAAGTGGGATCCTCGGATACATCTAACAATAACATCAACATCTGCATATAAAACCGCTTCGGTTCAAAATGAAAATACTGCTTACTAGTTCCTTCCCTTGTTGGAATGAAAAACCACATAGTTTTCAAAATTGTCAAAATGGCAGATATGGTTAAACAAGGTACACTCACAAATTAGGGGAATTAAGAAATTGTCTTTTGAGTGGTGTATGGCATATTATTTTCCCAAAGGACAGGTTTATGTTCTAAAATAGTTGATGAAATTATTTAATTAAAAATACAAAAAGATAAGCGTATCAAAATACAAATGTAAGCTATAGAATTTCTCGTAGGTTCTGTGCTTTGTCCTTGTAGGACTAAATCATTCAAAATTACTTTCATTCTGTTAGGGGCTGTATATTTAAATTGATTTATTTTCTTGGAGGCAGGGATGCAAAAGATCAACCACCCTATAACAACGCTGGGGGACGTCGTCACTGACATAAAATTCAGGAAAAGATCTTCTATCAAGGCTAGCAACGAGACCCCATCCCCTTCAAAGAGGACTAACTTGCAGTAAACTTTTACGAGCTCAAAATGGAAAGCTTATAGGGTTTCTTGAACGTGGCCAATCTAATTGGTGCTCTTAAATCTCTTTTTCGTTAACTTTTTCTTGTTCTACTGTTGCGTTACTATCAAATTCTGATAAACTTAACTAGGGCAGTAACTTTAAATGGCATAGGTCTGGTCTTGTATACTTAAGAAATAATGTTATAATGACCCCAGCAATGCATTTTTAAAGTTCACGTTAATATTATGTATCTTTTATGAAAAGAAACAGTTTGTTTTAAGATTGCAATGCCAAAATCAGTTGTTAAATCACTCCCCCCCCTGTTAAAAATCCACTACTTTCACCTTAGTTCTAGTTTTACTCCTTGATTAAATTAAAATGTGCCACCTTTCCTGCTCAAACTTCTGTTTACTAATGCCATTGTAGCTTTCTGCAAATATTGAACAGAGCTGGAGTATAATGATTGTACAGCATCGTGCAACAGCTCGAGAAGTAATATTTTTCTTGTTAAAAATACTGCATTTTTAGTCTTATATTTCATCTTATTACTGGTTCAGGGTTCCTTTTAATTCCAAAATCCATTATAAAAGAGCACATTTTTATATAATTATTATTGAAGTAAGGAGAAACAGCAGTAATATAATTTATCGGTGTGTGTGTGTGTTTTCTGAAAGACAATATACTTGTTCACTACATGATTGGGCTGCAGAAAAGTTATGGTTAGCTTTATCTAATTCAACTTCTTAATCACATTTTCCCCTCTGTTTCCGAAACTAATAGAAAGCCACTTTGGAACAATGGTACACAGAAAAAATGCAATAGGCTTGGAAGTGCCTAATATTTCTAATTCTAAGGATACATCTGATTATACTAACAATAAAAGTCCTGTTCAGAACAGTAACATTTACTAAATCATGTGACTTATTAGTACCACCTATTATATTTACGAACATAAAGAGTAATAAAGGTATTTTCATAGTCTATATGGTGTATAGGAATTTAGTTCAGCTGTGCATAAATTCGGAAGGTATTGAGAAAGATAATTTTCAGCAACATGTGTTTTATAAATGTTATTTTGCAGATATAATGCGTATTATTCTTTTCGCCTAGCTCTAACAGTGATGTTAAGTCGCTAGTGTAGTTGTTCACGAGGAAACTTGGGTGATTGCTAAAAGAGAGACAAATGAAGGGATAGAAAGCATTATATAGTGGCGCCATAATGCTATAAACATGGTGTAGCTCGAATAATATCATGGAAATAGTAAGTATTAGTAATGAGCTTTTATTGTAGCAATTTTAAAGCACACACGTGGGTTTTACGGCCGTACATGCTAATAACATCCTTGTAACAATCAAAATATACGTACATACAACAAATAATATATATACAAGCATATCAGTATATTAAAAATCACATGTTTTCTATGAGTAATTATATGTACATATATACAAACATAAAATAAAAGATAATAGATATGTGCAATTAAGAAAGATGTCAGGATTAAACGACGTGACTCAACTTGCGAACAGCCTGAAGTGGAAATGGGGCGGACATGGGGTAAGGTATCAAGCACCCGATGGGAATATATGGTTACCACATGGGATCCACGTATCGGTAGGAGAGGAAGAGGGAGACCGTGAACGAGGTGGGCAGACTCCTTCAGGAAAGCGCACTGGAACAGCTTAGCAGGAATCGCAGTACGTGGAAGAGCCCAGGAACATAGCTGTAGAAAGAAGAGAATAACTGAAGTCAATAGGAAAGGGATAGCAAACTTATAATACAAAAACTTGATAGACTCGGCACTTGAACATTCTGGTTAAATTGTGTTAAACTGAAAATAAGAAGCATAGACTTAACACACTCATAGAGACAATAGCTCACCATATGAGAAAACAATGAGCTCTCTGCTTGCGGAGGCCCTAGCTCTGGATGGGAGCATAAGTGGCTTATTTCAACTCAAATCATATCGGTCCTGGTGGTGTAGTGGTTACCATACTTGCCTCCTAAACCCAAGATCGCGGGTTCGAACCCGTCCAGGACCGATAGATTTTTTCGGGGCGTAAAAATCCTAAGTATGGCTTCCTTCGGAAGGGAAGTAAAGCCGTGGGTCCCGTGTCGTACATTTACGGCAAGAAAAAGAACCTCAAGCCTGAAAGAGAGGCCTCTGAGCAAAATTTCGGCCGTTTCACGCCCCGAGTTGAATGGGACGCTGATGACCTGATCTGTTAAAGAGTGTCCATAAATAAATCAATAAAATAAAAACTCAAATCATTTCAACTCAATATACAAACATAAATATAACCCTTACCCATGAGCCCTCTTTCCCTTTTCCTCATCTTTCTCAACTCCCCTCTCTTCTCTATAGCCATTAACCTTCTTTGTCGGTTCTTTGCTAGAAATAATATTATCACCGAACAATCTACTATATAACAAATTATAATGAGGTAAAAAGTATAATATTTTTTTTTCCGGTTGTTCCTAACTCGCCGAATGAGAGAACAAGCGCAATCATGTGCTTGCTTTCTTTCCGCAGCGACTGCACAATGGCAGAAAAAGGAATAGGTGTCAGAAAATAAAACTACCTTGGGTAACTCATCAAGGAGGTCAGCTAGTAGTCTGCTGCGCTTGTCATTGGGGGGAGATGAGCAGAGAAAACGATCGATAAAAATCTAAACTCATAGACCTTTGAAGGGGAATACGATGAGCTTTAGTGTTTATAAGAAATAACCAAGATATTCATTTTCCCCACAAAACATATACAGACATTGTTTACATATTATTAATTTGTTGCAAACCTAGGAATCCAAACAATAATAAAGACATATTTTTTAATTATTAAAGGAGGAGTGGAAATAAAACCACCTCAACAGGAATCTCAATTATGAATGAGCAATGACTTCTAAAATAACAATAAATACAACAAGAACTTTTATACGAAATAATTTTTGTGTCCTGCCAAGATAGATTCATATAAACATAGGAGAGAAAATTATAAGACTTCTTGTAACATCTAATAAGAAAAGAAGACCATTCTATGAATGTTAGGAATTACGATTAAAGTAAAATTTATACAGAAGCATATAATAAGTTTTAGTCTAAAGGAAATTAAACGTACCAGAAATTGATAATATTTTGATCAATATGGGGTACACAAACCATAGTAAATTATGATGTCGTTTAGTTTATTCAGTAATAAGATGAAATATAAGACTAAATGAGACTTACAAACATCGAGGCATCAATCTTATCTCCACACTTATGGGACATGGTTTCTTCAAGTATTCCTCTCCATGCTCTTGGAACGGGAAATCCGGTATCGAGCACAGTGTCTGGTTTGTGGCAATATCGAAAATAGAACGACCCCATTCCCATATCCTTGCAGTGTCTTTTCTTAGAATGATGGTAACTGTTTGTGACACGCCCAGTACAATGCTGACTTAGCGCGGTAGCTTCCTGCCCTAATGAAACATAAGTTAACAATGATATGTACTCTGTGGATCGGGGTGAATTACATTTGTAATGAGGTACTTGTTTACCTTTTATAAGACCTGCATTTTTTCTGCCATGACGTAATATGGCGTAAGCAGTTAGTTACTGAAAAAGCAAAACGGATAATAGATTTCAATTTTAAATAATATTTCACATTTACTATGTTTCTTATGATTAAAATACATTCTTTGATATACGATTTATGTGCTATATAGGCTCTTTAATATGAACCGTTCAGGTTTGAGAAAAGCTTTTCACCAAACAACTGGATCTAACCTGATTTGGGAATGTTACATGCATATGTTAAATATTTCCATGAAGAAAGCATCTATTCCAAATTTTACTTCCGTGTTTAAGCCGTTCTTTGCCTCAAACTTCATGCAACATTTGCATCAAAACCTACTCCCGGAATACATATATTCTGTTCTCTCTCCAGAGACTACAAATAAGCTTACCATCCCCTTTACCTCTCTTGCAGTGTTCTCTCTCTCTCTACCACTTTTCTTCTCCCTTACCCTGTTGCTGAAGCATGCAACTTGAACGTTTTCTTTTAGGACAGAAATTTTATTTTATATAATTTGCTTACGGGATGGTATGATTTTTTTCTCCCTAAAGCAAAAGCTCCAGTCAATTCGGATAACATCTTAAGTTAATTAATGACTTACAACTAATTGGAGTTTTGAAGCTTAATTTGTGTGTACGTATGTAAGAGCTGGGGTAAGGAAGATGAAAGGGAAAGAGGGAAACTCGGATAAGATAGCGAGAGAACTTTAAAGTTAAACTTGGGTTATAAAAGTTAAAATAAGAAGGATTTCAATGAATATTAAATTTTACCAGACTACGTAAAAGGTGAAGTAGAAGTTGGGGAACGAATTATGTTTGGCGATTCTACTCTCCTCCCCTTCTAGCTCATTTCTCCTTTCTTGGCATTCGTTACTTTAAACGGGAAGGAAATCAAAAGAAGGGCTGTTCTAAAAATTCCTTTCCTTTGTTGTAAAGTACCCCACCCTTGTGCACAGGTTTTAAAGAATGGATTTTATTTCCTTTTGGGGGGGGGGGGTTTAGCTACAGTAGAGCTTCGCACTACTAACATCCCTCATTGACATGCATTATACCAAGCTCAGTTGGGGAAAAAATGTCATAATAAATCTGATTGATCCAGGATACTTTGAAATATAAGAACATCTAGAAAAGATAGTACGTTATGAAAGCACAACAAAGGGTACTCCACGTTTTGAAAAACCTGCGATGGAAAAATACAATTTCGAATGCATAGTTAACTGGATTTTTCAAGTTACCTTAAGGCGTATGAGATCAGATCACAGCAAAAATGTATTGCCTCGAATACGAGGTAGCTTTCATAAGTTTCCGGTCTGATTTACTTTTAGAGGAAACATGGAACCAGGAACCACTCACTTTCTCATTGATTATACAGAGCGTTCCTTATAATACTGGGCCGTGGATCGCGTGCTCAGCGCATTGTCTATTACATTGTTGGTTTTCCGTTCTAAAATTCCCTCGTTACTTATTCGTGAGTGGTAGTATTATGCTCTATAATGACTACTAACCTTGTTGAAAGAGGCGCCCATCTGCATTCAGACATTCCTGGCATCTTCACAAGCATAAGTTCTTCTTGCGTAATGTTCATAATTTCTGTTCTTATGTTGCCCTTGAGTTTGTCTATGGTGTGAGGATTGTTCATATTTAAATGAAACCATACCTCATTTGAGAAAATTATTAAATATGGGTCAACGGTACCTTCAAAGAACTTTGTAAAATCCAGTTACAGTAATTAACTCGTTTTTCGTCTTCACGAGATCGTAGTTCTTGAACTATAATACACTGTATAGTTTCAATTTTAAAATTTTAGCAGTTCTATGTACAGAGGTTTTTTGAAACACCTACTTGTTTGCAACATGTCTTAGAGACTTCTTTAGAGAGCTTTCGAAAGATGCACCAATTTTGTAAATGTTTTCCTCCGTTAGAATATTTCTTTTTATCTTCTTAGAGTCACCGTTTAGCGATCCTGTGTTCTAAGCTAGACATTTAATAGTTTCTTTACCTGGAACTGGAATACCAGGAAATTTCTCCTGAAATTGTCTACACATGATTCGGTTTTTACCTGTCTATCGCACATAAAAATTCTTTGTTCAAATGTGAATTTTTCGGTAAGCATTTAAGAGGACTAATAAGAATAATCTAATGTAATTCACACACAACCCAGGTGTCTTCAATAAACTTTCACTTTTGCAATGCACAATGAACAAACTCTAGTCTTTACAGCTTGAACAGAAGGCAGCAACTGACACAGTATAACACAGCTGATAAAGGTAGCCTTGAGGGGATCATACACCGCTAGTGCGCTACAAGAATAATACCGAGGTCACTGCAGTGCAAGCAACTACGTATATATGCGATCTACGGCTGGGCTATAAATGGAAAGCATGGTGCATATCGCGAAGATAATTGGGCAAATTTTAATAGTCACCATTAATGGAATACACATTTCACACCTTTGAATTAGATTTTCGATATCCTTGAATGCTATAAAACAGTATACTTCGTCTTATTTCCATCATTAAATATTTCTCATCGTAGGAATTTCTTCAGTTTTGAGAAAAGAGGCGGATAAACTTAGGCTGTAGAGTGGATAGTCAAATTACTTTTTTCCACAGCTCTTCATAACATCTTTTGAAATTTTGGCATTGTGCACTGATGAACTGTCAAGCAGAAGATATACAGTAAGCTACAGCAAACCAGTCTCTTTTCTTTAATTGCTGCTCTCAGTTTACGTAGAAGGCTGCACATTGATACTGAGGTTTCTCTCTTTGAACTAACAGAATTCCCCTGCAGTCTCATAAATGTATGATCATGGTTTTAATCTGGACTCGACAACCTTGGCCTTCCTTGGTGGTGCCTATCCAGGTTTACGCCTCTCTAGGGACTTCCTTTTGAAAGGGAATCATGGTAGAGGTACAGAACCAAAATTCCATCCCCTCTTACAGTCGATTTCAAAATTTCGTTCCTCTTTGCTAGATACCAGATCAAAAACCTTTAGCATCACTCCGCTCATTATTGTTTTCTGAATTGACGAGAAAATTTGCTGCATCCATCATGTACCGATCTTCTTCACACGGAGAAGTTCGAACATAAGAAGTTTACGAACATAAAGGAGAAGTTTTACTATACTTCCCTCTAAACGGGTTTTAAATTATATTGGAGTTAAGACCCTCCTTTGTAAAAAAATATTATTACCCCGTGGTACTCAGTTTTCATCATTACGAAAATTCACATGCTTCTAACTACTGTAATAGCATTCTTCAAGACGATCGTTACTCGATTGTTGAATAATAAAAACTAAACGGGAAAGCAGAAAATAGAACACCCAATAGTTATTTTTGTGCCTAGTATAGGAAGTAATGCTTTCACTTGTGAGTAACAAACGAGTATGTTAAATGTACTTTAAAGGTTGGAACAAGGCTAGATTACAACAGCAGGCAGGAAATCGAGGCAGAGTGTAACATGGAATCTCCTTGAGCCTGTAGAATGAAATTGAATTAAACCAAGGTAAAGATATATAATATATGATCGTTCTAAGGAGAAAGGCAAGATCAGGAATGGCGTGATTTTAACATGAAGATTGGAAGATTCAAATAAGGAAGAGAAACCTGCCCATTTTGTGGAACAAATGAGGAATAGGTACATATTCTAACAAAATGTACTAATTGAGAAAGCGTGTGAGAAAAAAATTGTTTTTTGAACATTCTTTTAAGTATATTTTAAATGAAAGGGCCTGCTGGGACCGTTTCGAATCACGCAAATTGCTTGAAAACGAACATTTTCCTAGCGAAAGTGCGCGAAGCTGGAAGCAATTTATTTTCTGGTTAGAACGCAATGGCTAATGTAACTAAATCATATGTAAGTTTTACGTATAAATATACATAATGAAAAATACACTTAATTATATGTTTTCAATTCGAGCCAAAAAATGAATCATCCTTATTACCCTTTTACACTAGCCATGTGTAGAATATACGTTAGACATGAAAAATTCGGGTCACGGTCGGGATTCGAACCACGGATCTCCAATCTTCGGCACCGATGTTCTAACCGACTGAGCTACCGTGCTTGGAAGAGGACACGGTAGCTCAGTTGGTCAACCCGGCATCCTGAAGATCTATGGTTTGAAATCTGATCTAAAGACGAAATTTTCAAGTCTGATTCTTCATTTTTGAATATTTAAGGTTTTTTTTTTTTCCATTCATATACCTGTAAATACAGTTTTCTCTCTTTTTTATTATTTATTTATCTTTTATTATCTTCCTTCTAATTGTACAATGTTACTTAATCATGTATGGTCGACGGCCCATGCATCAATATTCGTAATAGGCATATAGAATTTTGTAACAATAACGGTGCGTCTACTACTACTACTACTACTACTACTACTACTACTACTACTACTACTACTACTACTACTACTACTACTACTACTACTACTACTACTACTACTACTACTTTTACTATTACTAATTTTACTACTACTACTACTTTTACTATTACTAATTTTACTACTACTTTTACTATTACTAATTTCATTACTACTTTTACTACTACTACCACTACTACTACTTTTACTATTACTAATTTTACTACTACTTTTACTGCTACTACTACTACTACTACTACTACTACTACTATTACTACTACTACTACTACTACTACTACTACTACTACTACTACTACTACTTTTACTATTACTAATTTTACTACTACTTTTACTATTATTACTACTACTTTTATTATTACTAATTTCATTACTACTTTTACTACTACTACTTTTACTATTACTAATTTTACTACTACTTTTACTGCTATTACTACTACTACTACTACTACTACTACTACTACTACTACTACTACTACTACTACTACTACTACTACTACTACTACTGCTACTACTACTTTTACTATTACTAATTTTACTATTACTGTTACTGCTATTACAACTACTACTACTACTACTACTACTACTACTACTACTACTACTACTACTACTACTACTACTACTACTACTACTACTACTACTACTACCACCACTACTACTACTTTTACTGTTACTAATTTTACTACTACTTTTACTACTACTACTACTACTACAACTACTACTACTACTACTACTACTACTACTACTACTACTACTACTACTACTACTACTACTATTACGTTTACTACTACTTTTACTACCACTACTATTTTACTACTACTATTTTACTATTACTGCTACTGCTATTTTACTACTACTACTACTATTACTACAACTATTACTACAACTACAACTACTACTACTACTACTACTACTACTACTACTACTACTACTACTACTACTACTATGAATTTATTGGCTTTGGAGCCAAGTTCCGCTTGTTCTAACACTACTATTTATGTATACATTGGTAGCAGAGACCTATATTGAAGGAGGTTAAGAAATAAAATGAAAATATCTAACACTTTATTGTAGAAAGTTGCCATCTGTTTCTTCGAATAGACACGTGCTGAATGTGATGGAAATGGAAACTGTAAGTCAGATTCCTTCCCTCCAGGGAGTAAGTAACAGAACTGTACTATAATTTTAATGTTCAGAAATAACTGTACTTACGGTTTATCAGATAGGCTATTACAATGAAATGAGAACTGCTCTGTTGTATAAATACGGTTTTCACATTAGTCTACAGCGTGATATTTACGTCATTTGTGTCAGTCCTGGTCTAGTGGTAACTATACTTGCCTTGTACACCCAATATCGCGGGTTCAATCCCGGCCAGGGTCGATAGATTTTTTTCGGGCTTAAATATCCAAATATGACTTTCTTCAGAAGAGAAGTAATGCCATTGGTCCCGTGTCGTAGAACCTCACGCCAGAAAGAAGAGTCCTTTGAGCAACATTTTTCATCAGTTTGTCGCCCTGAATAGAACGTTAAAGGCCTGAAGTTAAAGAATGTTCGTAAATAAATAAAATAAATAAGATTGGTTTATTTGTAAAATATACTTGTATTTACTTAGTTTGGAATAATAAGTTAGTTGGCTGTGTGCTGACAATGTAAAAATATGACATCATTGTGTTGCTGCTGCTGCTGCTGCTGCTGCTATAATAATTTTCCCGTATTTGCACCGGAATGTGAATCATAACATTTTTTTTTCTTTTTGCTTTATTCGTAGTGAAATTTCCAACTTCCAAACCAAAAATGGTTTTTAAACATTTAGTTTCCATTTAAATGTGCGAATAATGTTTTCTTTTTTTTTTTTTTTTTCGAGGTTTCGAGGCAGGTATGTTATTCCTTCTTTTAACGCAATATTCAATTCAAATTTAATGAACTTTACAAGGTAATTATTATAACGACTGCAATTATTACAGTGCAATATTTGGCGCTGCACACTGCAAAATGAGAAAATCTTAGAAACCATACATGTACAAAGCATACTTTGTTGGAAATGTTCCACTGTTGTTGAGTGTAATACTGCTTTAAAAATACTACAACATTTCTAACCAAGATTATTTCTAACTTATGTACAGTTTTTGATATATTGGCTCCTTTTAAAGCCCTCCATAGAAATTTTCATACGAAGTTGGCGACCGATCTGCAAATAATTACGGATTTCAATATAGGTGATGCAGAGATCGCTCTTTTAAAACAACCCCTATGCAGTTTGTATTCATAAATTTGATTCGATAATTCTTTGAATATTTTCGTACATCATACTCCTGTCTTTCCCACTTAATGAACTGCATTAAGTTCTTATTTCATTTCTTTAGGATTGTTCTAAGCTTCATTTTTACCTTGTAATATTTTTTTCTGATATTGCTGCTTGACATTTCATAGATATCCTAAACAGTTCCATTGTTCTCCATATTTTCTCCAACTTGTACAAATATGTGCTTTGTTGGTGGTTTGTTGTATGAATTTCGATTTTATTACTTTTTTCTCAAAATTCTACATGTTTAGCAATTGTACTTTTATAACACTCTTAGTACTTATATTTTTCTAAGTTTAATGCCAAAATAACAAAAGTGTTGTTTGAATTAATTATGTGAAAGCAGAGTAATTTGCAGCATTACTTTCTTCACGAAGCCTGGCGCGATTTTTTTCTCCCTTTACTGTAGCTTTCCTGTTTTTCATATGAATGCATTTTTGTTTCATGGTCAGTAAGCTTAAGTGCACACCACTTGCCTTGATACTTTATTTTCATTGCTGCAATATATTGATGGAAGCTCATTCCACATTTGTTGCTCATTGCACTACTTTGGGGATGAAAGAGAATGTAGCGAACTAACTATCAATATGTTAGGAGCTCTTAACAGCTGTAACATAATTTCCGGCTCTTCTGTTGCCCAGGAAGTTCTGAACAGCATGTGTAAATTCTCTAACATTCCCTTGAAGGGGCGTATGAAGGTTTACTTCTTAAGCATCTCTCTCAATGTTCTTTTCAGATACATGAAAACCTCTCCCTCCTTGTTCAGCATTGCCACCATAATGTATCCAGGCTCAATATTTCCTCTGAAAATTTGTAATATTTCATTATCATAGAAAACTAGCCTGTGATGTAAAAATGTTGATAAAATTAGATATTTGAATTTCGTTTCATTTTTTCTTGCACCAAACTAAATAAAAATCTACAATGAAACACTTTGTTGCTGACGAGCGATCTAATTTAATATAACATTAATATTTTACAGAACAGGTATTAAAACTATCTTTGAATATTACAGCATTGGCATTCCAGGTTGAATCTAAGATTTGAATTCCTAATAATTATAACGATTTCGCAGGCAAGTTATTTAAGAGACGCTTCTGTAATAGTTAAGTGATTCAACAAGTTTTTATGTTTCCGTGTTGCGGGGATTCTTCCTTGGTAAAGCAAGTGTTTATACGTGGTCTTTTCTCCCATTATCACCCTTCCTTCTTCTGCAGAGATAACCGACATTTGTGTCCGTTATTGTCGGTGTTTTAATCACTTTTAATTCATTTTAAATACTTTAGACGTCCTCGGTACCTTTAGATACTAATAAAGGCTGACGCATATTTTTTTTTTTTTTTTATCAGTATCAAAAACTATTTTAAGAAATTTCGATTCCCTCACTTGAGGCGACTTACGTTAACTCTTAGTGGAACATTGAGGTAAAACTCTCTAAGTAAAAATAACAAGGATTTTTATCAATATTCACTTTAAGGTAGAGCTAATGTGGTATTATTTTCTGTGGTTCATGAAATTTGGATTGTATGCAGATGTCCATTATATAAACATAATAGAAAAAAGTAAATAATACATTACAAAGAGCTATGACTCCAAGAAGTATCTAGATTAAATAAAAAGGGCATATGCGAAATTTAAGTGTAAATTCAGTCACGTTTGAAAAACTCCAGGAAGTATTTTAGAACAAAAAGGTTTACAGGTTTAAATGCTATCAACCTGGAGCTCTTGAAGTACTACAGTATTTTTTTCACTCTCATACTAATAATTAATTACATAAAAGTATTTAATTGTCAGAAATAGGTAAAATAGCATAAGAAAATAGGCTTTCGTAAGTAGTAAACAATTTAATCTAGAACTTTCTAGAACTTTTCTAGAACTTTTACGTTTCTTCAATGTTATCCCCTGTAACATTTATCACCCGCTATCACACTTCTGGAACACACTGTGTATCCAATTTTTGTTGATGTTTGAGAAGGAAAGCCATTCTGCAACACTGTGGTGTGGTTTGTTCTGACTTCTGCAGCTTACTCCCTCACTGTCCTGTCTGGCAACAGTGATTGGATTCAGTCAACGCTTCAAGGCCAAGGCATAGTTTATCTTCCACTTCCACTTTATTGCGCCCTTGTCGAGAGTCTGGCACCCCACAGACCACCGTTCGTTTCATTTCCACGGGTTTCTCGTATCCTGCATGACATTCTCTCACGTTCCTAACAAGTGCCACCTATATTTTAATCCATGCATGCTCCTCTCTTTTAAAAAGGCATCACTTTAGGGCGATTTACATTTTTACTCTACAGCTTCGTATTCATCTGTCTACAGATAGTGATTAGTGAAACTGAGGGTATTGAACAGATTTGCCATTCTTCTAGACATGCTGAGAGCAATAAAGCCCTCAAATTTCATTAACTGCATGGCAACAGTGTTGCAACTATTCTCTTTTCCAGCCCTCATAGTGTAGGAATATAACAAACGTTGACAGCACATATATAGGATGGATCTACTGAAATGATCTAAAGCTGTGTGTAACTATCAACCAGTAGGAAGCAGGAATATTGATCGTCGGCAAAAGAGGTGTACTAATAATTACACTTACCCAAGAATGAGGAAGAGGGAAAATTCGTCAAAGCTCACAGAAAGGTTTTGCCATTTGCCAAATGCGTTAAAAACAAAAGGTGACATGTTTATCTGCTTTGAAGATATGCTACCATTTTCTTAAGACACATATATCTAAAGAAAAACACAGAACAAAATCCTAATTGATAACCATGAACATTATGCGATCAATTAACTTTCAATAGCTCTGGGTGCTGTTAATAATGGTGACAAAGGATGTAGAAAATGGAAAACTGAGAGAAAAACAACAGGGCTTTTGAATTCAGATTTTACACTTCGAAATAAATTTCTTTACAAGCCTTTATATTTATGCACCAATATCGTCTCCGAATACAGCAATCTTACAAGCAGTTTACTTTTAACCATTTATTTCTTTTCATTCAGCTGCTAATGGCCCCCAATTTTGTGTCTTAGGCCGTCATTCCTGAATTGCATACACCATTCAGATTTTCCTGGAAATCTCATTTAACAACCTGTAATGTACAGAGGGTGCCAGAAAAATGTATACACACTTCAAGCAATAAATAACTGTGTTAACATAACAAAACTGAATTCACACAAACAGAAAATAATGAGCACCAATCATCTTAGACTTTTACAGTTACAAACAGTTGCTCAAAATGCCCAGCATCTGCGTCGATACACCTGAGCAACGTTGGCGAAAGTGTCCTCAGCGATTGCAGCACATGCCTTTTTAATTTCTTCCCAAAGTGCTGCCAATGTACCTAATCTGCCCAAATTTGCCCTTGTGAACATCGCATACGATACCATGAGTCTCAAATTTGTCTCAAATGCGTGCAATTGTTACTCGCATTAGTGGTTCTGTTCTGTACACACGTCTTCATTGTCTTTGAATCCAACAACATTCTCGATTTTATACCCCTTCAAATTGCTTTCTACTGTTCAAACGATAATCTTTGCTCCATTTTGTTGAAGCAACGCTAGCATAATGTAATGTTAGTCACATTTGTTTACAGATCATAGGATAATTTCGGTTTCATTTGTTCATTGTTGATTTACCTGTCACATAGCAACGCTATCATAATGTATGTGAATCACAGCTGTTTACAGAACATCATACTACACATTACTGTTGTTTTTCGGTTTAACTTTGAAATGTATTAAATAGATATCTACTGTGAAAGTGTGTATACATTTTTGGCACCCTCAATATATACAGTAAACTTTTCTGATCATGTTCTCTTTCACAAATTAATGACGAAAATCAAAATTGAATAATTCAAGTTTTTACATATGTTTCTAGTAAAGCTACTGCAATTTAAATCAATAATTTGAATTTATAAATTTCTAGCTTATACGCTATTTATTTGATTTTAGTATTAGACATTTACACATAATGTTCTTCTTTCGTATTTTCCACTCTATCCCCCTTCCCCGCTTTGTTTCATTGCAGATACCCATGTTGTGAACTAATAATTTCCTTTTTCATTTTTTCCCCTCCTCTATGGCTTATTTGGTGTCTACTTATCAGAAAGTACTGCCAACAAATTTCACTGTGAGTTCAAATGCACCGGAAACATAATTTACCTTCATAAAGATTTGTATGATTTGCTGTAAACTATTATTACTGTGATATGGTTTGGAATATTTCTTTTTGTATCTGTAATCAGTTCAGTGAATCAAAAGCGTTTTGTAAGCCCATTAAAACAATATTAATACTCAAATTATACTCTCGTCGCACTATGATAAATATATTATTACCTGATAAGTTTACATAATTGCGAATGAAATATTCCAAACCACATTTCGTGTAACCTGCCGTGTGTTTGCTGCCGAGGCGGGAGGAAGAAGAGGGTTGGTTCAGGGTGGAGTCGCAATATACCTGCAGCAAATAGTCACGTGACCTGGTTAATATCGGGGCGTGACTGCCCTCGTGTCACTCCATCATGATTAGCTTGACAAGTGTAGTAACTTATGGGAATGAGGGGCGGCGGGTTGCATACTCCGCCCCTGCTACCGACCGGAAGAGAGCTTCATTTAGATGCCGGAGTTACGGACCGCACCCATATCGTGTGATGTCACAGCCTTACCGGCTTGTCGTCTTCAGAGTCAAGACTGCGGTTTCCATAACTGTACAGTTTCCGGTTATTGTCTGGTAGAAAAAGTGAAAATTTGACCAGATCGGTGTTCTTTACATGTAATACAATGACTTAGTAATGCGTGAAAAAACTGAAAATAGAAATGCATGAGCACAGCCTCTCAGTGTGCCGAAACTATAAGCACGTTATTTCACAAAAAGGCAATTAACTGCTCAAATATTTTGAAAACACTTTATGCTGTCATAGAAGGTTTTTTTTATGTTTTTCTAACTATTGCTTATAGTAAATAAAGTATGGCTTATAAGGTGCACTAGCTCATGTGACATGCATATATATGTATATACGTGTAATACTTTGTCTAAGTAATATTTTAAAATTATTCTATTGTCTGTTTAAAATACAATGAAGGAATACTAGCAAGGTGTTGGTATCTTTGACTAGTGTTTAACGCCCGTTTTTACTACTGAGACACCACAGGCGGTGGACACTGGTGATACATGAAATGAAATGGTAAATTGGGAAAGGATTTTTTTAGGAATGAAGCGTTCCAGGTCTAAATTGGGGGTACCTTCCCGGCATTTGTCATTCATAAGGACTGAGGAAAACCTGGAAAAAACCGCAATCAGGGAAGATGGTCCTGGTGGGATGTGAACCCCAAACCTCGCTCTCACCTTAACGACCTCGGCCACCCGTGGCGGTGTGTTGGTATCTGTAACCGTAGTATGCATTTGATCATTTCCACTTGAAACTCGGCTCGAAGCAAGAGGCTCATCACGACCAGTTCGTTCGCACGAACAGAATAATTAACTGTTAAATAGTTTAAATTTCCTTCAATAAAAATTTAAAGAAGGGGAATAATAAAAAATCCACGATGAATGGAACTTTGCTACACTTTTTATGGTTGCATAATGTACAGCTTGGTCCTTTTGATTGGATACTGTGCGAAATATATTTTATAGAAATATCTTTAGTATTTTCATAGTATGTAAAAGAATTCTATCGTCATGTAATAGCTGAACTGTATAGAAGAAATTCTGTTTTTTTTTTTTTTAATTTATTGAAGTGAGTATGCCTTCATCAGAAACCAATTGATTCTTGTTGTAACTTTCGCAAACTAGACATTAATATTAAATGAAATTGTTTCATATGTTTTCCAAAGAAACGCATTAAATACGATAAGCATTTATTTTAGTTAATTTTTAATCCAATATTTAACTACTATCGTATTTTGTCTATTCTTGTTATTTCCATGAATTATTTGTTGCGCACTATGTATAGACCTAGAAGTTTTATTTAAAAAATAACTCATAAATTCTGTTAGTAATAAGGTAAAAGGTGTACTTTTAATAACTTGCTTCGATATATCTCGATTTGTAAATATGATTATCTATTTCGATTTAACAAAGTGCATTCTTCCTTGTGCACGCTTTAAACACACACACACACACACACACACACACACACACACACACACACACGAGATAAATGTGCAAAGTACATAGAGAATTCTTGGACAATATATATAATAAATCCTGGATTTCTATCCAAATAGGGCATAAATATATAAAGTCTATAGTAAATACAGTAGGCTCTCAATTTCCTAATAAATTACCCTGGATGAGAAAATAACGTAAAAATGGAATAAAACTAGTGATACGGTTAAAATAACAATGAAATATATATTTTAGTGGACTAAAAACTAAAAAAAAAAAAGTTCAAACATTGTAATAATGAGCCCAATGAATGTAATGTAAAAAACAAATTAATCTTGAGACATACGGATTCGAACTAATAATTTGTAAGCGAGAGCATTAAAATTGTTGCCTAGCTGTCGGCTGTGGGGGGGGGGGGGGTTGTATGCTGCATTGTTGGTTACAATGATAGTTTTAATAAGAAATGTGCAGAGCGAAGTTGAGTTCGTTTCTCCGGATTGGAGGATCAGGAACCCCAGCAACACTCTACGGGCTGGGGCTGACCACCAATCAGCCTGTCAACTTACTTGGATAGTGCAAAGAGGTGTTGCAGAGTTTACAGGCTGCATCAAAAGTAATGCACTATCACTGATGGATAATACAGAATGTCAAATAATCGCGAATCTTCTTTAATTACAAATGAAAGTGTAAGAAAAATGTATTTTATATTGCATTAACTTAAGATATTTCAGTTGAAAATCCATTATGAAATATTTTCCAAAAATTCCTACAGTTTACGGACATTCAAATCAGCGTTTAGGAAAATTGGAAAAGCTAACAATAACCTAGTCAATGAAAATGGTTACTCTAATAAAATGAACATTGGCATAATAATCACAAATACATATAGCTAAGAGAGATTCTAGGTTCCCAAGCGCGCTCCAGGAGTACAGTTGGGCTGTACATGACAGCCACTGGTCGGATTGTTGCGATTGTGTCCACCTAGGGACTCTTTGTGGTGCAAGACGAGGGCGACATCTGTGCGGCACTTCATGCTACTACCAATCAGACGTTTTCCCTTCTCTTCCCATCCATCACCCTTCCCCCGGGCCCACTCGACCAACCGCAAGTGCACCTGCTGCAAATTGTGGCCAATTACAGCACAAGCAGGCATCTTGTTCCAAGCTGTAATACCAACATCAAACTTCCGGACCGAGTACACCTCCAGGGATTGCAACTTAATCCTGATTAAGAACATGTTTTTGTTTTAAGGGACTCTAAAACAAATTTTTCCTTTTCCCGTTTTAAGTAATCCTGCAAATGGATATGATATCTTTCACTATGGTACCTAGCAATGAAAGCAAGTGAAGAAATATGTGCATTATTCCAGGATAGGCTTACAGTTAAAATATTTAAAGATAATTAAAAAGTATTATATTTTTTATAAATAAGATTTTTTTAAAACTAGAACATTGTGTTAAAAAGTATTACATATTTCACAATCATCGGTAAATTAATTATTCATTTCGTCTTCAAAATTTCAAATTTGATCGCACACTTCATTTACTTCATATTGAATGTGATGTAGTTTCATTCTTAGTAAAGTAATGCTACCCATTTTAAAATTGTCTATGGTAATGGGAAAGGTTAGATATGTTATCATTTTTTTATAAATTACAGAGATATCTGCGATAGGTCTGAATATTTTCATTTCCGCTACTTTACAATTTCGTGTTATTTACATTAGTTATTCAGGTTTCAAATTTATAGATGATCCTTTGTATGTTCTTAAAAGTTAATACTAATATTTAAACGTGTGCGTTTTATTGGTCACATTATTGCAGAAAGTTAATCTTCTTATATTCTTTATCATTTCTGTTTATTATGATATTTTCAACTTGATTAAGGTAAGAACTTTGATCCAGAAAATCTGGCTGTAGCTTTGGTCCTTACGTAACATTTTCTCATTAAACCTAATATTTTGTTTTCTCCGCAGAATTATCAATTGTATTCAGTACTAGTATTTATAAGGATATAAACTGCTTTCTGCAACCTTCGGTATTCCTTAAAACAACTTGGTACATGCAAATAAAGCTTTATTTTGTTTTATTTCTTAAAATGTTGCTCGCTCTCAGCTATCTTAATTATATACTCTTTACTATATGTCTCAAAATACAAAGTAAATAAAACTAACGACAATGGACATACTTGTCTAACAATGGAACAGAGAACGTTAGGAGTGAAAAGTCCTTTACGTAGGAAACTCTATGCACTGACAAACAAAGTTTTATGCCCTAATTTTGAAGAGTACATAAGATGTGACGCTGAAACGTTACAATAAAATTAATTAACAACTGAATCTGTTTGAAATGCCGATCACAAGTGATACAATTGTCATTATAGAACGAGTGGATACATATAACACACTTATGATATTTCCGCCGTGATTGCAGTTGCCTTCAATATTGTCGTTTGGAATGACCCTCATTTTTCCTAAATACTTCTCGCTTTGAAAAAAATTACTTGGACATGTGGATAAAATAACAGATCAGATTTGAAAATGAACAAGTGACTAAAGTTTGAAGTCGATACCATCCCATATCTGGTAGTTAGGAACCAGGACTAATGTCATATCCGTAAAGTACTTTATTCACTTTTTCTACGCGCCTGAAGAAAAATAGAGAGGTTTGAACTGAACAGTAATTGGAGTATTTCGGGAACTAGAGACTTGAGGGAACCATTGTTGCTGATAACGATAACAATAACCAATACAAGTACCTCCGCTAGTATTTCAAACTTCACAGGTACCTGAATACCATAAACATCCCTCTAAAAATCCTAACCGGTCTAAGCTTTCCATTCCTTAAGGAGTACCGCCACGAGTGGCCGAGGTCGTTAAGGCGAGGACTCATGAGCGGGAGGTCTGGGGATCGAGTCCCGTCAGAACCGTTCTTCCTTACTGAGACCTTTTCCAGGTTTCCCTTACTCCTCATAAATGGCAAATGCCGGGAAGGTACCCTAAACGTAGGTCTGGAACGTTTCCCTCCCTTAAAAAATCCTTCCCCAATTTATCATTTCATCTCATGTATCATCAGTGTCATATATTTAATGGAAGTGTTCCTAAATCAAAACATAAAAATATCTATATAAACACGGACCTGAAAAGTATTCGTTTCAGAGTTATATAACTCCATTACTAACAAGCCAGTGAATAGTAAAGTGATAATTAAACAACACAGGATCCAAATATCACTCAAAGTGGCCCATTTCCGCTTCCTTCCACGCTTAGGCATACTCTGTTGAAAACCTCTGAAGTATTTTGTATTTGCCCAAGTCCATTTTTAATATGCTGTATCTAAACGTCATCATCAGGTACAGAAGTTGCATAAAAAAAGTGAGAGGCCTCTGAGCAAAATTTGTCGGCCGTTTCACGCCCTGAGTTGAATGGGACGCTGATGACCTGAGCTGTTAAAGATCGTCCATAAAGAAATTAATAAAAAAAATAATAAACTAGGTAATTTAAATGCCTTTACAAGCACAAATTCATTAGATTCAAATCTGGTGATCATCCAATTAATTCCCCTCAACAGTCCATTTTTTTCAGAAAGTGTTATTCAAATAATAACAAACTATCCGACTAATGAAGCGCCACCGTGCGTTAGTTGGATGTCATCCAGAGGTAGATCATTCGTTAAATGGTGCAATTCATTTCTGAGAAGCTGCAGAAAAAATTATTTTAGAAAAAACTTGTTAATATTAATAAATATTAAAACATATATTTAAAAAATTAAGTAATACTAAATTAATATATATTATTAATTAAATGTTGGTATTACATTAGCTGCTTTAGTTAAAAATTTATGATCATTAGCTAAATTAATGATGTCCCCACAAATAGACCAGCGCATTAAGTTTATTAAACTTGATGCTCATTAATATAATGGCTTTTCCTTTATAAATTCACATACAGCACGTCTAAACCTACTGTCTCAGTTACACGCGCGGCGGCCAACAGAGTGACCAACCAATCGGATTTTGCTCTTATTGATATATTCTCTCCTCTTTTATTAAACTCTCGTAAAACAGTATTTAATAAAAGCATGCTCATATTCTTACTTTATTGTTTAATGAGTACTAATGTATGTTCAAAATCGTGTCTGTCTGCAGTCAAGCATTCGTGACATTTTTTATAAAATCATTCACAAGCTTTCGAAATCCTTCCAATTTTTCTGTTTATCTGTAGTGTAAGAATTATTTCTATAAATTCTATTTTTAACGTAATTAAAAAGAGGGTATTATTCTATACCCATGTTCAAAAGGTCTTCTTATGGAAAGAAAAGTTAAGTCCCCAGTGATGTAACAGAAATAAAAAAATGTTTATAAGGAAGCTTTAAAATGAATTAATGTTTTTCCTTATATAAATTGTGGTGCATAGCCTTAAAACAAAGATAGAAAAATATGTTACAATAATTGCTCGTATTCTTTAATAATCGAGATACTGTTATTCTTTTATAATCTTGTTTAATATCATGTTTTTCAAATATCAAATTAGTAGCGCAAGATTTGTAATTACACTTTATGTAAATGTTCTAAATCAACTATTCTCAAACTATGTTCTCGAACCCTAGTGGGTCCACAAGCCACTTCCAAGCTTTAAAGTATTGTTAACGGCATTTATTCTTGAATGTGTGAATATATGTCTCGGTGAGAGCTTTCAAATACATAAACCGAAAACATACACAAGACATATTTGTGTAATATTAAATTTTCCTTGACAATAGCAACCATCTTTAAGCAACGAACTGCGTAGGCTGGGGCTCGCCTGCCTCCGAAATGAAACGTTTGCATTAATTTGCCTATTTATATACATAATTTTGTAAATCAGTGATTAGCAAATCTAATAGAGATATAGAATGCAAACTTAGGAGTTTAAGCTATGAATTAAATCTAAAGAGTTCGCCACATAGAGAGATCGGTCAGGGGAGTCTGTAGTCAAGGAAAGTGTGAGAACCGCTGTTTAAATCATCTCCATTAGGAAGTTGCCTGAAGGAAAGGAGTTATAGTGAAACGCAGTGGCTGTTGGGTGCGGGTATACTGAACACATACTCCCTGCAATACTGCTCTCGGTCAGTGATGGAGCAAGACAGTGACAGAGATCGCAGCGGTGGGGCTTGGCCCTCTGCTGCCTATAGAGCAAAAGTATGCTTATCTGTGAAGATTTCAAAATTATCGGACTATTACTTGGTTAGTTTCACTAAATATTGTTTGCTGGGTGAATGGAATAGCAGAGCTAGGTCAGAAGAACAGTGGCCATCTAAAACAAATTTTACTACAGGTGAAAAAAAATATAAAGTGAGAGCCTCTAATCCACCCCTTAAAATTATGGTTGCACCTCTGCACGTGAAATTAGATTTAATGACATAATTTGTGAAAGCCCTAGCTAGAGACAGTGAGTGCTTTCAATTTGTTTTCGTTAATTTTCCCTCATTAACCTATGAAAAAATTAAAGATAGTACGTACATGTTGGCCCAAAAATGCGAAACCTGATGATGGACAAACAATTCGAGAATACTATGAGTATAAATACAAATTATGCCTATATTGTATTATAAATGCTATTTTTAATTTCTATTAAAAGTACCCAAATTATGTTAATATAGTAAAAGTGATATTACAAATTTTCAAAAAGTTTGTTTGCATGAGTGTCTAAGTACACTTTATTCATTGTCATCTAAAAGCTTTCCTGATAATTTAGTAGATTTTAGTGAGGAACAAGGTGAAAGATTTCGCCAATAAATAAAAAATATGAAATTAGGTATCAAGGGAAATGGCTGAGTATTGCTGCATGTTAAAAAGGGAATACTCTGAACAACACCTGAATAGGTTAAAAAGAAGGAAATCCGAAGTTCAATATTGAGATATGTTGTGAATGAGATTGTTGGTAGTAAATAACAATTTGTAGCATTGTTTTTTTCTCACAAAATGGTTCTGGAAAATAAATTTCAGGGTATCTTACTAAGCTATAATTTCATTTCTAGTAAAAATTAATTTATTGCTATTTAATTCGTGTTTTTATTATTTGTATAAAAATCTAACGTATTTGGAAAAATTGGAGATTATTTTCAAATTCAGCTAAAGAAAAACATTAAGAATTGCGTATCAAATGCAAAACCACAGACCAGTGTAATCTATGTGGTTTCAATGTTAAATAATTCACATGTAATATATGCTGTCTCTGTAGAAATACGTTTTCGAACACCAATTCTTCATTTTATACCCGGCTTAAAAGCACATTGTCATGATGTAATACTACTTTTAATATCAAAATGTAAATCTTAGCTTTTTTTTTTTTTTTTTTTTTTTTTACAAATTTCTGTATCAATTTACATTTCTCAAAAAAGAATTACATATTATATTCTAAATAGCAGATCTGCTTCAGACATATTTTCAAGAACTGCAGGTAAAAATCGCTTCCTATGATTCTGAAATATAATTTTTGATGGAGATTATAACATTTTTGCGCTTCAACATTTTACGTAGTCCCCTACATTGATGGCTTCCACTGTTTACTGTTTACAGAGAACACCGTACTGAAATGCGCTTGATTATCCACTATCAGCAGCTACGTGGTTTTACTTAACAATATACTAGACATAGACATGAAGGCGGGACTTCGTAGCAATGAAATTAGGAATTCTCGTGTTCGAGACGGAGTTCGAATGCGCGACCACTAGCTGCTACGACCATGATCGTCTTGTTCTGTCTGTCTATTTGTTTAGAATAGTAAGCTGCAATTACTCCCTGTGTTAAAGGCATTTTGATTAGTAAATCGGCAGCCTTCAAGTCATTCTCTTCCAAACTCTTCTCTGAATAATTAACTTCTGTTATATTATCATTTTCGATTAGTGTTACCCTGTATAATTAATGTTAATTCATCGAGTGGATTGATTTGAATTAGATTGAACTGGATTGTTTGGGGAGGAGGAGGGTATTTCGGTACTTGAGTCGTGCTCACGGCTGACCCTTTGTGCCTACGCCCCCATTGGGGGCACTTCCGGGAGGGAGGTGTAGGGTGAGGGAGACCCGGTTGACCAGGATCCACACATACGTAGATGAGGTTCTTAACATATTTCCAAATAGAACATCCCGACGCCGTTGAGGCCCCCTCCCCTCCAGAAGGTCCCCTACCACACTAGACTTCGGAGCAGATACCTTTTCAAAGCGCAAGCCAACATCACACTACGCCAGTTCACCTCGCCCTGGCACTTTGGACCCTATAAGAGAATCAATGGAATAAGATGAAAGGAAATGGAGAACGAAAAATACGTGAAATGGAAATATCTAAGCCAGCTTTCTTCTAAGAGACCAGAGGAAAACACACAAAAAACACAAAAACAAAAAACAAAACAAAAACAATGTCAGGATGGCTGTCTCAAAGGATTGAACCCGACACATCCAGAATGGGAATCTCAAGAGTTAACAGCCTGAGCAAGTCATTGTGAATATCTCGAGACCTTGATGCATTTTGCAAATGAAAACAACTAAGTCCCAAATAACGACACCAAATCCTTAGTGTCTGGGTGCATAGATTACTTCTCCAAAATGCCAATAAATCTTTAAGTAGCCTTCAAAGGAAAATCCTAATTCGTTACACTAGGTCTCTTGCATTCGGATTTGGAAGCCTGCAAAGAGTGCGATATAGGTCCAGGAGGAATAATTTAATCAAAGCCTCACAATAAACAGAGTGTTGTATTATAGACGAAAGTGAAATAGAGGACAAAAATTATAAGTGAATGGTAAGATACGTGGGATATCAATTCAACAGGCCGAAGAATGGACGAAAGAACGAATTGGTTTGGCCTAAGACGAGATGATTTATATGACTGTGGACAATTAGATAATTCCGAGCACGCTTCATAGGAATGTAATTTCACCAGAAACCTTGGACAAGATTTTCGAAGATGAATACAGGGTAGACAATTTCAGCATATTATACGAGACAAAAAAAAAAAAAAAAAAAAAAAAAAAAAAAAAAAAAAAAAAAAAACTGGGAAATGCCTCAACATCGTGACACGCTCCTTTTCGAGCAATACTTTGAAAAGTTTCAGAGGGAAGCCACTTCCCGCACAAGGCTTCCAGTCCACTGATGCGCGGGAGACAAAATGCCTTTTGAAATACCAGAAGCCTCTCTTGCAGACCGAAGAGGTCAATGTCGCCGGGATTTCGCAGTGGATAGATTCCAAAATCCCAGCTATGTCATAGTTTTAAGAGCTTATTAGTGATGATTGTTGTACTAATTTTATAAATAATATTACTAATATTTAGTTTAAGAGTAGAATTAACCTTCCAAGTAGAGAGCAGTAGAAATGTAATTGCATTAGAAAGTAGGACTAACATTTTAAAAATATCCAAATCAGTAGAGAAAAAGAAGTAGTGTAAAAGTACTTAAAATCTTTGTAGAACAACTAAACATAAATAACGAGTAGAATTGTAGGAAAAAATGTAGTGACAAAATCAGTAGAAAAGTAGAATTTTGTAAAAGTAGCTAGAATTTTTATAGTCCTTATAAACATACATTACTTGTACAAATGTAGAAGAAGCACAACCTCGCTACTCTCTTCTTGTAGTTATAGTTTAGTTATATAAAAAACAATATTATTAAAAAATTGTATACAGAAAATAAATAGAGGACATATGAGGCCCAGTTTAAAAAATGCTGGGCCAAAAAGGAAATAGGAAGCCGTGTCTTTATTGAAAGAACGAAGTCAAGGCTTTTATTTATTTATTTTTATCTATTCATTGTATGCGTAATTAAAAGAATTTGGTTTTCGTACAAGAGGAAAATCAATCGTCTACACTGCAGTCGAAGTGGTAAATGTATCACAAATGCAGTTCATAATCCACATTGAACATCTTCGAAATAACTTCCACATTTGCTGTATCTGTTGGTGATTACTTTAGCTTAGTATCATTATTAGTGTGCAAGCATGTACATTGTAGCCCGGGAGATGTTATTACAAGTCCGTGCTTGCAGTGGTGTTAAATGGTGTTTATGATTAAAATGGAACAAAAAACTCGATATTTCGGAAATTAACTGCGAATGATAACATTTGCTTTAATGCTAAAACACGAGATGAGAATCTTAAAAACAGAATTCATAAATGCAACTGGAGTACGAAGAAATAATACAGGATCTCACAATCTAAAATGTAAATAAGCTCGTAATTAAGAATGGAAATATTCCTATTCTTTTTCACACTAGCTCTTGTGCAGAAAACGTAAAAAGAATACATAACTGCGAGAGTAGGACAAACAATAGAACAATGTAATCAGTAACAAAGGATCTATTTTTACCCGCTGTCCGTAATAGGACAGAATGCAAATTATTAATTACACAGTAATAATAATTCGATTTCTTACAGGTGTCTCTCTCATATTCTTTTAGAACTGTAGATGATGGAAGGCGCAGAAGTAAAGAAAATCCAATCGGGGAAAATATGTTATAATTCTCGCAATTTCATATGAATAAATATGATATAATTAGTAGCATTTAATCCTCTTGGTGCCATGTGCTAGCGGGGTCGTCCGCCCTTTCACAAGGGGGGTATTGTGTGCTTGAAAGTAACACTGTCAGTTCTTGTCTCATAATGATGTTCTGGGGGTTGAAAATAGCAAGTTAAACGAAAATTACATAGCAGGCTCCAATAAATTAAATAATTAATTAATCTTGGAAGTGGAGAAAAAGTCCAATGCCTAAACCAGTTTTGGAGTTTTGCACTGGCAAGCAGGTTATCTCACATACACACAAAACAAAAGAGAAACTTCCACTGAGCACGTAGTTAAAACTAGCTGTCACCGAAGCCAGTCTGCAGTCTCCTACTTATAATTGGGCTGGAGTTGCTGTCGAGATCAGAGTGCAAGAGGATTGCATGACTTCAAGAAGAAGAACTGTAATGCAAAGAGCGGGAGTTTGAAATATAATTCATGCCTGCCTGGCACTGTTGCAGCGTGTACGAGACAGGTATTGCAGCGTTTAAACAAAATTGACCCTCTTGTTTGAACATTGCTGCTTAACTGTTGCTTAATTTTTCACGTTTGTCGTTTTTCAGTTCACCTAATAATGATAATTTTATTTAAATTGACCCATGAGTAAATACTGCTAAACATTATATCTGCGAATCGAATAGTCTACACTCTTTACTACTACCATTGCAATTCTGTTACCGGCCTTAAACGGGTCGGTATGGCGTGCTCTCGACTACCAACTGTCGAGATCAATAACTGCATAAAGCGAGGTCGAAACAAGATGCAAGTTTGATACATTATTTTCTAGATATATCATACTTTTGTGAAATTGGCGCTATATAGGCTGATGACCATACAACGGTCGTATTTCAAAAACTTACATTAAGCTATAAAATAATCAGTAAGAAACGAGATAATAATGTGGTCTATTTTCTTTGTTAGATCGCCGAAAGTGGTTTAGTATAATCTGTGGAATAATCTCCACTTACATACCCATATAAAATTATTGTACATTGTAGTGGAAATACAATAAGTTATTTCGGTGCAATAAAGAGCATCTGTATATTTGCCTTTTCGTTTGTATGCTGTGCGATGTTGAGATAGTAATCATTCTGTCCACGCATGCACTAGTAATGCATTGCTACATTCCCAATCTTTATGCACTCGTTGCTGGTCTTCCAGAGGCGATATATGGGAGCCGTTTCGCTGTTCCGTAGCAACCAGGGCTAACATTGCGAGCAATTCTCGCTTTTATGCTCAGTCGTGACGCAACTGACAACGAACAGGAAACTTATCACTGCTCCGTGCTCTTATATAATCGCAACAGAATCTGCCGCACGTAAAACGTGCTCACGAACTCTGTGCTATACAACATTGCCAGTCTGACCCTTTTACCACTGGCTCCGGAGAAGAATACCACAAGAAGATAATGTGGTCTGTTTCACTGCTGCCAACATGGCCGCACTTTCGGAGCAAAAAGCCAAAAGTGACGTTTCTGTTGTTTTATCAGCATCTAAAAACAAGTTATTTGAGTGGAGCTGTAGACATATAATTTCTGTTTATGCTAGAAAAGTACAGTAATGGAAGCACAAACTTTCTGGACATATTCCTTCCATTATAATTAATCTTATTATAATTTACTTATCTTTCGAAGAAAGTTTATCGCAATAAAATGCTAACTCAATGGACTTTATTTAGTGTCGTAAATGAAACATAAGAAGACGTATTTTAATTGAACATACAACTAAAATTCAGGGGAAAGGGGTTAAACATTTAAACTTTAAATAATACAAAGATTTTTAATAGATGAACCGAAAACATTCAATACAGCAATAAAAGCATAATTTGACAACAAAGCTCTTTAAAAAACTGAGCACCACTAAACTCTCTTTCAGTAACTGAAACTGTATTTAATTTTTACATCAGATCTAATGCTCTCCAAAACAGTTTCATCTGCATGAAACAAAACTACAAATGTTAGTACAATTTATTTTTTCTTCTTTTTCAAAATCACCTTATTACTACGAGAGAATTACGTTAAAATGTTTCTGCAGGGACAGCTCTTTCAACAGTTTTAGAAGATTCTAAACCATTTTAAGCGGCTTACATTTTTTCCAGTGATTTATTTTTCTTCATATCCCTCAGAGAGGTGTATTCCCAAATAAATACAGTAAGAAGGAAGAATGAATACCTAGGGCACATGATTAAATTGCATAATTGTAAAACTGTTGAGAAATAACTGCAGGATTTATCGTTAGAAATATTAATTTAAAAAGTTCAAAATATAAAACAAAAATTTAAATATCAAAGGTTCCTATAATACCTTACAACAAAGAGAAAATATATTGATTTCGCTGTAAGTAATGAAGTATTTACCAAAAAATTATGATTTCATGTAAAATGCTACATATATTTGTATATGCAACTAAATAATAAGAACATATTCATATATTTATAAATAAACTGAAGCACTAAAATAGAAATAAGCTAAAAATAAATAATGTGGGTTAGTTGCTTATTTCCTTCACAGAGTGAGGAAATGCCAGTAGGCATTGAGATTCAACGATATGTTTGATTTTTTTTTTTTGATTGCTTTATTTATGGACGCTCTTTAACATCTGAGGTTATCAGCGCCCCATTCAACTCAGGGCGTGAAACGGCCGACAAATTTTGCTCAGAGGCCTCTCTTTCAGGCTTGAGGTTCTTTTTCGTGCCGTAAATGTATGACACGGGACCCATGGCTTTACTTCCCTTCCGAAGGAAGCCATACTTAGGATTTTTACGCCTGAAAAAATCCATCGGTCCGTTAGGTTTGAGCGATAGTTGCGGAGGATACGACTGGTTAACTTAACCAAATAAGAGTCTAAGTTACTATGACGTAGAATCCTGCTCCTAGTCGCTTTTGTTTTGTTTTGTTCGTTAATTATAGAAACTTCGCTTTTAACGTATGGAATGGTTATTCAAAACAGTCAAGAAATTCTGTTGTGTATACTTAGAGTTACTTAGTGTTCAAATGAAGAACTCTTGTTATTATGAGTTTGCTATGTTGTAATGAAGGTACACTTACCTACAGTAAAGGATTTTGAAACAAACAACGTAAGGAAGTTTGATAGCTAAGGATAAAACGTAAATTTTTATTTGTTTAAGTTAAAGTTCTGTGCGCAAACCTTACCTTTATTTAAAACACGGCGAGGCTTGCCACATCTAGATATTAATGAGTTGAATGGAATGCCCCTATTTAAATGTCTTTATTCTGTGTATAATAAAATTGTAACCAGCAATCTCTAAGACTGTTTTACCATGAACGGAGAAATGCACCCACCCATAAATGTTAAATTAAATGTACCATCAAAAACGTTATGATACGATAGAAAATGTTTGGTAGTTGATACCAGAATTGCTGTGGATATTAAGCCAATTTACAATGGTTAAAAATGTTAACATATTAAACTGCACTTAATAAATTATGTAATGTTGAATTTTTTTACTAAAGTGATATTATTAAAATATTGACAAGAAATTATTATCCATGCAGGTTTTTCATAAGAATGCCAGCATAGGAACGAATTTACAAATGAGGTGGGAATCGAGCGGAGTGGCTCAGGCGTTAACATGAGGGACACGCATTTGGGAATACGCGGATTCAACTCCCGTTGGACTTCTCACCCTGACTTTGGTTCCCTGGTCACACTTAGGCGATGCTGGGATTGATAATTCCAGTCCACGAATATTTAGCTCTCCCATTTTATATAAATTTATTCTTTTGGTCCTCCTTTATGGTCAAAAGTACCAGTGGGAGATGGGTTGGTGCCGTGTGGTAGTATCTTGTTCTGTTTACTGTTTTTTTTTTTTTCTTTCTTTTTTTTTTTTTGCCCAGGCGTCTGAAATCGAAGCGGACGTAACTCAGGGGCTCCACTGGCGTCGGGTTTTTCTATCTAGAGTCATGTTATGGACTCCGTCTGCGTCCACGCAGTCGCCACCCGTGGATTCTGGCCACCCAGTGTCCCCTCTCATATCATCCCTTCCTCCTGGAAGTCCCCCATTGAAGGGTCAGCCATGAACATGGCTCAAATACTGAAAACATCCTCCTCCACCCCAGACCATCCATTCATTTGTGCGGAAACAGGTTGCGATAAAACATATTTTCAAAAGTGACTAAATAATCGGATGGTAAAACAACGTACAAACTTGCAGAAATCAGCCGTGGATGTATACATTAATACAGTGTTGTACATTTTTTTTTTTAAATAAGAGTTGAAGTTGTTAATTCCATAAATACAGGTAGTGGGTTTGTATTGAAGATTTCTTTGTATTATAATGATGCATTATAAAAGACAGGAAGGATATGGAAGGATATTTCTTAGATTTACAGTTTTCTTTATTAATGTTCAACATCCGTTTTAGAGAATTTCGAAGGAAATTGTAGGTACCCGTTAAAGATTTTTGAAATTTTTCTTCAAATTTCCATCGCTCCTATCTACTAGACACCGAAAATGATAATGCAAAAATTATATATATATATATATATATATATATATATATATAAATTTCATTCATTATCATTTTCAGTTAAACAAGGTAATTGCACATCACAGCCGCATGGGTTGCAAGACCGTTCATGCTCTTGTAAATATTTCGTTGCTGAAAGTAATTCCAACAAAGAACACAACAAAATTAACAAGAACGCACTAACACATACCAACACACATGAAACAGACAAGCATACAATAATTCTGATATTCATATAAAGTTTCGTATTATTTATGTACAATATTTATAAAAAAATGTCTTGTCCATAAACCTATGTAATTCAATTTAAGAAAATATACAGGTTTGGTCAGCTTTTTGTATTTGCGGTTGAGTTAGGTGCCAGTTTTCCCCCTACTGGAAGTCAAAAATGAATCCGGGGGAAATTTTATCCTAGTATCTTCTGTGTACACTTAGCCAAAATGTGCATCCAGTCTTCCGGTTCCGAGCATAAATTTTGCCTTCATCGTCAACAATCTTATGTGCCTTTCAGCCTCTCAGTCTAAGCCACGCTATTCCCGACCTCTGTTTTATGCCCAGCTCCATGATATAGGTCTCTTTACCTCATCTAGTTTTTATTTCGCTGTGCAGATTCAGAGACGAGATGTGCATGCATCTACACATATATGTGACTGTTAACGCTCTAGCGGTCGCAGTTTTTGTTGTTTTTTTATTTCTCAATAAAATTTGGCATATAACCATCAATTAACGAAGGATTCTTTGAGATCGTTAACCAGTAAAATTGGACCATTGGGGGTGGAGTTTAATCAAAAGCAATTTTTTCTTAAAAAAAAATAAAATTGGTCTAGCGGCTGAAAAGTTTGTTTTTCTCAATAAAAATTGGTATATTTCTTTAAAATAAATTAATAAAAGTATTTTTCCAAATCAGAGTAATGGGCATTAGGAGTAGGGGTTTACCCTAAAAAACGAGTGGGTGTTAGCGACCGCAATTTTAACTTTTTTTAAAGTAAACTCTATATATGCCATTGAAATGAAATAAGAAAATAATTTGTGAAAATCGGTGAAATCTGACTATTAGTAGAGGTGTTCCCCGAAACCCAAGTTTTAAAAATCGCTCTAGCGACACCAATGTTTATTTTTACGCAATAAAATTGAGTATACACCATTTCAGAAATCAGAAAAATAGTTTATGAAAATTAGGAAAGTGGGGTCATTAGGAGTGGGTTGAGCTGCAATTCTAAATTTAAAGAGTGGGAGTTAAAACGAAATTTATATATGTATCTCTCTATTGGCCACAATTTTTGCTTTTTCTCTACAAAATTCGGTATGAGGCCATTGAAATAAAATAGGAATAACAGTTTCTGAAAATCAGTGAAACAGAAGTTTTAAGATTGGGGATTTTCTGATATTCAAAATTTAAAATCAACTCTAATGGCACTAATAATTTTTTTTGCAACGAAACCCGGTATATACATTTAAATAAAATAAGAAAAACAATTCCTGAAAATCAGAGAAATCAGGGGATTAGAAGTGGGAGCTTACTTGAAACCCAAAATTTAAAATCGCTCTAGCGACACGAATATTTGTTTCTTCACAGCAAAATTCAATATATACCATTTTAAAAAATAGTAAAAATGCTTCGGAAAATTACGGAGATCGGGCCTTTAGGAGTAGGGAAACCAAAATTTAAAAATCGCCTCGCGTTTAATTAATTGTCTCTCTATTATTTTAAAATAAATGGACAAATTAATTCAGCGTATAAACTTTGTTTATAACTTACATATACTTTATATTTAACAAAAATATTGTCTTGAATATAGCAAATGTGAACATCTAATATATGTATGAGAATCACATTTGTATGTAAGAGCGCTCTGTAATAACCTTCAGAAAACTTTTCGTTACATGTTATTGCTACAATAACATTTAAATTAAATTTCAAAGACAGTGGAACTTTCAATTGTGTATTGTTTATTGCGTATATTTTCTCAGTTCATTGTAATTGTTTTTAAATAGTAACATGTTTTTGTTTATTGAAATATGTGAACATCTTAAATACACAATATAACTGGAAACTTTCTGCCAATTTTCTGTTTCAGTGTATCTAAAGGTTATTCTAAAAATATGGATCCTATTTTGTAATACTTATAGATTGCAAGAATTCTATTTTTATTCCCCTAATATCCTCAGAAATGTCATAATGTCATTTAATTTCTTTAATTAATAAGGTCATAATATGGATTTTAATTTCTTTTTTCAAAGTTATTCAAGTTGCTGAGGAAATCGCTTAGTTAACACAGTCCTGCGTAATAGACTTTTTATTACCGAGACTTTACAGTCTGTGGACGCTGATTAAACATGATAAGAAATTAAAATTGGAAAATAACTTTTCTTGAAGAAGGAGGATTTTTTTCAGATCTTCTTCCTGGTATTTTGCATTTATAAAAATTGAAAAAAAGTAGGAACAACCTTAGACAGGAAAGACAGTCCTAAATAAATTTATACCGCAAGCCTCCGGACCATCCTTGTTGAACATTTAGACAAATGCAGATGAAAACTTGTTAGATGGTGGAGAGAAAAAGAAATGCATCATTCTGTGTACAAGAAATATAGCTATCTAAACGAAGGCTATGGTTAAATTGGTTAGGTTACACAGACGTAAGACTTAGTAAGATATATATATATATGTTCAGTAATGCTGTAGTAGCACATGATCGTTAAGTTTAACTTAACTCAAAATATGCAGTTAATATTTGGAATAATTTTTTTGGGCTTTTGAGCAGTGGACTCGGAGAATAATTATAATTATCATCAATGTATTTTGCTCATAATGTAAGAATTTTTAATTGGAGGGATGCTAAATAACAAAGCCATGGAGGATCATTAGATTATAGTGAAAAACTTAAGAAGCCTATAATAGTTATTATTCCTTCATCATGAAAGAAGTTTGAAAAGGGGACACCACATTAGTAGTTGCCAGAGCTGTGCTCTGACGTGTCGAGAGATCCACTCTCTATATAAAACCTCAAATGGGATATAAGACTTTCTACACCCAAGACAAAGATGAAGTAAATCTACTAGGGCAAAAATGCACTAAGAGAGGGAGTCTCGGGCGGCCTGGACATTTCTTTTTATAAATTTGGGGGAGAAAATATTTGTGGGAATGCGAGAACTATCTTGGGGTCAAGTTCTTCCGCTGGCGAATAGAGGCGACGAAGATGCTATCTCTTGATTAAATCTGAGCTGGAGTCGGAAGCAAGAGTTACAAAATATGTTGCGTCATTTAGCTGTCGGTGACCTTCAGTCATGTTGAGTGAAATGTTTTGTAGTAGCTTCATCAGCTCGAGGGATTTTAGTAAGTCGTTTCAGCGCTGGTGTCTCGTACAGAGCTTTCTTTCGGCTGAACTGTTTGAAACTTTAAAGTGATAATCCCACTTATGCATCTTTGAATACAGGAAATTATATGAGGAGCTTCAATGTTTAGAATGTAGACAAAGCAATTTTTGAATAAACTTATAATTTAAAACAAACACTCATTCGCTTGAAGCTGAGGCATCCATTGTTGAATTTCATCAACTAATGAGATAAGAACTTGTGTCATACATAAAAAGTGATATAGTTAAGATTTTGGCCATACTAGATGATGTAACAGCATACATAACACCCACAGAAAGTACATTCACGTTAAGATTTATTTGGTAATTAGATCATTTTTAATTAAAGAAATCTAATGTTTTATATGTATCCTCACATACAGGTGAACACTATTAATTCCAGCTTGTCAACATTTATTTTTTGGTGTGCCTAACATGCTCAAAAATAATATATAGTATCAACAAGATTGTGCCCCTGCACACTTTGAAGGAAGCGAGGGAAATTTTAAATGCAGCATTTTCTGAAAGCTGTATTATTGGCAGACTTCAATTCTGTAGATTATTATCTCAATTCAGAGTGTACCTCAGCATTTATTAGAACTGAAGCAGAGAATCAGAACAGACATGCAGTTGATCCGCTCAATTTCTAAAAAAAAATATATTTCACAATTTTGGTGATAGGCTGGACAGCTGTTGTAAGAGTAAGAGCACTCAGAAAGGCATAATAGTTAAATTTAAAAAAAATTGAATTTAGTTTAATATAATCAGAAGTACAACAAACTCGCCGTATATAGGGTTGGGAAAATAGTTCAACAATGTAAAATTAAATATAGACTGTCATTTAGGAAAATTGTGTTTTTGACACACCTTTGGATAAAAATATTTTAAACTGAGTAAAAATATTAAGTAATATCTGAATATTGAATGAAGGTTTTAACCTTTTTAAGAAAAATTCAAATTTTAAAGTTATATAAGCAATTCTTTACTAGAACCTTTGACACATCTGTTGTCCATACAGGTTTGTAATACCGTTGTATTCTCGTTAAATCAATGAGCCATTGCAAGAAATGAGTTTGCAACGTAAGATTGTTTAATATTTTAATTTCATTGTTTGAGATGTCGCTGTTGTAAAACGATACATAAGCTGCTGGTATAAAGTAAGGGTAAGTCATTGTATATTGAGGTTTAAAAGGCATTCTATAAGCTATTAATTATATTTAAATGCGGGCAGGAATGTTGTAATATACAGAGTATAATATTTTAAATTTATTCAAATTACTCCTGTAATAATATGATCAAATGAAACAAATACGCAACAATATTGAATCTGAAAAAACACACACAATAGCTTCCCATGACAAAAAGTTTCTACGCTCTTAAATTGCGAGTTACAACTTTTTGACAGTTTTGCCATATCATCCAGCACATTACACAAAAATAAACGAAAAAATACTACTACAATAAACAACTATCATTCCCTTCATTCTGTGATAAAAACACGCAAATCACCGATATATTTTATAATTCATTAATCTTATTTCAATGTCAGTACTTCAGTTATAAATATATGAATATTTTTATTATTTAGTTGCATATACAAATATATACATGAATTTATACTATTTTGGTAAACATTATGTTACTCAAAAGATAAGGTAAATTACCTCTAGTTGAAATAAAGAATATAACAACATTTATGTTACCTCATGAATATCAGTATTCAAATCTCTATTGTTTTCAAGTTTCATAAAAGGTCCGCATTTTGTTCCAATATATTGACTATAGCAACAAGTTCCCCTTCTTTTCCGCAGTTACATCCAGTTCCACATCCTACAAATATGACAGATTGCTTAAACTAACAACTAGAGGAAGTGTTACATTGGTACTGCCTATAGAAAATAGTTATAAGACATTATGCCTCTTTCGACACCGTACAACTGTATATTAATTACTGCTCTTTCAATCCAAACATATTCAATTAGTTTAAATGACGATGCTTTGCGTAGAATTGACTCAATTATACTAATAGCCGCAAATCTTGCTTCGTGCAAAAAAAAATAAAATATAATAACAATAATAATAATAATAATGATGATGATGATAGTAATAATAATAATAATAATAATAATAATAATAATAATAAACTGAGTGGAGCAGGTGCAATAGCTTAAACCCATTCAAAAGCTCGGAACCATGTAATATTTATTTCTTTCTATAAAATAAATGCCTCCATCACAACGTAAGAAACTATGCTCCCTGATGGGAAAGTTATTCTCAATAGAAGTGAAATATTTAATGCTCAAATGAACCTGCTATAGTTTTTCAATTACATCTGTCTGACAACTCTATCAGTGTTCTCTCTGCGTTACACCATTTGTTACGTATTTCAATAGATATGTAGTTACCTTTCTTGATCCTATTTTAGCTACAGATTCTGGTCAAATATACAAGTGTTATCACCTCCAATTGAAACCTATCTCTGATAATAATGAGACGAATGGCCAAGGGTACAGTTACTGCTTGTCTTTACGCAGACTACCTAATCTTTATTTTTCTCTTTGGTTTGTTCATACCATGCTGCAACCTGCTCCTGTTTCATATAATGCAGTGTGCTCTGCTTAAAATCTTTCTTTCCTCCCCAGCTTATAAACATATAACTGAATATACAGTAGGCATAGGGATTTGCGCATGGCAAAATAAAATCTGGAGTAATAGCTTTCCTACTTTAGTACCTAACCTATCTCGTATTTATAGCATAGGGGCTGGACAAAATAATATGAACACTCACATAATATGACTCACACCTTTGACTTTGACAGCATCCTCAATCCTCCTGGAAATTGATGTATACAAATCCTCGATTGTGATCATTGGGATTCTATACCATACATAGAAAAGAATTCCTTGATATTTGCTGGAGGAGGGTAAGGATTTCTCACTAAGTTTTCCAATACAAACCACAATGGCTTCATGATATTAATATCGGGAAATGTGTGTATTTTTTTTTTCTGTGCTCATGCAATTCCAGCTGTATGACCAGGGGCATTTAAGAAAGGCGGCAATGAGAACAATGCCCGCTCCATTGAATGGACATAGTCACCTAGAATGGTTTCATAGACCTTATCAATTACCGTTTACTTCAGTGTGACAATAGCATTAATGTGATCGCCCAAACAATGATACGACTTCCATATTCTAGAAAGTTGGAAGAATGCAATCTCCTTTTGTCGATGTTCCCCATACATAAACGCTCCAGGAGCGGAAAATAACCTAAGGTTGATTCGTCAGCAAACATTACATGTTTCCATTGATCGGGTAATGCAAGTTTTGACTCTTTGCACCACTAAAAACTCCTTTTTCATTTTCCTGCATTGCAAGAGGTTTGACAATATCAACTCTGCCTTTAGCAGTTTCTTATGCTCTGTTTTAAGACACTGCATTCTTAGTCACTTAAGTGAAATGGTCCTCTTGTTCCTATGTCATTTCTGCCACTATTATGTTTAACAGAAAAAGTTTTACTAAGAGTTTTGTGTGCTGTCAGGGTGATAAATACTCCTACTATATTTGCAATAGTTATCCATAATAACTGTTGCACCAACGATTTGCCCCGTTTTGAAAGTCCGTACGCTCTGACATGATAATTGATCAGAGCAGCACAGACTTATTGGTCATAGTGCAAGGAGAAAACAAAACACGTCTCTAAAGCACAACAGCATAGGGGGAAAGGAAATGAGATAGTTGTGACAAGGCGTTTATATTTTTTTTCCAACTCCTGTATATTTAATAGCAACACTGGCCATATTTGTACGGTTTTCATGCTTTTCTCTGCCATCGTCAATTGATTTATCATATTTAATCTCTTCTTAGAGTAATTTTATATATTCTACTTAATATTTATTGACTCATCTGTATCCTTGAATACTATTTAAGAGTGCAGTGTCTTCGAGAAGTTCCTCATGAGCTAAATGAAAGGGTAACAAATAAATTTTATTTTAATTTTAATCAAATTAATGTTGGTGTTAAACTATCCATATTTATAATGAATCATTTCGTGATATTCTAAAACACAAATACCGTCTAACTTAAGCTTACGCGCCAAATGTCTACGTTTCTAGGTTTGTCTCCAAGACTATTTATGGTTATATTTCATTCCTTCGTTTGATTTCTCTTCCACTTTTACATGTCAAGTTTTAATTTTTATTTTTACTTCTAATATCACAAATACTAGGACTAAATTTGAAGTTGGCAGATTGGATCATTGCTAACTGTTCAACTTTTTGAATATAACTTAAATGTTTGCAGAAAAAACAAGGTTAGACAACATTAAGTATTTAAACAGGCTGTTCAATTTATACAACCTTTTGTATGGAAAAATACATGTTATAACCTTTATTGTCTGAGGGTATTCTTATTAAATCTGAAGTCGTTGTTTAATTTAATTTAAAGTTCCGACCTCGTCGATAAGGATTATCGCCTTCACACAATCCTTAACTGGTGTCATACCTTATCTGTTAAGTAAATAATTGCAGCTGTAACTTCCGCTCCGTTGTGTTCAGTTCAGGTGTAGTTGCATATAGTTTCAGATATACTTCTTTGTATATGTAGAAGATAGTGACATGTTCAAAATGCAGTTTAGAGCTGTTATTAAGTTATTCACATTACAAGGCTTTACTTCAAGTGCAATTAAACAGCCATTAGACAGTGTATATGGGGAAGCACCCCCTCATATTCTACCGTAAAAGAATGGGTCGAGAAAGTATTGAAGACGAAGAGAGTGCAAGTCGGCCATTGGAGATGCTCACTCCTGAAAACATAGCTCTTGTGGAAGGAAAAATTATGGAAGACCGGCGGCTCAAAGTTACAGAAATAGCAGCAACGTTGGACTTTTCTAAAACAACATCATTCGCATTATTCATGAACATTTAAACATGAATAAGGTTACTGCAAGATGCGTACCTAGACTTCTTTCCTCGATCCAAAAGCAGCAAAGAGTCATCAGTTGTCAGGCATTTTGGAACCTTACCGTGGCAACGAGAGAGAAGTTGTGCAAACCATTGTTACAGGAGATGAAACTATGGTCCGCTACTAAGATCTGTTGTTCAAAAGAGAATCAATGGAATGGCATAAACCTGGGGAAGCAGCGCCTCTAAAGGCCAAGGTCACCCATTCAACGTCATGGCCACAATCGTTTGCCACTGTGAAGGAATATTCTTCATTGACAGCAAGGAGAGGAACAGCACAATGAATGGGGAGTACTATGCTGGCCTACTGCACAGACTACGTGCTTGCATCAAAGAGAAAAGGCGAGAAAAGCTGAGTGCTGAAGAATACCTTCGAAAAAGAAAATTTAAGGGCGACGAAAAAGTGATGGATGCTGTTTATGCCCATTTTGCAGACAAAATTTCTTACTGTTTTTGGAGTAGACTGAAATGTTAATTCAAAGATGTGAAAAGTGTATTGCAATAAAGGGTAAATATATTGAACTGAAATATAGTTTTTGGCTTTATCATACCTAGAATATCGTTAGGCCGGAAACTTACGGACCTGCCCCCGTGTTCTTTTGTACTAAAAGTATTATTTATGACGTACAATTCCATATTTTGCAGCAGAATGTGTCTCCGACTTTACACAAATGCATTTTAGTATATCCATTTCCCTACAATAAATACAATAAATATATAGTATACGGCATGTTTCGTTTTGTTTTGCTTTTTTTTTTTTTTTTTTTTAATTGGTCTTAATATGGCAAGAAGCGACACAAACGCAAAATAGAATGAATATACTATTCAAATAGCCTTGACAGGATACGAGAATGATGAATAAGGGCTCAAGGAGTGGGACCGTGTTTGTGGAGTGCAAAAGTTAACAATAATCACAAAGATGCAAAAAAAAAAAAAAAAATCCTTCTGATATACAATTAAATCATTTGAAAGGTCAATAGTCCTTATGCCTAACATGGAACCCATTTTTGGTGATAACCATCAAAGATACTAGAAAAATAGCCTTCGATGTTGCATAGAATTTCATAATACCCCACAGCATTAAAAAAAAGTCGGGCAAAATGTCTGTTTGATCGTTTATGAGCTAAAACTGAGATCCCTCAGTCAGCCAGAAAGGGTTTAATAGGGAGAATGTTAACAAAATTATCAACCTATTTGAACAAACTGTCGATTAGAATGACATCACAGCATACTCTCTTTAATATTTATGAATCGGTTTACAGCTGTACAAAAAAGGAAACAAAAGGTAATCGTTAAAAAAAGCAAGTACTAGTTTGAGCCAAAACAAGGGAGTAATGGAAAGTAAACATTACAATAGTCTGTTATCAAACGGCATGGTTCTTTTTTAAGTTTGAATTGAACATTTTTGTACGAAAAAGGAGGAAACTGAGGTAGAGGCCCGTTACGTAACATAAACTTGAGGTAGTTTATATTGTGGTTTCCTAAAGGTCCGATTTCCTATTTTTCAGCAACTATTTTGACGTCAAGTAACATAATATAAATTCCCGACACTGTATATATTAATGAAGAATTGTTTGTATTGCGGTCAGAGAATTTAAAAAGTAATGTAAACTGAAGTAATTACTTCCATAACTATACAATTACACTTAAATCAATAAAAACTTAATATATCTTAGAATAAGTTAAAAATCCAATTTTTTGTGTGGTGAAGTTCCACGCGATTAAGTCCATTATTACAGTTAAAAGCTGCTTTCAAGAAGTATACGGGAAGAATCTACTCACAGATAAACATATAAACATAGCTCTAATAATTTAAGACATAGGTGTTTTTAAATAATTTAAAAAGTCACAATTTCTGTGTCTGATATTGCTTATTTTTGCATTATTTTTAATAATGTACCTGCAGTTACATTATAAAAGCTCTTAGATATTTTAGACAAACATTGTTAATAGTTCCAGAAGCACGTGATGTGGAATTTGACAAAGTTGCCAGCTGAAAGATGCACTGATGGTGATTTTATTGCAATCCTGTTCAACATTTTTATTCGTCAAATTATAGTACTTGGAAGGTGGTGATTTGGAAACTATCAGACATGTTATATAAATAATTCAATTATTTACAACGAAATCAGTAAATTGTCTCAGTTTATCAATGATGCTTTATGTACAAAATAACCTACTAACTCGTCTTGATGTGAAATCGTTTCTTACCAATGAGTATTTCTTTAACTGGGTATACTTAGGAGAAAGAGCCACCGTAGTACATGTGGCTTACACTGCATCAGAATGTAATCTGTGAAATCGAGTCTTTTATGTTCCCTTCACTATAAAAATAATAAATGTTTTAAATTTTAATTTTTATGAAAATAAATTAAATTATATATACATATATAAGTATTTACTTTCCACAGATTCTGGACTGAGAAAAATATATTAATTTTATGTCTTATTGCATAAATATTTATTGTTTGATGAGAAAAGGAATAATGGAATGAAAACTCTGTGTTACAAATAAAAAAGCAATATAACATGAGGAGCATCGTCAAACCCTGGTGCGTGCCTTTTGATACACAGTGAACAATGCTTTTCTTTTTGTTAGTCGAAATGAGAATAGCGGCAAATCGGATCAGTTTTGGTTTCCGTTCCTCAAGTGTATTATTGAAAAGTAGTAAAAATATAAATAATTCAGTTTGGTGAACTTAGGCAGAGTTAATGTCCACAGTTTCCTGGTGAACAAAGCATTGTAGTTTTTAAAAGTCGGAAGAATATAGCAGTAGCTATAACATGAACCAACTTGCATCTTAAGCAGGATAGGGCGTAGCAATCGAACGCTTGACTATTTTTGTTCCCATGAGGGGTGGAGTTGCGTCATCACGTCGTCACATTATCGCTGTTTTGCATATTTTTCCACACGCATGGCCAGTTTGTCATGTAGCTAATGCTTTAAAATTAACATTTTCGTGTTTTTTCTAATCTAATACAGCATGTTCATAAAGTCATGACGCAGTTATATGAGTTGTTTATATCCAGAGGTACATTTAAACTAAATGACACAGGTCATTAATGAAACAAAACCACTGCGACATGTATACTATGCACATTTCCACAGTATTATCAAGTATAATTGACTACTAGCAAAAAAGATAACAAAACGGAAGTCTATAAAGAATTCAACATGTCATTTTAATAATGACAATAAAGAAACAAAATCTGTCATAACATGTGAGCTATCTTTAAAAGATGAAACACACTAAATATAATTACATATAGCATACAGTCTTTACTAGAAGAAAGCATTTCTGTAAATACTGAAGGTGCCAAAATGTATACACACTTCAAGTAGAGAAAAAAATTGTGTTAACATAACTAAACGAAATTCACAGAAACAGAAAATAATGAGCACTAATCATCTTAGATCTTTAAAGCTATAACAGTTGCCCAAAATGTCCACCATCGGTGTCGATACACTTCTGAGTACGTTGAACTGCTCATTGAGCAACGTTTGCGAAAGTGTCCTCAGCGATTGCAGCACATGTCATTTCAATTTCTTCCCGAAGTTCTGCCAGTGTAGCTGGTTTTCTACGGTATACAACAGCCTTAAGTTCCCCATATATAGAAGTCCAACAGAGTTAAATCCGAAGAACGCGGTAGAAACTCATTCGGACCTCTTCGCCCTATCCAGTGCCTTGGATCCCGTGCGCGAGACTTGTTGCTGTGCGAGGTCTTCCAGATCTGCCCTTGTGAACATCGCATACGGTACCATGAGTCTTAAATTTGTCTCGAATGCGTGCAATAGTTACACGCGTTGGCGGTTCTATTCTGTACACACATCTCCACTACCTTTGAACTTCAACAACATTCTCGGTTTTCCAAAACCACTTCAAAATTGCTTTCCGCTGTTCAAACTATAATTTTGGCTTCATTTTGTTATAGCAACGCTAGCATAACGTAATGTGAGTCATATCTGTTTGCTAACATCATACGATAATCTTGGCTTATTTGTTCATTGTTGATTTACAATAATCTTGCTTCATTTGTTCATTGTTGATTTTTTACCTGTCACGTAGCAACGCTATCATAATGTATGTAAGTCACACCTGTTTACAGAACTTCATAGTACACATTACTGTTGTTTTTCGGTCCAATTTTGAAATAAATTAAATAGATATCTGCTGTGAAAGTGTGTGCACATTTTCTGGCACCCTCGCTAGATACCAGGATTTGAGATACAAATAACGAGACCATGGATATAGCACAGGCAAGAAATACACTCTCAAAAAATCCTGGGAATATAATAATTAATAATAATATTTGTAGCACGTGTATATTATATATTTTAGACATCCCTAAATACTTATATAGACCATTAATTACAACCGAAAGGAATATGGAAGAAATGTTACCTAAATCTCTGGATAATTTTTCCAATATCGCAGCAGTAATAATTAATTGTTTTAAAGGAAGTTTACGGATAAAATTATATATTAAAATCTTATTTTTATGATCATTAGCTTCTTAATATGTTACCTATAATTCGTTTTTTAAACATATACTTTTCTTGTTGAAAAAAACATACACTTGGGCATGCTCAATGATTGGATCAATTGTTATTCATTTTCTCCCTGTCTGCTCCAGGGTTACTAATATGATTACTTAAGAAATAAATCTTATAAATCAGTTTAATAGTCACTAAGCAGTATCGCTAATTGTATTATGACCTGATTTCGAAAACACATGAGTAATTTAAACATTAAAAAATGTATAATTCATTATAAAATTTACAAATTACAATCATGCTTGTCCCGTAGATCCAAGGTCGCAGGTGAAAACCCGGCCAGGGTCCGGAGTAAAAATCCTAAGTATGGCTCTCTTTGGAAGGGAAGTGAAACAGTGGGTCCCGTGTCGTAGATTTGCGGCACGTAAAAGAATCTCCAGCCTGAAAGAAGAAGCCTCGGAGCAAAATTTGTCGGCCGTTTCATGCCGTGAATTGAGTGGGACGCTGTTGACCTGAGATGTTAAGCAGCGTCCGTAAATAAACCATATAAATAAAATTAATAAAAACTACAGTCGTATATTAATTTTATCTTGCATCCTTAAATCTTATTTATTCTAAATTGCAACAGTCTGCACATTATTCCTTAATTTATCAAGTATTCCTAACCATTTTTATGTTTTCTGTTTCCTCATAAATATGTCATATTCCTCCTTAAGTGCTACCTTTAACATTAATCGCAACCAGCAAAACCCTCCTTTTCCTTTCTGTTACATTTCACAATATACGCACGGCTTTCTCTGTTTCTGTCTCAAGGTCTAAATTTAACTCCTTGTAAAATATAACAGCATTGCGAAACACATAATCTGTCTGTCTATATCTTCAATAGCCCTCTTATCATTAGACTCTTGTTATAAACCTTGTGTTCCAGCTTTCAAGACAACTTCAGCCTTCTTGTTTGCTCCTAGCCTCAGCTAACTTCGTAACTTTGGAGTTGCCCGTCAGAATACACCCTCTCCTTTTTACCCAACAACATCCGCTATCTCTTTCTCCTCAATCTATCGCATTAACTAATTCAATTGTGCGGTTTCTACCGGGTACAGGGAAATGGTACGCGGCAAATTAGCTAATGGCTATTGAACTGGATATCCCATCGGGCAGAGGAGTAGGTAGGCGGGAGGGGGGAGTTCTGGAACTGCCCACTTTGCACAGTGTATCCGGAAACATAAGAAGAACCCTTTGCTGAGAGAGTGGAGAGCTGAAGCTTTTTGCGAGTGAGTGATTTGTTGCACTAGTTTTCGCCGAGCCCCTAAGCCATGCGACTACATGTCACTAACCGAGGAAATTTCATTACAGGCCAGCTTTTATGTCGCCATGTGTGTGCTTGAATGTGGCGTAGAAGAAAAAAAAATGGAACACCTCCTCTGTCTTTATTGTCTTTGTGTTATTTTGAAGCCGCACAATTTCGCATTATGACATGATAGTTTCTTCGCGAACAGAAAGAAATTTGGCGTTTTCAGAGAATATCGATACAGCCACATACATTATTGATGACCAGTACAAATATTCCTTCAATTGAGAAATAGAACGCTTAGACAAACAGGTATAGTGAGATTGAATTCCGTTTTGAACTATCCTCTATAAACATATATATTAGATCTACAGTGACGTAATTAAATATTTTGTTTTGTTTTGTTTTTAGTTCTTAACCTTAAGGCCCATCGTTTTATTATATCTAAATATCCAGTTATTTGGCTTTCTATTTGACTAAAAATAAAGTTTTCAACCTTTAGTGTGTTTTTAAATGGTGTTTAACCTTCGTTTTTACTACTGAGACACCACAGGCGGTGAACATGATGATACGTGAAACGAAATTATACATTGGGAAAGGATTCTTTTTAAGGAAGGAAACGTTCCAGGCCTAAGTTTACGATACCTCCCCGGCATTTGCTATTTATGAGAACTGAGGAAAACCTGAAAAAACCTCAGTCAGGGAAGATGGTCCTCTTGGGATTCGAACCCCCACACCTCCCACTCACGAGTCCGCGCCTTAACGACCTCGGCCACCCGTGGCGGTCTTTAATGTGTTTGAAATAACTATATCTAAATGCCATGATATATTCTGTAGTACTATCTACTTCGATATTACAGCCCATACTGATTTTGAGCACAGTGTTGAACTTCATTAATAAATTGAGGTGGTTCGTCCTGAGCCTCACGTTGAACACCGAATTTTAAAGTTGTTAGATCTTGGGATGTTGTTGGCGGCCCCACGTTGGTGAGCTAAATTATGAAGCGGTTAGGTACGGCAAACACGTTAGGCGCCAAAATTTGAGATGGTTTGGTACGGCTCGGGTTATGCGCCTCAGGTTGATTACCAATCTTGAAGCTGTCTGTTGTCAACGTCGAATGGCCTCCCGTTATGATGCCAATTTTGAAGTGGTTTTGTAGATTGACTTTTGGTCGCTTCGATGTTGTTGCCCACGTTTCAATGACAGCAATTCTCAGAGTGACTTCGGCTATTTTGTTGACTCGCACTCAATAGCACTGGGAGAGGGTTTTTATGGTGTAAATAAGCACGTGATGCAACATAATATATATTGATATTTTATTATGTCCAAAATCTTTCACGTTCTCTGGTATATTGCGTATGATAGACTTTGCTACATTGAATATAAACTTAGTTGCCATGTGTGAAACTTATAGACGAGTGCCGCGGCACGTGAAACTGAAAGTCGAACTTATAATGAGTACTGGGAACTGCGGGTGTCTTACGGCGTGTAAAACTCATAACGGAGGAATGAGCTTAGGCATGGAACTGAATATCTTATAACTGCATGTTTCGCCGCGTATAAAACAAATTGCCTGTCTCGCCGTGTGTAGGTCTTGAAATCGAGTGTATCTTGCCACACGTAGCTTAATACTGCTTTCTCACGGCGTGTAGAACTTATAAACTGACTTGAACTGCCTGTTCCAGCCGAGCAAACTCTCCCTTATATATTAAATTCAAATTAAGCGATCGTCGGTTTTAACGATGTCACAGGATTACACAGGCATGCGCAATCTTTGTGGCAATCTTTAAAAGGTTAAACATACATTCTCCAATGGCATTTTACTTACTAAAACAGCCATTTGCTATTTTTGAAAGTTTTAAAACATTTTATCAGCATTGGCTTGTCTAAAGGGCTACCTATATAACAGCCGGTCGGGGTCAAAGCCCGAAACGAATTTAAAGGTCCTAGAGTTTATTAACCTTCAGTAGCTGTCCGTTTTAAAAAAGAAGTGGTCTCACACAGCGACCCTCTGGCTACTCCCTCTGAATAGGGAGTATGGTTCTTTTGTTGACTTTCCTAGCTTCCGTAACAAAACACCAAGAAGTTTCCCTTTCGTTGAAATTTAAAATAGTACAATTCAATATCTTGGCACACGATATCTCTTTAATGTGATTTTCATTCTATATTAACTCCATCAATTTTGATATTTTACGTTTATGTTCATATCCGACATTTATCTAATTTCAAAATATTAAACAGTAAAACTAATATTAATTGTTACCCATAAAATTCTTACTTTTGATTTTCAAAGAATTAAAATGACGATATTTCCACAAATATTGCGGAATAAAAGTGCCTTCAAGTTCTATAGTATTAAAAATAAAGAGGCTGATTATGGTGTGATTTTGAAGTTCTTGTATACACTTTAATTTCATGAGGAGCACATGATTGCTGTATTATTTCCATTTTTTTTCAAAATAAAAAATTATCCTGGAAAATAAAACATGGCGATCATATTGTGCACTTTATCAAAAGACTTGCTACTTAAAAGAGCTTATAAGGTTCACATGAAAATCTAATAATGACGCCAAATCAGTTAAACAACGAGGAAAATAAAAGAAAAGTATAATCTTAGAAAATACACGAAGAATTAAAAAAATTGCACTATTCTCGCCATTCAAATAGGTTATGTTGTAGCGAATGTTATGAAAACCGACGTTGAGAAAGAAAGTGTAATTCAAGTCCCTCTCACAAATTCAGTAAACGATTATCTTCAATAATACCACGAGTGCTGATAATTTTTCGGTAATTCAATTTGCATGACAGCAAGTTTTAATTTCAAAGCTCAGTTAAATTGTCTAAAAAAAGTATAAGCAAGAGCGGAGATTCGGCAAGATAATTGCAATGCGATTCCATATTTTTTTTTTTGTGCCTTTAGTATAATCATTGAAGTGATTTACACTGAAGAATGGGATTCCTAGATCCCTATTTGAATCGAAGCAGAGATTATAGGAATAAAATATATCTAAAAGAAAAAACTATCAGTTTTTGGTTTTAGAGCACTGTGCTTTGAAACTATCGATTAAGTCCCATCCCGGTTGATAGTTTTTATCTTTCCGTTTTGATTGAGACACGCTTCCAAATTTCAGCAAATAACTTTAAAAATGTGGTTGAAAAGAATCAGCAATTAATATTTTTTGAAAAATCTTTAGCAATGGCAGTTACATCGATTGTAAAAAATCATCGTGTTTAAGGAAAGTTATAGCTACTCTGAAGAAGGATTGTGGGGGAAACGACATAGGTAAAACGCCTCATGTGAAGACGTTTGTTATATCAAGCCCTACGTTTCGGCGACAGTGTGAAACAAATAATGTTGGTGGGGGATGGGAATTGGGCTGTATGATAGCTGAGTGAATTAATTTAAGCCCGCCGATTGCAGATTTCACCACGGCTGCTGCAGACCATTAACTCTGCTTCCATGAGTGTCTCTCTCTCTCTCTCTCTCTCTCTCTCTAAGACTTTCCGTTGATTTCTGGCAGCTGTAAGCTAGCCATAGCTGGGGTATTGATATGGAATGCGCCAATAAATAACGCCTTGTGATTTATTTGCAGAGGTAATTTATTCTCCCAAACATGAATAATCAGATGAACTCACGTCTCACGCCGGATCACCGGCAAGGTGAATTTGGCAAACACGTAAATCTGGTTGCGTTCCCCAAATGGTGCCTAATATAAAAAAATACTACTCCAATGGTATTTAACGCAGACAATGGTGCTATATGTGCCTCGTGTGTTGATTTATTATCGGGCCTCGTTGACGCCGGACCTTGTATCTCGAGCTTAGGTTATTCTTCTTCTAGCTGCCCGGGCGACGCAGCACCACCACATCTTGGCCCAGAGAATTTTGATTCTGCTCCCTTTTGAGGTAAAATCTATTTCTTATATACTCTAGTAAAACTGGCGCTAATAGAAGAAAAGCGAAGCTGATTTTGCGCCCGTTCTGTTTTCACTATGCTCATAGGCTGATGCTTCCATCACTCACGATTCTTCTCATTCACTACGCAATTTTTATGAAGCCACAAGCTCCACTATTCATCAATCAGCTCACTTCATTTACACATTACTGTCAATGACCTGCGAATGGACATCTGTCGAAAAGTGACTGACTTCTATGCCAGAGGGGCGAACATTCTTTGCCTGGTGGGATTAACTTGCATTGTCTGACTTTTGCCAAGGCTTACTGTGTTCGGAAAAGTGAGTTTTTCTTTACTTTCCTATAATATAGCATGTTATCTCTTACAAAAATTATACATTTTTAGACATGTCAGTCTTAAACACTATACAGTCTACATTCTATATTCTACATTCATGTCATCGAAGTTTCCTATATAGAGAAAGCACAAAATACCTGCAATAAATCACTGAATCGTTGATTTAAAATTACAATATTACCTTAATTATTCTGTAATTGATGGGGAGCCAGGGACAGCTTCAACCTTACAGCTTATATCAGTTCTATTGAAAAAATATCTGTTTTTTTTTCAAAGGCTTGTGCCAAAGAAGTGTCATAGTAAAAAACGATTGGTAGTACTGATTAGCTCCGACCTGGGCCAGACGCCTCCCGTTAATTGTGTAGTGTTATCTTATTTCAGTCAAGTTCTACGCTACTTTCTTTGGATTATTATTGAGATGGACTATCGTGAGCAGTAAATTAACATTAAACTTTGTGTGTAGCTTTTTATATTCTTTGTTGAGACCCGTGAGATGAAAACATCTCGTGGAGAAGCTATACTCTGGGCTATATACAGTTTAAATGTGGTCGGAAGCCCATAGTTGATGACGGACATCTCATATGCCCATAAATGTCAACTGACGATACACCGGCGACCAGAATTAATAAGATCATCCTTTAAAATCAACGCCTGATTGCTCGAGACTTTTTCGAAACCTTTCAGTGGGATCGTGTCATGAAATGCTACAGAAAAGCTTGATGTGCATCGTTTGTGTCAGAGTTTGTCCCTGAAGTGTTGACACAAGAGCAGAAAGACAACCGCGTTACCTTCTCTCAAGAGTTCGTTAATCTTGTTAATGATGCAACTTTTATGAACAGAATAATCCCCGGTGATGAAATTTGGGTCTATGGTTACAATGTGGAGATAAAAGTCCAATCATCACAGTGGATTGCAAAAATTGAACCAAGACACAAAACAGCTTGTCAGATCAAGTTAAATATCAAAGTACTGTTGACGGTTTTCTTTGCTGTCCGTCGTGAATTTCTTCCGGATGGTCAAACTGTTAATTACAGGTATTACCAAGATATCAGCAGACTCTGAAGAGACAGGTAATGGATCCTACAGCACGATAACGCACCGGCGCATTAATAATTGTTGTTCGCCACTTTTCCACGATAAACTAAACGACTGTTCTTTCTCAGCATCCATACTTTCCTAACTTAGCATTAGCAGCTTTTTTTTTTTTTTTTTTTTTTGTTATTTCCAAAGATTAAATCCAAGATAATGAATATTCTATTCAGAGGAGCAGAGTAAAACAAAATGCACGTATAGAGCTTCGCGCAACCTCAATAAAAAGATATTAAGAATGCCTTCAGAAACTCAAAGTCCGTTGGGAGAGGCGTATTCAATATGAGGGAGACAAAACTCAGTAAGTCTAAATTAAAATGTTTGTATATTTTCGAACGGACCTCATATATCATCAAATTTTATATATTTTGTACCTAAGGTCTGAACAAAATATCGTCCATTCAAACTTAGCGCTACACAGTTATGCCTTTACTGCTCTCAACATCACTCATGGTCTGATCAGCCATGCCTACTCTTGCTCCGAATCATAATACACTTTCAATTATGACAGAAAAATCCTTAAAACTCGGCCTAATAGGACTGAATATTCTCACACCTTCAACAATAATGTATGAAAAAGAAGATATTCTTCTCATGCGACCTCTTTTGTAAATATTGCACCAAAGATTGAAGTTATTGAAATAAATGTTACATTGTTATATTCCTACTCCAAAGGAAAACTGGACAAAAAGTTTGTATTTACACTAGTGTAACCGCAAAATTCTCATAGGATCAGAAAATGTGAACAAAAAAATTCTATTCGAAACACATTTGCAACTCTTTTCGGACTCTTCCTATATAAAGTGTCAGAAATTTCAAAATGTACGCATTTCAGTACGGTCAAAAATATCCCCAGTAGAAGACCGGACGGTGTTGGCTACGCGACACACGTGTGTATGTGTGGAAGTGCCGAGTTCTCCTCATTACCGCTGAACCCTTCCTTCTAGGGTGACGTCTAAGTGGCAGGCATCTCGACCCTGCGTCCCCTAATGAGTTACACTACCTGCGGGGCACGTCACAACTCCGCTACAGATGAACCCGGACAGACGGATCCAGCATTAATACGGGTTTGGAAGTATTTCATCAAAGCTCACGCGTTAATGGAATTTGAAAAAGGTTTTATTAATAATGTTCTTGTAGGCTAGATTATATATATCAAACAAATACTGTGAATATTTATCAATGAACATACTATATATCTTATGTCATCCATAAAAGGCAACAAATTGTAAATTGCCTTAAAAAGAAATAAAACGCTTATAAAATATGTTATAATATGTACTGAATATGGGACATACAGAATTGCAGTAAGTAAATAAGTAAAATGAGCTCTTCCCTATTTTATTAGATGAAATAAAGTTCAAAATCTTCTTCATAGAAAAATTTAGCAAAAATTAGAAAGAAACATAGATGGGCAGATAATGCGATTATGCAACTCCTTCTTAAAAAAACCAAAAACCGTCTTTAGTGCAAACTTTCTGTAATATATAAAACAATAATTAGAATTAATGAAGGTGGGATCAATACATTAAATTTTAACTATTCTACCGAATTTCCTTTGATATGAAATGTTATATAGATAGTATGGTTTAACAACTTAATATAAAACTATAAAATAATTAGAATATTAAATTGGAGGGATGTAAGTTTATAAACCAACGACAACACCGATATTAACATAAGCCTGTGAAGACTGGACAATATAAAAATCTGAAAGAAAAATAGGATATGAAGAATATAAAAGGAGAGAAATGCCGGACGTCCCACTCGCTACCGAAACCGGAATATTTTTAATAATCTAAACCTCTCGAAAATATTAAAACGAAATATGAAGCAGACCTAACTCATTTTGTGAGAAATGTGATGACAGCATAACGTGATGGAAGCTCATATGCATCCAGATAAGAATGAACCCGGCGCACCATATTTTGGAAAGTGTTGCCAGTATGTTCGCTGTCAGTGCTTAAATTGTATGTGTAATAATTGATTTCAAGGGGTGTATGATTCGTGGTTTATTGCGGTAAACTCTTCCTTTCAATAATCTCTATATAAAAATAATAGGAGGTGACAGATCGTACAAACGTGGTAGTCAAAGTCCCTGATTCTTCATATTACGGATCGTTTTTTCCCACATTTTTGGATCATCTGCATTGTCAGTAAAGGTCCCAGTTTCTTCCGCAATGCCAAATGCTAAACATGCTCAGCGGATATCGACCCCAAAACCTCTCCATGAATTGTTGCTGACTGACTTTATCAATTCCGTTTTCTAGTAAGTGCGGATGATAAAACTTGCTCCTTTACAATATACCGATACAATTTTCAAATATCCCATGTTAACTCATTCTACACGAACAATAATCGCATTTTGTAAGCACCCTCAGCGGAATGTCAGAATAAATAATGGACGAACAGAGATGCACGTCAGACAGGAGACTGCCTGACGGGACATGCTGGCTGGCGAGCCGCTACTCGCTGTTGCTCCACACTGCAGGCACGTTCAAGTTCTTTTTTTACATAACCACAAACCTGTTCTAATTTCGTTGCAATATATTCATCGTTGTTAAATTTAGTAGAGAAATGTCTGGTTCGTAAGTGGGATATCCGATACTAGAAAATATTTAAATACAGTCTGCGCCGGCCAAGAGTTTACGGAAAGACAGGCAATGGCTAATGTAGTAGTCGTTACTAGCACTTGCACTTAAAACATTCTTTCTTTTCCTTAGAGAGTCGGTCTTGGTGGGGTAGTGGTAACAATACTTACCTCCTAAACCCAAGATCGTGGGTTTCATTCCGGTCAGGGTCGATTTAATTTTTTTTCGGGCGTAACAATCCTAAGGATGGCTTCCTTCGGAAGGGAAGTAAAGCCGTGGGTCCCGTGTCGTACATTTACGGCATAATAAAGAACCTCAAGCCTGAAAAAAGAGACCTCTGAGTAAAATTTGTCAGCCATTTTACGCCCTGATTTGAATGGGACGCTGATGACCTGATTTGTTAAAGAACGTTCGTAAATAAACTAAATCACAAAAATAATTTTCCTTAGACCCTCGCGCGGCAAATTATAGCGGTGTTATGTCTCTAAATTGTGTAATTTTAAATACATATCAAGGAGCAAAGATAGTTTATCAAGCTTTCATTATAAATATGTTTTATGTTAATGTGTTTCGTGAACATTCTGGAGGGCTACGTTACATAGCGTTATATTCAAGCTTTCACTTGAAGCATAGACTCAGTCGAGCCTCATTTATGGGGGAAATCTAAAACAAACGTATTCAAACAATTCACGAACTAATGAGGTCTTAGAAAACGAAATTAAAATTTGACCCACGAAATTACAGAATGCATATACAAGTGTCAAGAAATGTTTTTAGAACGAAAATAGGTGTAGTTATCAGAAGTTATCTTGAAATATTAAGATAGATAAAAGTCATTAGTACATTGTTATTTAGTTGTATTATTTACGTGTATGTGCATATATTAAGATTTTGCAAAATTTTTTCCTTAATCTTCTCGCTAATGTATACTCCTGAAATACTCGAGCGCTAATAACCTTTGCAGTTTTGTATTTTAAAACAAAAATAATAATAGTCACTATCCAAAATAGTATTACATTCTAAAGATGGAAGTATTCATATATTAAATTCCGTAAGGTTCATATGGCCTAATCCTGGAAGTCGTTTTCGGTGATAAGCTCTTACACTAAACTTTAGCGTGTAATGCATAATTACTTTTTAAAGCAATTGCTGATGTATTGTAAGCTTCAAGGTTATCTGATGTAAAGTAAGTTATAAAATATGAAATACGAGGGCATTAATTAAATGTACTCGCATTAAAAAAGTAATAAGATGCAGGGAAACATTCTATCCGTGAAGAAGTAATGGGTGCAATTTTTATTTTTTATTTTTTTCCCTCTCTCTACCTTTAGAAGTCAATAAAAATGTTAACTTTCCGCATCAACGCTGCAAAGTATTTGGTTATTTAGAATTTTACGAATCGAATGAAAATGCATGAAGTCATACAGCAATTTAAAAACGGTGATTGTGGGGTATTTTGTGTTGCGAAAGCTATTTTATAATTATAATCAGCAGACCTGGGCCGAGTTTAAAGCATGTACTCTCGTATTTGTGGTGTCTGTGTGCCATGTTATTTCCTGCTTAAAAGCAGCTTTCTCAGGGGACAAAAGTACTGGTAACAAATTGAAAAAGAAAGAAATAAGAATTATGAAGATTTTTCTAATGCTGAAAAGTAGTAACTCAAGTGAGTGTGACCTTCTATACTCTTCATACTAATGTTGGAAAGTCTTAAAAATGTGACGACCCCATAGTATGAGAATACTTCAGAAGCAATGTGCCTCCACGGATGGCAGAGGTTGTTAATGGGGGGACTCGTGAGAGGGAGGTCTTGGGTTCGAATACCGCTAGGATCGTCCTCCCTGACGAGGTATTTTCCAGGTTTTCCTCAGTCATAAATGGCAAATGCCGGGGAGGTACCCTAAACTTAGGCCTGGAACGTTTCCTTTCTTAAAAAAAATCCTTTCCCAATATATCATTCCATCTCGTTTGTCATCAGTTCCCACCACCTGTGGTGTCTCAGTAGTAAAAACGGGTGTTAAACATCATTTAAAAAAAAAGTGCTCTCAAACTGAAGCTACACGAAACTCGACACAGTCTCCGGCAGCAATAGAGCCCCTTGTTGTCACAAGGTAGGGCGCACGAGCAATTCTGTCTTGCTCTACATTGGGATAATTTCCGGCTTATATAAGCTGGCCAGAGTGTCCAATTTAAAGCCGAGACTCTTCGTTTATATTCAACTTCAGTAAATGCCAATCATTAGCTTATTAGTATAAAATAAAAAATTCTCTACGACATTACAAATATATTTTATGCATGGGTCTAGACCTTACATGCTTAAGTATGGTTCACAATTAGAAAGAGGAACAAATAATAATAATAATAATAATAATAATAATAATAATGAAAATAAACAATATTAATAATAAATAAACATTAAAATTGGGAAGAACCATGTTTACAGATATACGAAAGGAAATATTATTTATAGTTACACTAGTCATTGCGCTCTAACCAGAAAATAAATTGCTTGTTTTTGGCTAGGAGAAAGCCCATAATCAATCAATTAGTGTGGTTTGCAAACATATTTCAGCATGCCAGTCGAACTCTAATTTCTTTAAGAAAGTTTTTAGGAAATAGCATTTTTCTCAGTTGTTCCTATTGCGTACATTCAGCCAGAATATGTGCCCATTCGTCATCCCCAGCATAATGGACAGATTCTTCTACCAATGACAATGATGGATAAACAACAACAATAATAATAATAATAATTATAATAAAAATAATAAGTTCAATACACGCATACATTCACATATTCACGTTTAAAACTGAATGAGAAAATTTGCATTGCATATTAAAAATAAAATAATTTAGAAATTATATAACCAGTTTATGTTCAGGCATGGTGGCATAGCGTTATATGCCACATCCCCAGGCACCGGTTGGAATTAATAAACGACACATTTTCTTGAAACTTTTAATCCGCCATAGAAAGCTCACAAGAGACTCAGCATTGTCCACATTTCAGAGTTCATTTTTGACTTCGATGTTTTTGTTCACACAACTGACTTTTAAGGATATAGTTACTTTACACCCATCGGAAAACTTCTGGAAAAATTCTAAATGAAAACCGTTCTGCTATTTTTAGAGCACAGAGCAGGGAGAACAAATTTGAAACTGTTTGCACCTCAATGCACTAGCGTTTGGGGAAACTGCAATAAATTATGTCCTCTTGTGTTTTTATTACATTCCTTAATACTTCAAAGAAAGAAACGAATGAACATACCAGCAAACAAACAAAGAAAGCAGAAGGAAGAATACTAAATAAGCATTGGTTAATTAAAGCAATAATGATAATCTAACGTAAAATAACAATTATTGAAAAAAGTAAACATAAAAATTTATTGTGTATACTTTTCAAACGTCTAGTTGCATTTTGCTGTTTACATTCACTTGCAACGTTCAATCACTCACAGTGTTTTAACAACTGAGTTTTTCTTTCTCATATTACCATTCCTGCTTGCTCTGTATTTATTTGTACACAGCGTGGATGAAGAGTTCCAGTTATCTGCATTCTGTTTAAACAATATGTGCCAGAATAACGTCAACTATTAGGGATAAAAATATCGGGTTTGCACTAGAGAGAATAGAAATGGACAATAGATAGCTGTGTCCGCCGAAGCTATTTATAGGTTTCTGTACTTTATTATTGTATTATTATTATTATTATTATTATTATTATTATTTTAGGTTATTATTATTATTATTATCATTAATAATATTCCCATATAAGTGGTATTCCAAATGAGTCTTTTACAGTGGGAACTTTGAGGCAGTACTGTAAGGCAGTACAACGTTTCGATTCGATAGACATTTCTGCAGTGACCTTGGTATTCCTTAAACTATGGTGCCTATTCTAGTAGATCACAGCAATCGCTGTATCACATGGATCAATATAGGCGCTATCTCGCCTATTTCGAAATGTTGAAGACTATTAATTGACTAAGGTTATTAATATTCTTGATCTTCTGGAACACTGAAGTTAAGTGATATAATCTTGGCATTCATGAAACTCTAATTTTAGTGGCTTAAAAATGAATGACAATTAAATAAAATTAAGGGACATGACATATATCATCAGAAAATCATAGACCAAATTAAAGAATTAAGTATGCACTTTCCGAATTCATGCAACAAAAAATCAATCCAGGATTGAAGAATTGCAAAACAAAACAAAAAAAATTATAGAACACATAAACTAGGGACTATTTTAAGGTGTCTTGCAGAGCCTTATTGGATATATCACTTATAGGTTTTTTCGTCATCAGGCACAGTAAACATGTGCAGTATATGGGAGAGCGAGACATTAAACATTGGTTACGTTACTCATTTAGGTGGCTCCAAAATGAATGACAATTATATAAAATTAAGGGACATACATCATCTGAAAATCATAGACCAAGCTAAAAAATTAAAAAGTTCGTCACGGAGGATCTGCGTAAACTATGTGAATTTCTAACTAAGTGTAATAAATTTTAATAAAAATAATATGAAATTCACAATAATTAATGAAATCAAGTAAATTGTGGCTCTACTGTGTGATATTAAAGAAATAAAATTAGAAGTTTCGCTACCTATAAGTGTTACGAAGGAGAAATCACATTTTTAGACATTCTGCTATTTTTCATTTTAGTGAATGTAAAGATGATATTAAGGAATCTGTTCAAAAACATAGTTACATTTAAAAATTGTTTCAAATGCCCACACAGAACGTTTCGAGTTACATTAAAGAAGATGCTCTTGTGTTTCAATAAATGCAAAAACATGTTACTATCTAACAACAATTATAATATACAAAACAAATAAAAACAAACGAGAGTACAATCTATTTCTATTGGCTTTGCAATTAATTTAAATATTATTTAGTAAAAAATTGTAACGCAAACGTTTCTTGAAACTTATTGCAGAACGTTGTTGCAAACAAATACATTCTCAAACACACATTAGATTAATATTTCACATTTGCTTTCTTCATGACAATGCTTTTTATATATAAAACATGTGCATCATTATAAACATAGTTTATATGCTGAATTAATTTGTTCTTTTATTTTAAAAAATATAGAGAAAATTAAACTTAAGAGGGTATTTTAAATTTCGGTTTTCAAGTACCCCTATTTAAATGGTCCAATTTCCCTAATTTTCGGACACTGTTTCTTTGTTTTATTTAAATAATTTTTTTTTGAGCAGAAACAAATATTGGTATCGCTACACAGATTTTTAAATTTAGGATTTCCGGTAAATCTCCACCTCTAATGGTCCCATTTTCCTGATTTTCAAAAAGCATTTCTTCTTATTTTATTTAAATGATATATATATATATATATATATATATATATATATATATATATATATATATATATGGAATTACGTTGTGAAAACACAAACATTAATGCCACTAGAAAGATTTTAAAACTTTTGGTAACCTCTCCTCCTGATAGTTTGATTTCACTGATTGTCAGAAACTCTTTTTCTTATTTTATTTCAATAGTATATATCAAAGTTGTTTTAAAATTTTTAAAATTGCGGCCGTTAGAGAGATTTTTAAATTTTGCTTTACCCCCCCTCGTTTTTCAGGTAAACACCCACTCCAATAATCTGATGATTTTCAGAAGCTATTTTAATTATTTTATTTAAATGCCAAATTTTGTTGTGAAAAAACAAACATAGGGATGCTAGAGCGATTTTATAATTTTGGGTTTCAGGTCACTTCTAATGACCCCAATCACCTGTTTTTTTTCAGAAAGTATTTTGCTTATTTTATTTAAATGTTATATGAAATGTTTCATTGTTAAAAATATTAATGCTAATAGAGCTAATTTTAAATTTCAGGTAATTTTAAATTTCTTTTTTCACCCAAACTCCTAATAATCTAATTTCACTGATTTTAAGAAATTATTTTCTATTTTATTTCAATGACGTATACACAGTTTCCTTCAAAAAAAACTTTAAAATGTGTTCTCTAGAGGAAAATTTAAATTTCGCTTTAATGCTTATTCCTAATTTGATTTCTTTCATTTTAAGAAATTATTTTCATATTTTATTTAATCGTTATGTATGGAGTTTTGTTACATGAACAAACAAACACATTAATGCCGCTAGAACGATTTTTCAATTTTGTGGTAAGTCCCCTCTGATAATACTGCGATTTTACTGATTTTCAGAAACTATTTTTTTTTTATTTCAATGGCATATGTCGAGTTTCCTTAAAAAAAAACTTTTAAAATAGCGGCCATTAGAGCAGTTTTTAAATTGATTTTCACAAACTATTTTACTTATTTGTTTAAATAGTATAATACGAATTTAGCTTTGAAAAAACAAATATCTGTGGTGCTAGGACGATTTTTAAATTTTGGGTTTCAGGTTAACCCTCATTATTAATGAACCAACTCCTCTAATTTCCAGAAATTATATTTCTTATTTTATTTAAATGCAATATAGGGAGTTGGGGACGATTTTTAAATTTTGGGTTTCAGGCTAACCCTCATTATTAATGAACCAACTCCTCTAATTTTCAGAAATTATATTTCTTATTTTATTTAAATGCAATATAGGGAGTTTCGTTGCGAGAAAGAAAATATTAATGCTACTAGAGTGATTTTTAAATTTTGGGTTTCAGGTAACCCCCCCTCCTTTTATTTTTATTTTACTGATCTTCAGAAATTGTTTTTCTTATTTTATTTCAATGGCATATATCCAGTTTCATTTTATAGTACTTCTTAGGCTTTCACGGCCGGTGTTGTCATTAAAACAATTAAAATCTCCCGGGCTGTGGTAGTATTTAAAGTAATAGTAGTAATTTAAACCATGGACCACGGCAAAACAGCCTGGGAGATTTTAATTGTTTTAAATAAAGTTTCATTTTAAATTGTAAAAATTGCGGCTTTTGAGCGATTTTTCAATTTTGCTTTAACCCTCATTCCTTTTTCAGGTATATCGCCATTCCTAATGACTTCATTGCCCTAATTGTCGGAAACTAAACATTATCAATTTATTTTAAATAAATATACGGAGTCGTTGAGAAAAACCAAAAATTGCGGCCGCTAGAGAGATATTTTTTTTTAAAAAAAGTTTTGCTTTAGGTTAACCCACACCCTCAGTGGTCCAGTTTGGGGGGGGGTTAATGAACTGAGTAAATCCATTGGTAATTGATTGCAATACACCGAGTTTCTTAAGAAAAAGGAAATATCATAACCGGTAGAGCGTTAACAGACATAGATGTGGAGTTTTTAGATAAATTTTATTTTATTTTTCTAATTATAGGTGCTTGTTAGGTACAATCGATGCAGATTTAGATTGATTATTAAAAAATCGTATCAGGGTATGACAACAATAGCGTTCAAACCTTTGGAATTCGCTCAAAATTAAGTAGATTTTTCACGAGTACGATCACAATAGCTTCATACCTTCGGAATTCGCTAATGTGCACTTTACGAATTAACGCAGCAAAAATCAATCTAAGATAGAAACTTTCCAAAAAAAAAAATATGCGAGGTATGTTACAGGGTCTTATTGATTATATCACTTACAGTCTTCTCGCCATCAGACATAGTAAATATGTGCAGAATATGGGAGAGAGAGGCATTACATGTTTAGACGCTTAATCACCTGAATTAGAGCCTGCAGCGGCCATTATTAACAATATCTCTAAAACTTTACATGGACGTTCTGAAACAAACAATTAGGATGACTTGGGCGCTGACCCCCAGTGGCTATGGACGCTGCATTATCAAATAGTTTGTAACTAGAACACTGTAGACATCACAAGTTATACTCTTAGAGCAGCAGTTGGACGTGAGATTGTACATGCAAATGGGATCGTGCTTTAATGCACCATTATTGTCATGTTAGAATATTTTATGATAGATTTTAAGTGGAATGTATTCCTTCGTATCTCTAAAGATAGTTAAAAAGTGATCTACATGGGGTAACAAAGTTAGTATCTTTAAGGAGGACAGGCGGAGTACAACATCACAAAAGTTGGCATGTGTGGTGGGGACTTGGCCGAGATGTGGAAATCAAAAGCATTTTTAAATCAGGGAAGGAAGTGAAATCTAATATATCTGCGGAGTTGTGGTTAGAGCATTTTGCTAAGGTGTTTGGAGACCTAGCTTAAATAGCTTCAATGGAGATTCCAACGAGCTGCAGAAAGGAGTATTTGAAGAAATGTTAGATTGAGATATAGTAAAAAGTGATATTATCCGTACAATAAATGGGTTGAAAGATATAAAAAAACCGGAAAGCCGATGGACTAATAGGAGAACTCTTGAAGGACGAGTTAGAAGTAGGAGATATATTGGATATCATCAATCAATAGCATGTAACAAATAGTGTAATGACCGATACTATTGGTCACTAGCTGTTATTCAATCATTATACAGGAAAGGAGGAGTCGATGTTTCGGGCAATTATAGAGGCAAACCAATGCTTTCGGTTCTATGAAAAGTGTACTGTGAAACTCTGTATGCTCACGGTCTGAACAATTTAACAAAATATCACACTTTCGGGCCAATAGCCTAGGGAAGGCTATTCAACCGTTGATAATTCATACTGGATACCGTAATAAATATAGCTATTTCGAAAGGAAAAGGAGAAAGCTACATTATGTCATTGATTTTAAAATGAGATTTTAACACTGTGGGGAGAAGTGCATTATGGGAGAAATTGTGGCGTGAGAGTATTTCGAGCAAAATGATTCAGGCAAAATTGATAATATACGTTGATTTTACAGCAAGTTGGACCAAAAGTGTGTGTCCGTGAGTTGGGGAACTTTAAGGAGAGTTTGATACGGATGTATTTCGTCACCTCTATTGTTTAGTTTATTATTATTGATGGCCGATACGTACTCTCGAAGCAGGAGTGCCTTCCATAGGTAAGATTCCAATTTTTCTACAGACCGATGATTTATTAATGCTCTCATTATCTGTTGAGGGTCTACAGAAAGGGCTCCACAAGTTAAAGGGCTATTGCGATAAATGGGGAATGATTGTGCACATCAACAAAACTAAAACTATCTCTCTTAATAATGGATCAGTTTACAGCAAGAATGAGACATGGAAACACCAAGGCAATGAAATATAAAATGTAATATATTTTTTTTATTTAGGTGCAACTCTTAGTATGAATGGAAAATGGATTAAACACACAGACATGGGGGCGAATATCAGGAGTTTGGGCACGTATTCACGAATGACTGATATTCCTAAAACTATTACGGAGAACAGATATTTATGTTCTGTGGTTCTGAGACATAGGTCTAGGAGAAAGTCCAAAACGAGTTTCAAAAGCAAGCTTTAGGAGTACGGAGCATTGTAGCCAATTGTGGGGATTTATGGGAATTTGGGTACTATGAATAATACTATTCTCTGTAAAATTATAATAATAAAGTGCTGGTTAGGCAAATAAAAGGAATTACACAACTTTAAAGTCTTTATTTGTTATTTTAAATGGTGTTAACACCCGCTTTAACTACTGAGGCATCATTGGAGGTGGGCATTGATGATACATGACTTGAAATGATAAACTGGGAAAGATTTTTTTTTAAAAGAAGCAAGCATTTCAGGCCTAAGTTTTAGAGTGCCTCCCGCATTTACCATTTATGACGACTGAGGAAAACCTGTAAAAAACTCAGTTCTGGTGAGAATCGAACCAACACAGAGTCCGCGTCTTAATGATCTCGGCCACCCGTGGCGGTAAAGATCTTTATGCTACCAACACCAGATTAGTTTTTTTTTTTGAGTAGTATTTAACGCCCGTTTTTACTACTGAGGCACCACAGGCGGTGGACACTGATCATACATGAGATGAAATGATAAATTGGGAAAGGATTTTTTTTTTAAGGAAGGAAGCGTTCCAGGCCTAAGTTTAGGTACCTCCCCGGCATTTGCCAGTTATGAAGACTGAGGAAAACCTGGAAAAAACCCAGTCAGGGAGGACGGTCCTGGCGGGATTCGAACCGCAGACCTCCCGCTCACGAGTCCGTGCCTTAACGACCTCGGCCACCCGTGGCGGTCACCAGATTAGTAATTGGGGTCAAAGATACTGGGCTGCGAAAATAAAAGAAATCTAGAGCGCATTGGGATGGGATGGGTATGGGAGAAGGAAGCAAGGAATGGTAATTAGTTTGGAGAAAGATACAAAAAGACTTAGGGAAATTAACGAACAGGATAGAGGAAGAATGCAGAGAGAGCATATAATTTAGTTTAGGCAACGGACTCAAAATCAGATGGAGCGGAGAGATATTTCTGTTTTCTGTTTATTTTATATATGTATATATTTTTATTTTCCATTCATTTATTCCTTTAATTGTTATATATTGTTTTTCTATTAATTGTTATTGTTATTGTAGTGGGAAAATAAGTACGGCCCCAGGATCCGTGCGACATGGATGAGTTAGGTTTCTAACAAATATCTTTTCTAAGTAAATACTACTACTACTACTACTACTACTACTACTACTACTACTACTACTACTACTACTACTACTACTACTACTACTACTACTACTACTACTACTACTACTACTACTACTACTACTACTACTACTACTGCTACTACCACTACTACTACTACCACTACTACTACTACTACTATTACTACTACTACTACATATTCCATGAGTTCTCAAAATAGATTGGATCTAGCGCGGATTAGATTGGGAGATTGGAAGGAAACTAAAAATAACCAATAAGGCTGGTCAGAGAAAATGTGCTTTTTATGGAGCACATTCTAACGGACAGCCCAGGTACCGAGCAGCGGAGGTTGACTGCGCTTGGAATTACATTTGCTAAGACGAATAGGTTAGCATGTTGGGGATCCGTTTGCACAGGAAGAGAACTAGCCAAATCCTGATTATTTTATTTGCAAATTGCGTAATATTAGAAGCACTTTTTTGGAGCAGACGGGCTCTTTGAGTGTGAATGTATGTGTTTTCTTTCTCTCTTTGTCTTTCTTTCTTTCTTTCTTTCTTTCTTTATTGCTTCCTTCCTTTCTTTCTTTCTTTCTTCCTTCCTTCCTTCCTTTTCTTTTTTGAATGGTATTAACTCCCGTTTTTACTACTGAGGCCTCGCAGGCGGCGGACACTGAAGATGCGTCCTGAGAAAGAATTTATTTAAGTAAGGAAACGTTCCATGCTTAAATTTAGGATATCTCCCCGTCATTTACCATTTATGAGAACAGAAAAACCTGGAAAAAAACTCAATCAGGGAGGACGATCTAGTGGAAATCGAACCCCATGTTTGTGTGTGTGCGTTCAAGAAAATGTATAAATGTAAATGCGTGTTGTGCCTGCGCGCACGTTTATATATAAGTGTTTGTACTTAGGTTATAATAACTATAAAGGTTTTTGATTTGAAGTGGAAACTGTTTTTCTATTAGTCTCTATGCAATGAATATCATATACGGTCCAAAGGCCAATATTTGTAGATTTTCAGTAATAAATGCACGTTACTAGTACTATTAAATATTGCCAATGTTTCTTTATTTGGCTGGCCAAGCGAAATGCATGTGATAAGTCTCTCTGCCATGTTCATCAAATATACCTCATTCGATAATGGATAGAGATACCCCGTTCTGTTTGTTGATAGATTATTTTATAATGTGTTGCACCTCATAATACAGAATAGCAGAGCAATAGGAAAACATGGAAGTAAACTAAGTCAATAGACAATATTTTATACCATCGTGTACCGTAAGACGAAGGATCATTAAAATTTTTCAAAAGAAGTGAGGTGTAGGTTTCTATAGAATCCTTGAATACTAAAAGAAGCATCGCCTTGTTAATCACATTAAATTGTTAAGAAATCTGATTTCGCTCCTACAAGTTTGAATCTTAGAGCACTTGCATATTGCTATAGCGAAAAGTTGGGACTTGAATAAACGCCTGCAAATTTATTTTCTTTCATCCAAGATGAAATTTGCAGGCGTTTACTAGTTCAGATCCTTCATACAAACGCCATAAAGGTTAGAGCGCCAAACAAACCTAAGGCCTTTCTTCAGAAAGTGTTTGGGCTCTAAGTAGAGAAACAGTTCGATATGCTCATGATTTGCTGTAAAACTTTAGTTTAAAATCAGCTGTTTGACAAACCGGGTCACATATTACGTCTATTTTTTTTAATAGTGTCTATCGCCCGTTTCTACTACTAGGGCACCACAGGCGGACATATTACATATTATAGTTAAGAAGAAGAAGGCGGTAGTGGTGCATTTATTTATAAAATGTATTTTTATAAATCTAAATCATCCATTTCTCACAGTTTCTGGGGCCATACACTTTCCCAATGCACCAGGAAGTACTAAAACTGCACAAACCAATACATAACTCTTAGGAAACAAAGAATACATATAATTAAATAAATAAATAAATGAAAAAGAAGCAATATATAGTAGAAAAAATTAAATAACTAAATAAAATAAGCAGAACAGCAAACAATACAAAAGGCAATCTTACACTCCCTCACATATATGCACAAAAATATTGTGACTCTATTCCCCTATCCCCCCTTCCGGTTGTCTAGCTCTTCCAATCTGAGCTGTCTCGCTTTATTTAAAAATTTACCTACTCCATCTTCCTCCTTCCCACCTGCTAGCAAAGTCCAGCGTTTTAACTGCCTTCTCCCCTCGTTAATAAACGGGGCCGTTAGATATCTCTTCCTCCATTCTTCCATCCTCTTGCAGTACGCCAGAATATGCTCCCAAGATTCTTCCTCTGCACTATAGAGCAGATTCTCGTACCATCTCGTTTGTTGCTTTAGTCATCCGCCATGCGCCTAACCTAAAGTAACTTAAGCCCCTGGTTACTGAGTTTGGTCGCTGTTTGGTGTAATGCTCTAACCCTATTCAATTTTCAGCTCCGATTGTTCCTCCAGCGAAACTTTTTCTGCACAATCCGAAATAGTCAGCCATCTCTCTCAAGCGTATCTTAGTTTTTTCCAAACTCTCATTCCTGTTTTCCCGCTCTGCGATCCAAATGTTAGACATTCCTATATTTTCTAGATCCCTTTTTTAATTTTAAAACGCACGCCTTATTCCCCACCCTGCTCCCGGTAGATCACCCTAATTAGTGTTTGATCTCAGTGAACAATCCATAACCAATACTTCACTGGTGGAATCCTGCAGTCTATAATTTCGCTATAGGCACCAAACTCCTTAAAGATTCCGCAATCTGCTGTACCCCCCCCCCCCACTCTTAAAATATCTTTCAGAAAATCCATGCTTACCCGATCCAATTTCTCTGTTTGTTGCCAAATCTAATTGCTATATGACAGTGAAAGGAGACAGACTGTCTTTTGCTTGTGGTGCTCGGCAATGGAAGGTATGTGTAAGCTTATTGAGCAGTTGAGGGAAGAGATGAAAGCGGAATTCGACAGGCTCAACGTGAAGAATCTGGAAAATGTTATTGTTGGGGTGCAGGAGCGTGTGACTTTTGTTGAAGCAAAGCTAGATTACTTCGAGAATCAACCTCGCAGGAACAGTGACAGATTCGAAGTAAAACAAGATAAATATACACAAAGCCTTAGTACCTACAACTGAATTCTATATTATATAGAAACTTATAAAAGACAATTTTTACATAAACGGAATCGGTCCGAAAAAAAATGTCTGCTTTATTCAGTTTTTGTTCCAGGTGGAAAAATTATACATGGTTTCATCATGAATTCAACTTATTTAAATCCTTTCGTTTGTTTATAGAACTTGCAATAGAATTGAAAAGCAATTAGCAAAAACTCCAAAATGGTGGTAATTGCACTTACATAGTCAAAGTACACTAAGGAGTTTTTTCTATAACACTTTAAGGTTTCAAGGAAAAATGATCAGTCGAATTTTCACAAAAGAAATTAATGTGAACTATTAAAAACTCTTTTGCACAAAAGGTGAGAAGCAATGCATATTAATATTAATAGGGATGTATAATAAAATATTATATAAACATATTATGAAACATATAGACTGTTATGCAGTTTTTCCCCACAATACAAATGTCAAGTATGTACAGAGCCCTTGTTTGGACGCTTGGCCGGCTAAACGGGGGATTTGCTTGGCACCGAGAAGCACGCTGTTTACCGACGGAGAATTCAAGCGCATAAATTTTTCATTTATATTTTAACTACAATTACCATAGACCTTCGTCATAGAAGATGTTGGAAATGTTGCCTTATGACACTACATATCTCCTACACGTTTTAAGAAAATTTACATTAACATTCATTCATTCTTCTGAAGAAATTGCAGCCATTTCCCTTCTTATACTGTTTTTTCTTCCAATTTAGCGAAATATTCCGATGAACTTTATTTATTAAGATCTCCCATAAGTATAAATGGCATACAGTAATGTCTAGAGACAGCGCTGGCCATAATCCCCTACTGATTACTCTTATCTTCAAAAACTTCCTCAATTTTAAAGAGAAATCAGCTGTAAGTGCCGTAGCGGGATATGTTGAAAAGATGCATGTATACATTCAACGTAATACAATTATTCTTGGATTGATGTGTATATGACACCATCTCTGCCAATTCATTACCTGAAATAAAATATATAGACCCTATAATTCTGTATGAATTCGCAGCATACCAAACACCAATTTTTTGGCCATTCAATGGATTGTGTTTTTCTGCACTTCAATGTCTATTGTTTTGTGTTTCTACATGGTCATGTAAATACAAACATGCCTCGTTTGTAAAATAAAATAAACAAGTAAATAAATGCTGGTCATTAGAACGATCATTAACATTATCCAACACCCAACAGTAGAAATTAACTCTACTCACATTATCCTGTGGTTGTGATTCCTGAATTAGTTATCTAATAAGTTTTTAATTTTAATGTTTAATGGCATTCCAAGTCGAGGTTTGCGAAATTCCTGATTCCTGTGAAAGCTTTCTCAGAGATTTCTTTGGACTTCATTCTGACTTTTGTTCGATGTTACCGAGTTTTTCCTGAGTGAGAACATGTTTTATTTCGGTTTCTTATCAAGAACAGATTCCTAAATCTATTCACAAGATTACGATTACAGTTTCTCTGTGAGGCGTACGAACTGCAGGAAAGCTGTCCATAAATCGCCGTCTCACTTCTCTACACGCGTTCACGTAAGAATCATTCATGAAGATTTTATGTACTAAAGTATACGAATTTGGCATTATAACAACGCTAACACACTATAACACTGAAATATGTGGTCCCTCAACGTTTCAACTTCTATACAGCACAAAGACAGCGTCAGCTTATTAGCTGACATATGGTGAGGATGGAAAATGAAGAGGAGAACATACTGGTAAGAAACAGGCCAGGCAAATCCCGGTTTGGCCGGCCACGCGTTCAAACAAAGCATTTGTATATTCTCGTATATGGAAAAGCGATCGTTGACATATTGCCTGTAAATAAATAAATAATGATGTGAAAGCAAACAAAAAATCCTAACTTCATTTATAGTGATACAGAAGTCTTCGTTTTACTACATTGTGATTAAACATTGTAAAACTCCTGAGTTTCTTCCATGCAGAAAGTTCATGTTTGCAAATATTAAAATGTGGTCTTTGGAAGTGGAATGGAAATTTCACATAACACTTTGGCTGATCTAGTTCCTGTAAAAGTTCCTAGTTCTTATAAAAATTCTTAGTCATCTAATTAACGACTAATGTTTATCAATGACGTCATACTGCCCCAATATAAATTTCATGTTGCCTTCATATCAATAGCTCCTGGGTGTCCTGGAGAGAGCGTGATCTTTGCCTGGACGAGTCTGAAAGAGGCACTTCTTAAAATTAGTTTTCAAGTATGATGTCGAACCATAAACAAAGTATTTTGAGCTTCAACTACTATAAAGGGGTGTAGTTCTTCCACTTACTATGACTCTATTTCAATTAGCTAGAATGGCCTATTTTGATGTGTCAGATCTACTCGTTATCATTAGGTAATTGTCATTCATTAGGTAATAAACTTCTAAGAAGAACATTTATTCACATTTTTTGAACCATCTCTTTCCAGAATTAACCAGTGCAGGTAGTCAAAAGTAGAACAGCGTTTATTCTGCTTTCAGTAAAGCCGCAGAATAATTTTATGTTTCTCTTCTTTCTGATATGTGTTTCAATGAAAAGGTGCAACTCCTAAGCTCTCTTCTTGCACAATAATAAGTCATAAGACTCGTATGTACAACATACAGGCCACCGAGTGGATAGCACATGTATGTTTGTTATATGAATGGAAAGAAAGCTGCGTGTTGTAGTATACATTATTAGTAGAAATGTTCTTTTGAAAAGTAAAAGTATTTCCTCTGTAAGTCAAAATAGCAAACACATTATTTTTAACAATTGTTGGTAAACAGGCAGATAAATGCCCAATATTTTATTGAAAATTCACAATTATCATTTGCCTTTGGTGAAAGTTGGAAGTTTTCAGTAAAGTATGTTAGTTTACCTGTATTCTCAATTAGGGGCGCTCTTGCACTAAAGGTAGTAAAACATATCTACTTTTAGATCTTGTTTTCCCTACTTTTATTTTATACTTATACGAATGCTCAGGTAATGTATTTTCCATTTTCTTGCGTCTACTCCTTGATCTTCATTTTAGAAACATACTATACCACATCAGTTTTAGTTTTAGAGAACAACAGTTCAGTTTTAGAGAAAAAAAGGTTCAAGTTCTTAATCAGACTTCTCTCTTTCTGTAAGTTTATGTTTTGAAAGCATTATATTAGCCTATGCTAACAATGCTCTCTTGTTCCATATTCTCTTTGAGATACCATTAACCTCTCCAAGTTTCAATTTTATTCTTGTGCATGTTGTATGAATTTGATCAGACTGAGTATTCCGACCATTAGATTATTAGAGGAAATAAAACAATTGTAACACGTGGAACATTTTAAAATAAACGCATACATATTCTAGTAATTAAACTTTTTGTTAATCAGTAAACATTTCAGGAGTATCTAAATAATTAAAAGGTCTCCATAGCTTTAGTAGAAGTAATGACCTCTTATTTTTCGTGTAAATTATTTATTAATTGATGTTAAAATAAGTATATATATACATTTGTTTATTGTAATTATTTATATAAGTGTACACTTATGGTATTGTAATAATATTTCTTATAGTAAAATTATTTAAATATGCATCTAGAAAGAAAAAGTGCTGATCACTTTTACACAATAATCTAACAATAGTCTCAGATCTTTTCTAATTGACGCCATTTTAACTCTTTATTTTTTAAAAACGTGATTTATAGTTTTAATCTATATCATTCAATTATAACATTGTTCTTCTCAACTTGGTTTTGGGAAATGTGTGATAACCTCTTTTGATGATGATGATGATGATGGTGATGATGATGATGATGATGATAAAAAGCAAACAACTATAAAAATTTAGTTTACTTATTATGATTTTTAATACAGTTTTGTTAAGGCTTCACAAGAATCCCTCAAAACGCCCATATATAATTATTAATACTGACGTTTTGAAATAGTATATCATAACAATTAATGTGATATAATAACGTTTCTTGCTAATGTAAGATAAAAACAGCAATGTTAATTGTGTTTACATTTTAACTAAATATATATTATTTAAGAAATTTCCCAAATTCACTGGAAAAAATGGTCATGCACTTCTTTATCTGAACGTGATATCTTTTGGTTCTTTCACATTGTGTGAGTTTAAGAAAAGTTGCTGTATCAAATAAAATTAATGAAAAGTCGTGTAAAACATTCAATAAAATTCAACAAAAGAAACAAGATGGTCTCATTCGGAATAGCTAACTGAAGTGAAATGCCACATTTAAATTCAGAGGCAAGCAACATAGGGCATATAATGCTCTGTCTAACCTGAAAAGGTTTCCTTTCATTAGATAACATATTGTGATCATTTTTGTATAATTTTGAGTGATAAATTACTGTGTTTTCAAAAAATATTTATACTAGCTCTGCAAAAATGAAATTTCATGAGTGAATTTTATTCTTTCGTTGTTATTGGAACGTAGATTTAATTTAACAATGTATATAATGCTTCTAAAATAATTTTAATTAAAAAAATGTACGATATGAAAATTCTGCATTTAACTAACTTTTGGTACACTTTTTCAACAACCGGTTGACATAGCTTGTATGCCACTATCCCTGAACACCAGTTGGCTATTTCGAACGCCAAGGCACTCTTGGGACTGACCCTCAAACCATGCAACATCCTCTACTCAAATTAGATATCTGTAGCTAATTAGCTTCATATGGGCATACCATGTCGGTCTTAGCAAAGCTCCGTTAATTGTGTCCAATTACGCTAATCCTTGGGCTAAACCTGGTTTCCCTGATCATGGTAGTGATCATCACATATATATGCTATTAATACAAGAAACAACACTGAAAACGCAAAATTAATTAAAAAGTTTCGTTTAAATAATGTCTCAATAAGTATAAATTGCTTGCAACAGAAAGAGCGTCCCGCTTACCAAACGACAGCAGAAATCGACAATTTAGAATAATGTTCTAACCTCATTTCTTTTGCGAAATGAGGTTTTCAATACTAACGAACCAGCAATCACTGCTGCATAGTCCAGGGGTGAAAATATTAATTATTAATACATAGCGGTTTGAGTGTAAAATTAACTGTGTTTGTGAATAATAACCTTTAAAATTCCCGCAAATTATTCAAGCATTACAAGCAGCCAGTGTAGAAACAATAAATAATGTAAATCTAAAAACGTGTAAATAATTACTGCATAGATCACTGGCGATGTATTAAACTACTATCAGTAAAAGATAAAAACAGGAATAATGAAGTTTATTAGATGAATTCTCAATGTAGTAACTCCAAAACTATTCCCATATCATTACACATTTAGGGGCATTTCCTTTCTGCTCTGTAAAGAAAATGATGTACACAAAAGGAAGGAAAAAACTTTCCTTTGAACTAAAAGAATTCAAGACAATTGCATTTCTGAAACCAGTGCCAATCATATCGTCGCCAAAAATAGCGTCGTTACCAGAGCTCTGGATTCATAATAAAAGATGAACATGTTACTATAAATTCATAGAGCATAAAGTCCTATTGAATAAAACTTTAGCCAATGAGTGTACTAACAATTTTTATAAATGAGGGCGTTCATCATTAAAATTTCTATTTTAATCATCATAACGAAGCCCAAAATAATTAAATCAAAAACATTTACGATTCTAAAAACATGCTTTCAATTTCTCTAAATATTACGACTATCCCACTTACGCGATGTCATCAGAAAATGGACCAATGAAACGAAATAAAATTTTGAATTTTGACCAATCACAGCCCGATATCGCAGTAAAATTATGTAAAAGTTTATCATATCCGCTTTATTACGTGATGTGCATTTGTCTTGTGGTCAGTGTTGCCAACTCTAAACCTTCAGTATATAATTCCTGTGCACGCATCATCGTCGATCCTGGTGGTATAGTAGTAACCATACCTGCCTCCTAAACCTAAGATCGCGGGTTCGATCCCAGCCAGGACCGATGGATTTTTTGCGCGTAAACATCCTAAGTATGGCTTCCTTCTTGGCAAGTAAAGCCGTGGGTCCCGTGTAGTACATTTATAGCACGATAAAGAATTTCAAGCCCGAAAGAAGAGGCCTCTGAGCAAAATTTGTCGGCTGTTTCACGCCCTGATTTGAATGGGACGCTAATGATCTGAGATGTTAAACAGCGTCCACAAATAAACCAAAATAAAAAAAATAAAAAATGAGCACGCATCACTGACCACTTTTCTGTGTGTTCAGTAATTGTAAATTCAATTAACTTAATGTGTATTCATTCAATCAATTATTTTTGGGTATTTTGCCAAACAGTATGAGATCATTTTGTAAATTATGTAACAATATCTGCCTAAGAAACCATAAATCCTAATAAACGCATTGTTGGAAATTATAAAATATTTTATATATTTTGTTTTTCTCAACTGTATTAGTAAATTAAACGTTAGCGAATGTTATAATCCATTTTCGTATATTTTAGTATCACGGTTTGTGATATTCATAAGCATGTATAACAATTTATAGAATTGTTAATATTTTGTATGCGAATTTGAAATATATATATATATATATATATATATATATACACATAAAACTTTTAATCTTTTTATATTCATGAATAGTCCCAAATCTGTGTTTGGCGCTTCTGTATTGGCATTGCTGGCAATCGACATTCGTCTGTTGCTAGATGGCTTGAAAAGGTTGAGTATTCATAATACAAATGTACAATTATTACAATACTGTAAGCCAAATTTACGGGAATGGTGTATATAAATTCCCATTTTATTCGTGAAATATTCCTTATAAATATCACTCGAGGTCTGAACTTTCCAGATCCTCACTACGTTCATGAATTTATCGGTAATCTCAGATCCTCTTTTGATATTCCTTGGGAAAATTCACCAATTCAGAAATAATTTATTTCTTATTATGGTTGAAAAATATTTTAAATTTTTTAAAACGAGCATAGAGTAATATTATAATCAGTTTGAAACATAAATAATAGATGAATAAATGATTATTCTTCCTAAAGAGAAAAAAATTAAGTTTTCTTCTGTATTATTATTTAATGTGCATTTTTATTGATTTCGTGACATAACTTTAAAATGTTGGATGTAATCAGAGGTATTATTAAAATATATGTTATAGCTTAATTTTACCAAAGGATAAAGCAATGAAATTCCAATAAAAATGCAACTAAAGTCGGTGTTTTGGTTTTTAATACTTGATTAAGAGAATGAAAAATATTTTAAAACCTGAATAGAGCCTTAATAACAAATTCTCCTTCATGTTCTTTGATACAAAGTTTAATTTTTATGATTTCTAAATGCAGTGTTTCTAACTGTATTTATAATATAACATATAATATTTATAACTGTATTAGATAAACAAAATAAAATCTTCGCATCTCTCCCATGAAATTAAAAGAAAGAAGACAAAATGAAACTTATCTTGTGGAACAAGGTGCTATAAAGTGTGTGTACAATTGCTGCTTGCAAAATGGATCTGTACATCTCGTATTTTATCAATATGGTACTCTTCCTGACTGGACATTATTTTCATTAGCAACTGCTGTCATGTAGGGCAAATTTGATAATACCTATGATTTCTTTTTCTTTTTTTTTTTTTTTGGTCTTTGTTAATAAGATAGTGTTTAAATATTTTATTGTTTCCCTCAAATAGCTAGGGAGATTGATGATGAATCTGTCCTGTGTAATAGGAGAATTAAAACACACATTTAATGTTATCAGTTGCATGTAAATAAAAGGCGGATATTACAACAACTTTCTCCACCTTTCAACATGGCATGCAGAAGGTTTATTTAAAAAGTAAGCTTTCTTGCGTTTTTACCTCTGAAAAATACATAGCAACAATGAAATGTTTGGCTAAGAAATTTCATAAGGGCGTGTTGGCATCCGTTGTGAATTAACCACTGTTTATGGAATAGGGTCCATGGACATTCATTTAGTTCGATGTTGGCGTGAATAGCTCGTGGAGGGATATAAAAACGTGCATAACGTGCATGGTTGCAGTGGTGGTATTTTGAGACTTTCGGTAGGTTTCGCTGTTGCCTACAAAGTCACAATGAATGCTGAAACATACTGTGAGGTCTGACGAAACTTAGAATCGTGATCAAGTGAAAACATCCGTTGCATAATTTTTTGAAAGAACTCGGGATTTGCATATTGGAAAAATTTCTGCCATATATCTTATTTTACCGGCATTGATTTAATCTTCACATCAAACTCGATAAGCTTCTCGCAGACCAGCGAATTGAAATTATGATGAAGTGAAAATCGTAATGAACAGAACTCTGTTCAAACAGAACACGGAAGGCTATAGACCAGGTATCGAGATATTTATTAGTTCTGTGATAGCGCAAATGCTTGCGAAAAGATAACGGTTATGTGGGGAAATAATTGGGAGATGTAGAATATTGCTGACTTCGTTTCAAAATAAAAATGTGAATTTATTAGAGTAATTTACTTATTGGATAATCCTCATATATTCTATTTTTAATAAGATTGGTTTGGTATTAAGTATTTTGGAAAAAAATATTCAGTCTTAATAGGATCGAATGTTATGTGAAATGGATTTTCATCAACAATTTGGCCTCTCCATGGTCTTATGGTCAACGTGTTTGGCTGCCAATTCATTGGTCCCGAGTTTCACTCAACGATCATTTATTGCCTCTTTAGACCTTTGTTATCATGAGAAATTTTAAACAGTAAGAAAGAAAAAAAATCAAGTTATTGATAAGTAGGCATGGAAGATTATAAAAGAAAGGAAATGTATGACTGCTTCTAAAGTATCTTAGAATGTGTATGTCACAAACATAATTTTTTGAAATTGAAAAAAAGAAATATTATGTAATGAAAAGAGAAAAGAACGTTTTATAATAGAGGAAGAAATATAATATAAGATAACAAATAAAGAGATGGGCGGATTATTTTGAACATATGAAACTTTCCAGACATCCAAAACAGACAGCAGATTGTAAAAACCAGTCACAAAAGAAACATTGGCTAACCTAATTGGAACTTGGTATGAGCCTTTGAAAATTTAATGCTTAAGAAAGACGAGGAAGAAGAAAAACAAGAATCATAAAAGAAGAAGGTTAACATTTTCAAAGTGGTATACCTTTATAAAAAGTTTCCGGCTCACTCTTCGAAGCAGTTTTGTTGCTCCTAGCTAAACCTTCCATTGTGCTGTTTAAACTCTTTGATCTTAAACTCCAAAGAAAGAAATATTCCTTATGTTCATCAAAGCAATATTTGTGTGGACTTCATCTCTATTCTGATTGCCGCAGTGTGATTGTTTTTACATTATAAAACCGTACCATACATTTATTAAATAACACCTTAAACACAAAAGATACATAATGTACTTAAATGAATAAAAAATTATGGTATATTTTATTTTTAGATTACATTAAAAATTATATATAACTAGAATACACATATGAAAAACTTTAAAGAACGGTATACCAATCCACCTTATTGAAATAATGAAAAATATGACAAAAGGTTTAAAATGTACATCTATGCCACTCATCCAAATAAAGAAGAAATCAATTTAGGTGTCCATTAAGATGGCAGAAAAATAACAATATTATTCAACATATACATAAATGAAATGATTAGACAATAGATAAACAAACTTGCTTAATATTCATATAACTTAAATAATAGAGATTCATAATGATATTTTCTGATGGCTAAGTACTTACCTAAAATAACGAGGATAATAAACAGAAAGCTATGAGCTATATTAAATTCCTACCCAATGTAATATAAAAATGTCTATCGAGAAAAGGAAAAATATATTTTTTGAGGACAAAAATGCAATTCGACCTAAATTAAGTATTGAGAATAAAGTAATTAAACAAGTTAATAAATTTAAATGTCTCGGAACAACAATGATACATTTAGAAAATATTGACCGCAAATAAAAAATGTAAACATTCAATTATGTGAACCGCGCAATAAGATACCTCTCTAATGAAATAAGAAAAGAAACAATGCTAAAAGTTTATAAATTAGTATTTGTTTTGTGTCCTTTGTACGGAAGTGAAACATAGATCAAAAAAGGAAAGATAAATTAAGACTACAAGCAAATGACATATTGTAGGTTACGCAGAAATAGGTAACAAAATAAATTAAGCTATTCGCTGATAGTTAAACATTTTTAAATAAATAAGAATATGACTCAAACAGAAACAGCTGGAAATAATATTTGGAAAAATTAACACCAACAGGAATGAATGAATAGTGTTTAACGCCCCTTTTTGCTACAGCTGCACCATAGGTGATGGACAACTATGATACACGAGATGAAATGATATATTGGGAAAGGATTTATTTTAAGGAAGGAATCTTTCCAGGCCTAAGTCTAGGGAACCTCCCTGGCATTTTTCATTTATAAGGACTGACGAAAACCTGGAAAAAACCTCAGTCAGGGAGGACGGTCCTGGAGGTATTCGAAACCAGACCTCCCGCTCACGAGTCCGCGCCTTAACGACCTCGGCCACCCGTGGTGGTAACACCAACAGGCTCTCACTTAGATAGAATAGAGTTTGTTATTTGGGCATCTCAAAAGTGAAAGTTTGTAATGTTGTATGTGAATTAATTTTTATTAGTAGGAAAAATGACGAAATTGGTGCATCGTTCGAACGCTCTCTAAAGAAGTCTCTAAAACGTGTTGCACAGCAAGTGGGTGTTTAAAAAATCCTGTTCAAAGTGCTACTATACTTATAAATTGTAACCCTACAGAGTGACTATAGTTTATAAACTATAACCTCGTGACCACGAGAAACAAGTAAAGTTCTGTGACTGGATTTTACAATATCGCTGACCCATGTTTAATAATTTTCTCAGATGAGGCATGGGTTCATTTAAATGGTCGTGTTACCTCACAGAATAATAGATATTGGAGCACAGAGAATCCTCCTCACTCCCTGCCCCCCCCCCCAGGTAATAGTGCGCGAAACACGCATACGCGCCATCCGCGGCCCGGCAATATAAGGAATCCTCTGTAGTTCACTGCCATTATGAAAGCAATAGAAGTATTTCTAAACGTCTGAGAAAATTTTAAACACACAATAAGATGGTTCACTGACCCACATCTACAACCTCCAAAATATTAATTACATGCATCTTTAGTGATCGTGTCATCAGTAGCCAATAATATAGATAGCCTCCAAAATGTTCAAATCTCAAACGGTTGACTTTTGGTTAAGATGATATGTATCTCAAAAACCCGGACTCCTACCTCCCTCTCCCTTCCTCTCTATTTTTCTCTCTCACTCTGGCGTATACATTCTAATAACTATAGTGCTCAGGCTGATATTGTGCTCACGAGTTATATAGCCTACCTTTTGTTACTAATCAATGTAATGGTAGGTGTAGAAGAGAATTTCTGAGAATTACCCGGTTATTGTTACAGATTTCAACCAGGGACATGCTTAAGTAAGTTGAGAATATGTGCCTGTGCCTGAAAATGACAACGAGCCAGCAACGTCCGCTTTAGTGCCCCCGTCATGTGGTTTTTGTATAGTTAGGTGCTTCACCAACAAGTGCACCATGTGTACAACTCGGTCTCGAACAAATAATGGAGTGATGCAGAGGATGAAACACATGAAACGTGATATAAAGCCGCCATTTTATGTGAAAGATAAGATATTTTGAAAAGATTTTATTATAGTACAAACAATGGGTGAATTTAAACCAATTTTTCGCCATGACGTCTTTAACATTCTTCGATGCTTTACATGGAGCAAGGTCTTGCCAAAAAATTGCCTTTTAAACATTCAGTTCCTCTGTCAATATTTTCAGTTCTGGAGCGGCTCTATTATCCAAAATTGGGATGTCGCTGTTCATCATCCGTCAATAGGAACCAAATATTAAGTGCATGTGAATGCAAAACATTCAATCTTTACTGTCTATTTGATGTGGATTTCCTCTGTATCGCTTCTCCTTAAATTCAACGTTCCACCCTGCACTTCAAAATTAGTTTCATAGAAAATAGAACCCCTCTACACTCTTCTGTATGCAGTTCTGATATTTTCTAGCCCACGCTAATCACTTTTTTTTTCATAGGAAACGTCAATAGCTGTTTTCTGACCGGTCTTCTAGCTTTCCCTTTAGCTTCTAAAAGCCACCTACGCACTGTTGAAGCATCGATTTTCACTCCTGCAGCCTCCAAATCTTTTCATAAATCAAAAGTGTTGCTTTCAGGATAAATTATGATAACTTAGATAGGCATCATCTTTACGTTTTTCATTTTTGGCCACATTGTCCTTTCCTTTGCGATGAAATTGATTCCATCTAATTTTTCCTTTTAAGTTGAAGCGGTATATCCGACTTCGACCCCCACAGTGATAATGGTTATTAAAATGCGTATTGCAATTAATTTGGTCAATTATGTACTATTCTTAATATCTGATAATTCCAGATATTAATGAACTTGTTTAACAAATGTATATAATATGAAATTAATTAACTGGTTTAACAAGTGTGTGTAATAGGAAAGACATCACAATGTATGTAACATCTAATGTTAAACTGTAAGGAAATTGTTTACGTTAATCGGAAATGCCATGTGCTTCTCGCCAGCCCGGAGCCTCTTACAAGGCTGTCTTTTGTATACCAAACCAAAGCTCTGTATTGTGTGATTTTTCGGGAAGAGAATTCGTTGGGGGAACGAAACTACTTCTTCTAGTGTGGTGAACGTGAAAGCGGAAACGTCCGGTTTAGAGGACCTTTTAAAAAGTTAAATCTTACGAATACACACTCCGATTACGTTAAGGCTGCTTTTAAGAAGGAGAGGTGTTAGGAAAAGTTTAGTAGCCACTCAGAAGCCTTGATTTATGCAGATATTCTAGAAGCATCGACATGTTTAAATTTTATAGCCAGTCAGAGGACAGGATAAATAAAATTGTTCCAGAAGCTTCCTTCGAAGAGATAGGTATCCAAAAAGAAGACTATATTTAGGAGAAAGCGTATAAAAGCTTCTTACAATTAAATTTAAAAATTAGCGCGGCGTCCAAGTTTTGGCTTTAAATTTGGTATAAAGAGTCAATTTTCAGCACTTAAGTTAGTTACTGCTTAGATTTCGTTAGTTGCTAATCAGTCTCCGTTTAGTGAGTTGCTGCTCAGATTTCAGTTAGTTTCAGATATAGGACGACACTGTTAAGATTTTGATACCGTGTTAAAGTTTTACAATTCTTACAGTTCGCGGTACGGGTAAACCCTGTCAATAGATAGGTTTATATATATTTATTGTTGGGATTGTTTGCAACAATTGTGAATTGCTGCGCAGAATAATATAAACGTTGCGTGCGAGCAGTGTATGGTGAACTCTTTATTGTCTGCAAAGAAGCCGTGCGATTTCTAGAGTACAATTACTCAGTAGGAGGTTGACCCATTGGACAGCATTAAACTCAATAAATTCCAAAGCATTCTTTGTCTCAGAGGCTCACGACGAGGCATTTCCAACCAGAGAATATCTCAATAAACCAAGTGTGCATATTAATCTGCTCAAAATGTCATCAATTAGCCCAGTCTGCCGATCCTTTTCCGCTCCTCGATCTAGAGAAAAACTCCAAAACTTACACGAGAGAAATCCTACGACCCCTTGGAACCGGAAGTGGCAATTTCAGATCGCTGTAGCCGAGGCATCTATCGATCGATTGAATCAGCCAGCGGGGCAATGTCAGGAAGGAACTCCAACAGAACCGGCTCAGCTAACAACGGCTCGCATCTTTAATTAAACCTTTCTAACTGCAAATCCCAAACCCGCAAATCATTAATACAACAATTTCTAATCAAATCAATTGAATCACTTAACGAATTAATCAATCATTTCACTAAATAACTCCCTCCATCTGATACCCGTTCCAAAGTATAATTTTTATAGCGGCCAAATTTACATTAAATTTACATTTACATTACATTTAAGCTACTATTTCTCTGAATTATGTTACTAAATTCATCTATTCTTATGTGTGATATCCATCATGAATAAAAATATGCTAGCTAAATAAAATGTTAAAACAGCTAGAAACACATACAACCAATAAAATCAATCACTACAATTAACTATCTCAACAATGAATATCAATAATGCGGGGTAGAATTGGACGGAAACCAATGACTGGTGAAATTTATATAAAATTATTAGATCTAAGATGGTCCTAACTTTTCAAAAATATTCCATCTTTACATAATATAATGATATAAAAAAGGTATTAAAATGTCAAATGTCAAATCACGTTTGCTAATTTTCTGTCAGATTTCGCATGAAATCGCCTGCATCTCATATATTTTGCAATCTCTCTTCTTGGTCACAAGTATCTGTTAAAAAGTGATAGTTTGTTTAGAGAACTTCTCAAAACCATCAATAATATATATATGTATACATAAAATATATTACAACAGAACCAATAGATTATGAATGAAGACTGATCTTTAAAGATGCATAGTAATACAGTGAGGTTATTTCAGCGCTACTGCACCAGGGGAAAGTAAGCAGCCGCGGTCCCAAAAAGGAATATGTAGTAACCGCACGTAGATAGTATTTTTTATTTAGCATTTATATTTTTACTGAAAGCATAAAATAATACTGTATTTAAAGTTTATAATAATACGACTAACCTGTGTTATAAGAGATGTTGAAATATATGTTCAGGAAATTCCTGTATTTGATCTAATTATTCTTCTGTAAGAACACGGCAGTTTAGAACATGTTTCTGTCTCTCGTAGCTTTTTAAAAAATTGGCTAATAATAGCTGTACCTGGGACACGATTGTCAGAATATTTTCTCGCAATTCGCCTTACTGTTTCTCTGCAAAAACCTGTTTTCACATATGGACGGTACATAAATACCGTTCTTCAAGACTATATATCAATTAACACACAATTTGCGCACATGTTTACCATTTAAATAAATTTTACAATTAAAAGAAACATACGTTAGAAAACTTTTACAGTTACAATAACATTTGTTCATCCAAAAAATATCTAGGTCACTAGGTACACACAATGAAAAAGTTTCATACAAATTTCTAAAGGGTCGAAAGATTTCCAATCCCGGGACTTCTGGGAAGGAAGGTGTTTGAGAAACTAACTCAAAGCATAGTCATCCACCCCTTAATTCTGTCACTAAGCAATGTGTATCGGCCAATAGACGAACATTGCCCAAGATCAGGCTATGCTTACGTAATGGCCGAAGAGGAAAGGGTAGAAAGGGAAAGGAGAAGAGGCATAGCTTGAAATATTGATGGTGGACAATGGAGATGCGCAAAATCGGCACATTTTCATGATAAACTTACATTTTTATGTTAAATAAGTAAACAGGTTAATGTCGTTGATATAAAAATGAATTTGCAGTATTTTGGATCAAGTTGTAAAAACTGTGTTCTTTATTATAGTAGTGTGTGCAACTATTACATTTTTATCCAATTTCTGTAAAAGTGCTAACCCTGTATCACATATATAAGTTGTACTGCATTTAAGTTATTTTTTTTTCAGTAGAAAGCATATATTTAAAAAAATTTTCAGGCATCGCGATTCTTTAATTCAATTTAATGTATTTCCGTAATTGCTGAAGCTATGAACAAAGCCAATATAACATACCCTTTTATAAAGCAGGCTAAGTAGTGCATAGAAATACATATTGATAGCCGTGGGGACTTTCTTCATTAAATTTACTTTCATAATGTGGAATTTGACATGTAGGAATGTTTGTAATGTTTGTCTCTTTCACTTATACTTCTATTTGATTTTGACTGATTTCATTCCTATACAACTATAAATCTGTATTCTGTTTATTTCTGTGACATGAACTATAATGTTCTGTTTATTTCTGTAACATGAACTATAATGTTCTGTTTATTCCTGTAACATGAACTATAATGTCCTGTGCATGCCTGAAACATGAACTATATGTTCTGTTTATTCATGTAATATGAACTATGATGTTCTGTTTATTTCTGTAACATGAACTATAATGTCAAGAGAATAGCTAACTCTAGATGTCTGTTTGTTTTTTGCGATTCATTAAACATTTAGAGCCAATAATGGCGGTTGGCAGGGATTAAGACGAGGAAAATCCCAAAGCAGAAGAGATAATGATGACATTACAAGGGGACAAGAAATTCCCGAAGAGGATCTAATGGATGCTGGCGACCTAGCAATGAATTGGGTTGTAACGGACAGCACATAAGGCTTAACTAGTACATTCTGTTGATTTGGGTTAGGCCCTCGCTGCGGCGCCAAACGATAAATCATGCGGCAAGCTCCAGATATCGATCCCTGAGCCACCTTAATCTCATTTATCACGTTTCCTGGGGGCTCTAAAGGGGTTTCCCTCCCTCTGCATAAGGAGGGGTTGAAGGGACGAGAGAGTAGGTTAATGCTGTCGTAATTGATAGTTCAGAGGGAGGGAATGCGGGGTGAGGAGGCATATTTTGGATCGGAGTACAAAATGGAAGGGGACATGATGCAGGCAATGCCCCGAGCGGGTTAACAAGTGTGAGAAAGACTCGGAGGTAGAGAGGTCATGAAACATGATGTTGGATTTTATGTGTCTACTTAAAACAAAAATCCATGCTTACCCCTGCCTCTGGATATTCCAAAAAGCCCCTTAACCGCAAGAAAGTGTGTGTTTTAGGTAGCGTTTCTTTCTTTATGAGTTAGTCCTCAACTGCACTGCCAATATTGCACTCCAGCTTCCTCATCTATTTGCATGATTATCCATTTTTTTCATAGGAACGAGTAATTAATTTTTTGATTCATAAGTAATAGATTCCCCTCCATTATACTATGTTACAGAATGTGACAAATAAAAATGGTAGCATAGAAATCCTGTACGAGAAATGGTCTTATTGAAATATTGTGTTATTACTCTTAGGCAAAAGAGCAGATATAATATTCAACATTTAATGCTGTAAAATAATAATAATAATAATAATAATAATAATAATAATAATAATAATAATAATGCTCGATAGGTAGTTTTATGGAATGTTATAACTTATCTAAAGAAAACTACATAGCCTTTTATACAATGTTCTATTTTTAAGCAACTATATTTTGTATTTATTGTTTTTTAAAGTTTTTTACAAAATGAATACTTATATAAAAGCAATATCAGAATATATTACTTCTGTTTCGACCCTTGATGAAAACAGTAACGGCTGAAATAGAACATATGAAATAATACAGATATCGTTTCAAAACAAGCACATTAAAAACCACACTTATTCTCAAAAAAAGAAAAGATTTGATGCTTTTGTTATTTCTGTTGGATACAAATTCACAAAAAATGTTCATTTTATAGTTAAATTTTGTAACTTTTCATGCATTTATTCTTTCATAAACAATAAATTTCAGTAAGTATATCTTCCATAAATTTCTGTTCTTTTAGCTCTAATTTAGAGGTTAGAATTGGTTCCTAAAATTTAAAGAATAATTATACATATGAATATTTAATGCTTACTTTTAAGTAAAAAAGTAGAATTAGAATTAATAAGAATTAAAATTAAAGCACATCAATATAGAAGGTTTTCAAAAATACAACATTGGACATTATTACGTACGACAAAATCTCTATGTGTATCCCAAGCATGTAAACAAGCATCTCATTTAGCATCCAGAGTAAAAGTCAAAACAAAAATTAAACATACTTAATTCAATTTGTTATTAAACTAGCAGAAACAAAGGTATTGCCAGGAAATGTGGATTAATGTAATACTGTGGTTACACCGTTATTATTATTATTATTATTATTATTATTATTATTATTGTTATTATTATTATGTTATTTGTTAGTGGTAGTAGTGGCAACAGGGGTGTCTATTTTTATTATTTAGAAAAAGTTAGATGCTTTCAAAATAGAACAAAATAAGGCTTATATGCACAGTGTATCAGATTATTCCTAGTTTTCTGATGTGATAGAGGACATGAAAATATACATTTTTTCGTAATAAAGTAATATCTGGAAACGCTTTGTTTGCAATTTAAAAGAGAGAGCTCATCACTCACCTTATGGCTGCATTTATATTACAGCTATTCTTATTTCCATAAACAATTGAAGCTATATGTTTTCGTTATTTCTGTTACCATGGAAATAATAAAAAAACTGATGTTAGTTTTTGTTGTATGTTACAATACATATTCCGTGATATCTGTTTATTTGATTTTATGGTATTAAAATGCATTGAAATACAAATATCGAATTATAGATATGCGTAAGGCATTTGGAGCAGCGTACGGCAATGCTAATTTAGCAAAGCGAATCTATGAGGAGCAACCCCTTAGCGCCATATTCCTTGCATACATTTTCAAGTCTGGATCAACGTCTTGGAGATAGTGGCCAGTTCAAGCAAAGAAAGTAAATTCAGGAGTGAATCGAGCTGTGAGAATATTATATTTTGAAGATGAGGTTTTGCAGAGGTTTTTAAAATAATTCGCCAACTAGCAATGTTGGCTATTCGATTAATACCAGTCACGTGTTTGTATGGAGAATCTTAAGTGAGTATGAAAAGCCGCTTTTTCAATTTTAGAAAGCAGAAACATTAATCCCAGATGATTATTCTAACACTGAATGGCATTTGCGTACCGTTAACAATAGGCCTGATTTTGCTAGACGCATATTATGGACAGACGAGGCATGTTTTTAAGAGATGATTTTTTTTAATACACTCAACAGTCACATTTTGAATGACATTAATCCTAAAGCTGTGGAGAATCTTTGTAATTAATGAAAGTTTTTTGTAAATATTTGGGCTGGATTGATTGACAACTATCTAATGGAGACATATGTTATGCATACACCATTGAACGTACATGTTTATGTTTCCGGAGCTACTTGAAGATATTCCAATTAATGTTCGGAGGAACATGATCTTTTAAACAATGGTGCAGCAGCACATTTAGACTTAAATTGTCCAAATTATTTAAATGTGCATTTACCGAGCCGTTGGATAGAGAGAGTAGGTTCAGTTGCTTGGCCGGCATGTCCCCCAGATTGGCTCCAGTTGATTTTTGTGTTTTTTAATATTTTTATGAAACATCCATTAACACAGTATAAAATTAGTTGCTAGAATTATTCTTCCTTTTAGGATCTTCGTGACCGAACACAGGTATTTCGAAGGATTCATCGTTCAATCATATATCGGTATACTGTGTGTGTCAACAATGGCAGTCGCAATTTTGAACATTTCTTATAGTTTGTCAAAACCATTTTCTTAATATCTGGTACTAGATAAAATGTTTCTGTGTAACCATAGAAAATAAATGAAGTAATTTTCCAAATTAAGATTCATTCATTTTTCCTTCATACAACTATAACTTGAAAACGAAGCGTTTTTGGACAACACTTTATTAAGAAAAATATGTTATTTTCGTGTACTCTATCACATTAGAAAATTGGGAATAATTAATATGATACACCCTATATATAACGTAACAAGTTAACAGTAATAATAAAAGTAGATGAGGATAAAACACTTAAAATTGCTATATTTCGAACTACTGGAGTTCTTCTATGGCAAGAAGCTAGACGAGTCTATATCTTGTCTATTTGAAAAGTTAATGACGATACGCTTTAGTTGTAAAAATTAACAAAAACTATATACAAAATTAAGCAGTCTTATCAAATAAGTACTTTTACTAGAAGATATCCCAGATTCGCAAGCATGTCATATTGGTTGCATCTTTCAGGGATTTTAGGGGTGAACAAAATTAGGTTATGTAAGTTTTCCTTACCAATAAGCTTCAAATATTATACTCGATCAATGCGTAGTTATTCATATATATACACTCGCAACTACTTGTGTACCCACATTAAATATAATTTATCTCAGCTGTTAGTGATTCTGACCTGCTAAATTTAATATGAGTTTACATGAATAAAGTATTTATACAATGACCGTTTGTGAAGCAAAGAGAATCATTTTCAAAGAAAAATATATAGGAAGTATTTTAAGTGTTTTCAACACTCAGGTTGTTAAATCGGCCTCTACCTTAGCAATCTTACTGTATAGTGTATATTGTACACTACTTACTGTGTATTGTCTATTCCGAAAAAGTTCTACGCGATTGTGCATTTGCCTCACGAGTTTGTTTGCATATGTACGGGCAGTAACATTAAATATAAAAACATGCATAAAGTATTTTTTCGAGAAGAGACTAACCGAACTGAAGTGTACATAAAGGCAGACGTTGCTCTTACGCAAATTCATTTAAAGGTACATTTAAAAACATTGCATTAGGATTTGTATCTTTTTCATAAACGATGTAGCAGCCTTATTTTTATAAATTTTTAAAGGAAGTTAACAGCTATTTACGCCTATTAGATTATTTAGGATCTTAGCTTTAAACATCTATCACCCAATAGCCTTCATCCTACAATCAAACAAGAGATGAAGCAAAATCTTCCATGCCACCCCCCTCAGCTCCCTTTAAGATTAAATGAGACAGTTTCTCTACGCGGTCTGTTTAGTTACACGCTATTAATTAGTAAAGTTGGCTCATTGTGCTAGGTTTAATTATGTTAGTACATGTATAAAACAACAAAACTGTGATACCATTTGAATGGTAGATATTTTGCTTGCTCTGAAATTGTGTATTACGCATTTATTTGTTCTTGAAATTTTTTAACAACTTCTGTAACATTTTCTAGACATTTGTGACGAATATATTGTTCCTTCATTTACACAGTTCCTATAAATAATTCTGGAGTTTTTAATTTTAAAGGACAAAAGTTACAATATGAACATAGACTTGAAATTTGTACAGCTTTTACAAATTACATATCGAATATCAAAGAAAAGAAAATCATTTACGTCATTTTGTGTCTGCAGCTAAAGTAACTCGTTTTTTTTTTTCATTTTGTATTGTGCACTAATAAAAATTAATTTAACCAAATTAAATAACGCACACAAACATTTTTAAAACTTACTGGGGAAGTAACTATAAAACTTGAAAATGTTCTAATATTAACATGAAGCTATTACTCTGGTGCTTTTCTAAAAGTAATCAATACTTACTGTTTTTACATATAAAGTACTATGCAGCATAATAAATATAGCAAATCACTTTTAGTGATACAGAATAAATAAAACAATAAATTAAACATTTGTTATAAAAATCATTTGCTTGCAAGGAATGTTGAAGAAACATGTATTTAGTGTAGTCTACGTGATTTTAATCGATTTCGACAGAAAAGATTTGAGTGCTATAGAACATTGCACAAGATAAAACTCAAGAATTGTTTTCAAACGATACGAAATCGTAGTTATCATCTACAACCCACCTAATCACTGTACTCTCGCTTAGTTTAGTTGCACGAGGATCGGATCCGTATCAGCTACAAATAGGTACAGGGATAGATTCAAATCTCGTTTGGATCAAGTTGCATTATTGAAACTTTGTCCAGAGTTTTCCTTTATCGTGATAAGGCGAGTGGTATGAACGTGTAGGTAGTACCTACGTGTTCTCGGCTCATTTACTTATTGATTAGTTTATTTCATCATTCTATTGACTTTGGTGTAAGATAAGGAATGATTAAAACATCTATCAGCGCTGTACGCTCACAACCTATTTTAAACCAAAATACGCAAATTGTAAACTGTTTGATCAACTTTTACGTTCGGTAGAATTCACGTATTGTATATATAGAGGGTGCAAAAAATGTATGCACACTTCAAGCAAAGAAAAAACTGTGTTAACATAACAAACTTGAATCCACAAAAACCGAAAATGATGAGCACTAATCATCTTATACCTTTACAGTTACAACAGTTGCTCAAAATGCTCACCATCGCATCGATACACTGAGTACCTTGAACTACTGATTGAGTAACGTTTGCGGAAGTGTCCTCAGTGATTGCAGCCCTCTTCCCGAAGTTCTACCAGAGTAGCTGGTTTTCTACGGTATAAAACATCCTTAATAGTTCTCCATAGGTAGAAGTCTAACGGAGTTAGATCCGGAGAACGTGGTGGAAACTTAATCGGACCTCTTTGTCCTATCCATTGCCTTGGAAGGACATCTTCGTGCACCATCCTGTAAGAAGTAACATTCCTCATTTTCATAGCGTATGAATGGCGGGTAAGACGGATGTGCACATCATGTTCAGATGCAAAGGCCCTTCCTTCAAAACGAATGGTTCAATTAGACCCCTAGGTGACAACCCACACCTAACGTTAATTCCAGGTAAATTAACCGCCTTCTCCAAAATAACATGTTGATTGTTTGCACACCAGTAGACACAGTTATGCCGGTTAACAGTTCCGTTCAACTTAAATTGTGCCTCATCGGACCGAACAACTTTCTTGCGAATGCCTCATCCTTTTGCACCATGTTCCGAATCCACTCACAGTACTGCATTCCCCAAATAGGGTCATCTTCATTTAATGCGAGCAAAAGTTTTGGGATGAAAACTTTCAACTTTGATGTTTTAATAAAACAAATTTTAATTATTTAAAATGCATTCTAACAAGGTGAGCTATACTCACAGTTTATCAAAACACCGTACAAAAAAGTTTATATAGAAAAAATACTGATGTCCGACGAAATAGATAAATGTAATGATTTCAGAAACGGTAGAAGGGTCTTATACAAACAATTTGGGATAGTGAATCTGTGGTCTGCCTGTTGAAATTTGAATTAAGTTTCTGAGAATCAGTACAGTGATGATAATGAACCTTTCTCTCCAAATCATATCAAATTATAACGGACGGAAACTTTGGGACAGTCAATATTATAATGGCTTCAAGTAAATCTCGCTCATTACTTTTTTGCTTTTACATCTTATGTATGCGCAATCATTATCATAAAATAAATAAATGTGTTATCTATTCCACCGGACTTTCAATTAATGATATTGTAACCAACTGACTATAGTTTAAGCTCAGAACACATAAACCGTTGTTCAGCATGTACTGTCATATGATATTCCCAGACAGGTTTTATAGCACTAAATCAGAGGTAATATTTTCACTTTCATTGATTCAGGAGAGCGCCAATGCTTTCCAAAACCTAAAATGTATTCAGAGAAACAGCTGCCATCATTTTCAATTAATATCCCCGGATTGATAAACCCAAGACAGATATAGCTTCACAACTCCTGGATGCTGCAGCGTTCGAAATGACAGTTACATTATATCCTGCGCCAGAATGACCACATGTTTATACAGATGGCTCAGCTATTGATGAACGTACGGGAGCAGGAGTTTTCTCATCTCTTGGTAGGGGAGCCTTCTCTTTGGGAAGAATGAGAACTAATTTTGATGGCGAAGAGGCAGCCTTAAGTGAAACGGCCAATGCACTGATTTCTCTGAATGTCAAACGAAAGGTAGTCTTCCTGTCTGATTCCACCTCTGCACTCCCCAGAGCTGCAACAAGAAGACGATTTAGTAATTCAATGTAAAGAAAGACTACTGAGTCTGTAAGCATAAGCTGAAATCCCTGGTCACTGTGACATCAGCGGAAACGAAGAAATTGACAGATTGACAAAGGAAGCATGCACAATGAATCAACCTTCACCCACTTCAACCTACGCCATTACATGCAATTTAATATCAAACAGTAAAAAGAAAGTCTCGCGGACTCCTGGAGGGCACCAGCAGTTGGTAAAAGATGGGATCCGATTATATCAAAGTCATCCGCAACAATTTGCCCCGCGAAGTGGCCCTGGCCACGACTACCTACAAAAACATTTGCACAGAAGCGGCGTAGTGGACTGTCCGATCTTCCCCCTCTGCTCAGAAGAGGAAGGAACGGCTGATCATCTTCTACACTGTACAGCACTTCAGAGTGTCACAAGAGAAGACTCATTAGAATAACGAGCACGGATGTACTGGTGGCACTGCGTCAAATGGCTGACCAGCAAAGAATGGGCGTTGACTGAAGAAGAAGAAAAATGTTTTCATGGAAGGTGATACGGATAAGAATTTCATAAATCAAAAAGTTTATACTAAAGAATATTTAAAAACTGTCGTAAACACATGTAAAATGGGAATATCTTTTAGTGTTCTGGAAACATCACAGAGCTGGGGTTTATTTTTCCGTGAATATCAGGGGCAGACACCTCCAATGAAGACGAGAAATATATATCAGAAATGGTAAAAGATAGATGTTCTTAAACACTAGTGATAGACCGATTGAACGACTATACTGTCAAATAGAAAATGAAGGCCCCCGTCGCTTTGAACATCAAAGTGTAATCTTCAGTTTTTAAACAGATGCTTTTCATGAAATGCTCTTTACGATATTATACTGTGTCAACAATAAGTACCGTTAAGTTGTCGTTTTACTGTTTTCATATCACTAGCCACTTATTTTATGTCGTGGAATGATTATTAATAGCATTTTATAATCTAGCCTGTAATCTAAAAGAAAAGTAAATTTAAGTTATGATATGTACAAACACACTTTATCTCTCTTGCGTTAATTGATAGAAACTTGTAACACACCCTGAGATGAATCTCGTATGAGTCCCATTGAGAATATAATAGAGGAAAGTTCCTATTACGGTTTTTTTCGTTTAATTTTGTACATCTAATAATTACAAAGTACTTTTGCTAAAATATTTCAATATAAACTTGTTTTCCCTGCACCCTTACAAACAGCAAATTTTGCACATAAAGTTTTTTCCGCGTGGAATAGAGATTGCTACACTAGCATCATTCATTTTATCATTTAGGGTCCGGGATAGGTCTTAAGTCTAATCTTAGCAACTGATAATACTGAGGACTACCATAGTTAAGATAAAATTTCTTTGGACAGTACAGCAGTTTGTGTGCACTTCGACTAAATATGTGAATTAAAGACAAGTTGTGGCCTAGAAACCAAGTGTAATAATCAAATGAGTCTCTGTTTAGTAAATGAAATTAGATTGGGTTGGGGAGGAGGAGGATGCTTCGGCATTTCAGCATTGCTCAAGGCTGGTTGTTTGTGCCTACGTTTCCAATGAGAGGAAGGGATTAGACGAGAGATAAACCAAACTGCCAGGATCTGCTGACATTGAGGCAGATGAGGTCTCTATATGTTTCCAAGTAGAACACCCAGACGCCGGGGCAGAAACCTACGAAGCGCAAGCCACCATTACACCAGGCCAGCATACATCGCTCTGACAATTTCGACCGTCACCGTCAACTCGTACAAATTCGGCAGGGGGCGCCCTGAACACGACTGGGTACTACAGCTGACACACGTGCGTTGCAGTTGAAGGTAGGGAGCCTTACTCAGCAGTGTAGCAATGACTAGTTTAAAATATCTACATCTGAAACAGATACCACGTACTCTAAGGTTCGACCATCTTCTCAGTGTACTTTTCTTTTTTATGTGGAAAGATCTATTTTATTAGTTACTCTGGGCGGTTTACCCATTTAGTGCATGTAGGTTTGTTAACCAATTAAGAAGTATAATTTACATTTTTACGTCTTTAATCTTTCTCTTCGAAGGAAAGGACAAGTCATCTCATAGCAATGTGACTATCAGAGAGTCCATACGGAAACAGTTATTGTGGAAATAACCCATTTTAGGCAACAATGACATATCTTACGTTAAAAAACTTAACATAATTTTCTCAATGTCAAAAAGTAGTTGTTTTGAAGAATATGCATGATATTAGGAAAATAACATGATGAGTTTGATCTAAGATTCCAGGATTTGCTACTCCTTTTCTGTTGACGAGCTTATAGATCTGCAGTATGATAGTGAAATGGAGTACGAAGGATGCCTTAAAAAACCCCTACTTCTACGATTATGCAGACAGACTGGTTCAACTTGTGTTTATAAACAGTTTTTAAATAATTAAAATGTCACAGAAACCTATTCGGTTACCGATTTGAAATGTCCTTTCGGTTGTGTACAACACAGACTGTTGTTCCACATATTGAAAAGTTAATTTTAGAGAAAAGAACGCAAATTTTGAGACGGATGAACAAAGAATAATGTGATTGGTATGCGGAATCAACAATAAATTGCTTTATGGATAGTGTTATAATTTAAAATAAGATAATATTCAATAAAATATTATTCAGTAAAACTGTATGCCAGATGAAATTGCTTTTATTTTCACACATTGTCGTCTAAATACTTGGTTTTGATTAAATAAAACGTGACTATTACGAGGAATCATATAATTTAACCTCTTAAAACATGCAGGTACGCGTCGCTGCAGAGCGGGTAGTTGTGACGTCACAGGGCACTAAGTTGAAACTGACTGCTATAACTAGAGTCCGGATTTTTCTGTAATATTATCCTAAAAATATGTACTTAATATGTAACAAAAACCTTAAAAATATACTAAATACATAATATCAGAATTGTACAAGAAATTGAAAACTTGTTCCAGAAATGGATTTATTTAAAGCTAAGACAAAAGTCACATATTACACATTTAAGCGTATCAAATGTCATATGTTTTTAATAAAATTCAAAATAAAGCACAATGCACAATATGTCACAAGATATTTCTGTCGGTCCTGGGGGTCTAATGTTAACCATACTTACCTCCTAAACTCAAGATCAATCCCGGCCAGGATCGATTTCGGGCGTAAAAATTATAAGTATGGCTTCCTTTGGAAGGGAAGTAAAGCCGAGAGTCCCATGTCGTAGATTTACGGCACGTAAAAGAACCTCAAACTTGACAGAAGAGGTCTCTGAGCAAAATTAAACTGCCTTTTTTACGCCCTGAATTGAATGGGACGTTCATGGCCTGGAATGTTAAAGAGCGCCCGATTCCGAATAGTGTTTAACGTTCGTTTTTACTGCTGAAGCACCATAGGCGTGGACACTGATGATACATGAGGTGAAATGATATATTGAAAAACCAGCAAAACTCTGTGCGTAAAAAGAAAAAGGGGGAGGAGTGTAGTTGCTCGGAAAAATCTCATTTTTCGACATTCAAAGAATATTTAGCAACATGTCGTATCTACACACACAACTGTAACTGAGCAACATTACAGAGATGTTCTTAAAACTCCACAAGGCCACATTTCATTGCAACAAACTGAATGCTGGAGCATGAAAATGTACGGTCGCACACCGCAGATGTTGCTGAATATATCACAAAACTCAATGTGAGGTGTATATCACATTGCCTATTCAGATGTAGCCTCGTGTGATCTTTTCCTTTTCTTTCAAATTGAAGTAACGTCTTTGTGGAGGCATTTTCCACCATCAGAACCAGCTCTAAGGGATGTTGAAGTACTTGTTAAACATGTTTCCAGCGGGCCGCTGAAAACTGACAGAAACGTTGCCATAGGTGCATTGTATGCAACGGGGACTACTTTGAGAAGCATCATGAAAACTATGACAATTCTTTATTCAACTTCCCTCGTACATGTTGACTTGTTCTAACATACTCTGTACGGAAACCTCATAGAAAGTAAATTTATCTTATATATAAAATGTAGTATATGTTTTTCATTAATTTAAATCGCTTTTTTTTTTCGTTCTCTTTACTCCGCAGGATTATTACACTTCCAACCTGTTTAAATGTATAAATAACATTTCTTTAAAATGTCTATCACAATTATATGGTCAAAGTTATGAAAATGACTTTTAGAAAAGGGGTTTTCATACCAATGAAGCCCCTTTTGGCATTTTAGCGGTTCATATTGTGCAGTAATATTGTTTGGGTTCATGTTGTTCCACTTATACCATAAAACCTGTTTAAATTTTACTTGCGTCATTCTTTAAACAAGGAGGCACGTGCATTCCGAGACAGTTGAAGATGATTGTTGTTTTATCATTATCCATTAGACATTTTACTTTGCTTATCTCCAAAATGAGTGGGCTTTTTGTTGTCTTATTTTTAATTTCATTTATACAATAAATGTAATGTTGGAAATATTTTAGCGATTAAGAATTATATACACAAATAGTATTAGTGGGGTAGCAGTGACAGAATAGCAAGGGTAAAAACATACTTAAAGTGGTTGCTAAGTGAACTAGTTAGGAAAGGTAGAGAACAAAACATGAATTAAAATTTTAAGTTTAAGAACACACATACACACATTAAAACCTAAAGAGAAATAATGATTTAAATAAGAAGTGAATACAGAATGTGGAACTGAAAGTAAAATAGGAATTAAATTCTCTAAGATAGTTAGGGTAAGGTAGGTGCTGGTTATCTGCACCCTGACCGCTCGGTTTCTGACGGTCAATTTGGTTGTTGTAATTAGCTGGTTACCAGCTAATGGTGACTACTGGTCCCAGAAGCATTTAAATTATTAAAGTACATAAAGAATTGTTAGATACTATGTTCTATTTAATTTATTGTTATATTACATTTTCTTTTTATAGATTATGATCTGTAAAGTATATTATGTTTAAGGAAATAGTTTTTAATATATAATAAATGATAAAACTGGAACATACGTCCCAGTAAAGGCAACAAGGTGTCGGGATGGGGTGTTACAGATTCTATTTTATTTTATTTATTATTATTTGTTTTATTTTGAAATTTTAATATTTTCTAAATTAGGTATTAATATTGCATTGTTCTTGTCACTGTCTCATAATTTCTTTAACTAAATTAAATAATTTATTTGTTTACTTTTTATGCTTAGTACTAATTTGAGTCCTATGTAAGTTTCTTCCAAAACACTCGGAATTGCTCCTATTAAATGCTCTTGAATCTTTTCTTTCATGAAACTGCATAATTTCTCCTGTGAAAGTCTTTTGAAAATCGATAAATGTTCCTATGTGCGACGGTAAATTGAAGTTCTGCTTTTATAGGCAGAATACAATATAAATGGTGTATACAGAATATACACCATTTGGCTACGAAAATGAGTACTACATTGTTTTTCTTAAAACTGTGATCATTAATAAAGTTTAATTTCGGATTATTATTTCAGCACAAATGTTATATGGCGTTCATCAAAAGAGTTGCTTTAGATGACAATCCTAAATTTAGTAATTATTTGTTTTATTGTTTATATTGCTCGATAAAATAAATACATAAATATATATGTATATATGCAATATTTTGAAAATGTAATTTAAGGAAATATTCTTGTAGTTTTACTAGTCATTTTATCAATAATAATAATAATAATAATAATAATAATAATAATAACTAAGCACACTCCAAAGCCTTAACACCCCGAGTAGCGTTTACTGAGTACTCGCCTGAGCCCCCCCTGTGGAGTTTTGCCTACATAATACAATTGAATGGTTTTATTGTTGCTATTGAAATTAACACTCACACATTTGTTACACTATAAATAAAACGCAGCAAACAAGTAAAACGAATGCATAGATCACGTGCTCTTCGTTTTAAACCATGTTTCAGTTTTATGCTCGAAGCTCTATACTTTTGGCAATAGCGAGACATGTGTCCATTTGGGAAATACGTTAAATAACCAAACCACGAGGTAAACATAAGAGGAAAACATTGAGGTAAAACTGGAAATGTTTCAACAAATCCGCATGCTCAAACAAACCGAATGCCTGTAATACATTCCATGGAATATATGGCACGTACCCAGTCCTTGCTAAATCGCAAACTAATGCGTGGAAGCGTAATCCTTGTTCAAACAAAGCAGATATTTCCAACGGGAAGATTGGATTGCGAAGACCAAATAATGAAAATAAAAAAAGAAGCACTGTCAGGTCTTAGGGAAAGGTAAACAATGTCATATAACACGAGAAAATAGTTAGAGATTTGCAATAAGAAGCGATTATCCAAAATGTTGCTTCATCACACGTGTGCGTCAGTAAAATGTACCCAGTTTTTAAAATAAATAAAGCAGAAACGAAAATATAAATAGACGATTCTAATTTATTTGCTCCGAGATTTGTAAAGGTTGCAATTTTCGTAGCTGTAAAAAAAAAAACTATGCAAAGTGAATCTTTACAGTAAATAACTGCTAATTACCAAAAATTATTCTGCCTTATACTTGCCTCTACACAATTAAATTCTTCACTCGGTTTCTATTTTAGTTGAAGAGAAGTATTTTTAAATTTTACAATCTTTCTTTTAAAAAATTACAGAATTTATGCAGGTGCATACAATTATTCTACTCTTAACAACTGTTGCACTCATTGGTTTAAAAATAATTTTTAAATGGAGACTACGAGCTGGTATCTCTTTCCAAATGCGTTCTTAAAAATGTTTTATTCATAGATCATAGAACAAAAGAATAATAGACTTCTTATTGCTTAATTTTCTTAAAGATGACCTAGATTGCTTAAACGCGCACTATGATTTGCTATTGCTTTGCAAAAATTCGAAGTTATTTTAATCTAAAACACGTGTTATTGTTGTTACTATAAGATAATTGAACAGTGTGCTTAATTACATACAAAATTTAGTAGTTTTTGTCTAACAGGTTCTTACCAATGGGAGGCGAGGTTTTTAATAATATTTCTTATATTGTTGTGATAATTGATTTTGTGGTTTCAAGTGTTTCAATGTTCTCATTCTACAGACATTGTTACAAGAAATACATTTTAGATAAATATTTATTATCGAACCACAGACAGTTGGTACATTCGAATGAGTAATAATTACAATTAGAAGGCTGTATTTCATTATTTGTTTGTATGTAAATTCGATCCTCGAGATTTTTTTCTGCGATAGCGCATAAATCACCCTTGAAGTGAATTCTTGACATTTCAATGGACGTTTTGTCGTTTTTTTTTTTCTTTGTAATCCTACCAAGATACCGCACCTTACTGCTACAGTTGGTAGTTACGTAGAAATGGAGGGGGAAATAGATATTGATGCCGTCCCGCGTAAACTAAAATACATTTATAGGAGCTTAAGAATAGGTTTGAAAATCAAGTAGTCATAGTAAATTTTATTTACTATTCAAATTAAATAGTTAAATCATTCCATATTATCACAATAAGTTAAAATTACTGTATTAAATTTGATAGCCTCTGATAGTTTATCCAAAATCCAAGAAGAGGGCAAATAGTCACATGGGCTGCAACCAAGGCAGAAACGAACACTTCAAAACCCAAACGTGAAAAAAAAGGAAGAAGAAGAAAATCGCTACTCCGTTTGCGGAACACACTGAACCTTCAATCATATTATTGGCGATTGGTGATTGGCTCTCTACTCGTACATCACAGACAGCGTACTAGTTCAAATAAGGGAACATTTTAATTTATCAATTAAAGTTAACACATAAAACCAACACACTAGGTTTGAGTGGGCTAGACTTTTACAGCTTAATGGACGCTTCGTTCCTGTCAGGAAGGAAACATTATTTGATGGAACTGGCTCTAGCACTTTGCATCATGAGAGATGTACTAAAAATTAGTTGGTCTATATTCAAAGTATATAATTGTTTACTAGGTTACCAATATAATGTAGCTTTAGGTTTAATTTCAATCAAAGTCAAGGTGCAGTGAACACGGGAGCCGCAAGAAAAAGTCATTCATAATGCGGTTAAAAATATTCCATTGAAAGATAGCTGCTACTTATGTCCAAAAAGCAAATACCGAAAGTACATGAAGATCTGCCCTGCTCATACAGCAAGTGAAGAGTCCCTATTAGAATCTACTTCAGTGTGAATCTGAATATTTTTTTCATATATAAATTTAATTACTCTGCATTATTATAGTCGAATTAACAATTGACGCCACATTCACAACGTTGCCAACGTACTAATACTACAACCACAAATGTAAGAAATTATTCCCGCCAATATACAGCCGATGAGAGAACGTAAACCATTAAAATGCTCAGCCCACTAAAATAATTGCTATCGTTTTGCTTAGAGTTGCATTCGCCAACTCTGTATAGATAAATTACATTATGCCAATATACTTTTTGACCGACTTCCTTTTCCCGCATCTTTATCTATGAGCATACCATATTTTGCTCTACTATATACATTTTATATATATATATATATATATATATATATATAATATGTGGCTTGATTCAGTTACCTTATAATTCTTCTGTTAGAAAATCGTTTTCGGATATAGTAAATAAAGTTTGGTAGGCTATATCTTGACTCCTGACTTACATATGTAAAGTTCGGATAAAATGTTAATCATGATATAGGAATCTATGCTTTGTTTCAATACTTACATTTAAAGTGTCAAGGGACTTACTCCAAGAGAAGAATTGCTGCTCTCTTCTTCCTCTAATGTGTAATACCAACCTGGAGAAATTGTTATTTCCTGGACGCACTCTACACAATATTAACTTAATAACTCAATAAAAGCGGTTTAACACCATGAAGAATTCATCATGCCGCACTGATATAAATACTAACAAAGAAAAGAATGATTTATTGACTCAATACAACATAATAGTGATATAAATTATAACAAACATGCTAAGCTGTATGTTCAGTAATGTGATAACTTTGCCCGGAAGCATGGATGAAGATACAAGGTTAACCATGTTGCTGTCAGAAATCGAATGTTTCGTTAATTCGAAAATGTACTCCATGGATATAATGAATAAATTACATGATATGTTTCTTATAATAATTTTATACGTTTTATAAGTATCTGTTTCTTATGTAAAATGATAATGAACTCATAGTGCTTTCTGAGTTAAAATACATTCTTTATACACTCTTTGCTTTGCAACATTTGAATTCCAATTATTTATATATAAAATTGCTAATTGCACAAATGCGCAGATTATTGATAAATCCTTATTGCTAAAACACTTATGATGAACTTCAGTTCCTAATGACAATCACCGATGATCCCCCCCCCCCCAAGTGACAGTTAATTCTTGACAAATTTAGGAAGCTATAAAAAGTGCTAACAACTTTGAGAAAATGTAGCTCACTACTTCGAGAAAAGGCAGCAGAACGTATAGGCATTCTCTATGAAATAATGCATGCTTGCCTAAATACTAGCAGTAGAACAAACTCTAAAGTTTCTGGAATCCAATTCCGAAATATAAATTACTCTCAGATCCCTCGAATTTCCTGAATTCCTCATGAAATAATAATAATAATAATAATAATAATAATAATAGGAAAAAGTGTAATTGCTTATATTAAAATGAAGCATATTTCAAATTTATGATTAATAGAAAACAAATTTAAGAATATAAGAGGCCGACTCAAGATGACATTGATGAACCAAAAACAACTTAAATTGAAATATTCGTTAGTGAACGCTTCTGTTGGAGGGGATAAAATAAATGTTCCCATAAATTTAACATTTTTAGGTTAGAATTAAAAGTTTCGAATGAAGAAAACAAACAAAAATAAAAAAGCCCGAATATTCTAGTTTTCTAGTGTCCATTGGCTAGTAAATATGCATGAGAACACTCACCCTTATATAGTTGTTATATACTCAGCAGTAGCTTGTTGTGTTGAAAACACAATTTTTGCAGTTTTAAAACCATGGCTGCCAAATTTAATATACTATTTTTCACATTTTTTTTTACAGAAACGAATTTTATTTGACATTATAACAGAATATATATTATTTTAATTTAACCACATGCATTTAGATTCCTTTTATAACATTTTATATGTTTTATGTTTCAAAATTAATTATATGGTGAATGCGTCAAAATTGTTTGTCCATTATAAGCACTGAGTATTTAACAAGAAGTCCACAATATCAATCCACTTTTGAGATCGTTGGAATTAGATTTTTAGAGTCATTCTAATATTTCTTGATTCTACATCACAAAGACAGTGTCTCAATCTTGTTACATCTTCATATTTAACTCCAGAAGTTATAGTTAACTTATACGTTTTACTTTTATGAAAATTTGCGCAGGTAAACACAGTATGAATGAAATACCCGAAACTATGGCAGAAATCGAATCACCGATTTTCTGCTTGCCATGCTAACGTTCTAACCAATGAGCTGTCATACTGCACCATCCATCTCTTGCTTACACACGTGTGGGGTGAAAGAACAACTTCTAATTAATCCTTATAGTGTGGTTAACTGAACACCTGGGTCGGAACTCTCTCATACGTTTTGAGCAGCCTGTTAGGAATTAAATCTTTCGCTGTGACAACCCTCCGAGCTTCCAGGATATACGGCTAGGTGGAAGAAATTCACCTGGAGACAGCGGAAACATTCACAAGGTGAGCTGAATAGCCATCGTTCTGTTTTCAGTCATTTTTCAGATTTACTATGCGAACTGTGAGCTTTTAATTTCATGTTGTGCTTTTTTGATATTATTCAGACGATCCCTTGATTGTAATAAGCATCATCATCATCATCATCATCATCATCATCATCATCATCATCATCATCATCATAATCATCATCATATCCATGGATTGGGCTTTAAAATCTGCTCAGTAAGGCGCGCGCGCGTTTTACTTGGGGGGGGGGGGGAGAGAATGGCTTCTTTTTGCTTCCGACAGGATTGGTTGGTTTTCTAATCTTTATAACTTTCTAGCTTCATGTTGTGATAGCTAATTCGTGAGGGATTCTGATCTATTCCTTCAATATATTCAGTTCTATAACGCCCTATATTTTTAATATATTTTTCGTGTTCATTTCTCGAGTAATATTCTTATTCTACCAAAAGTACCAAAAAAGTTATACACACTTTCACAGTAGATATCTATTTAATATATTTCAAAGCGGGACCGAAAAAAAACAGTAGTGTGTAGTATGGTGTTCTGCAAACAGATGTGAATCATATACATTATGTTAGCTTTGCTAAGTGACAAGAAAATCAACAATATGCAAATGAAGTCAAGATTATCGTAAATCAACAATGAACAAATGAAACCAAGGTTATCGTATGATGTTCTGTAAACAGCGTTGATTCACATTACGTTATGCTAGCGTTGCTACAATAAAATGGAGTCAAGATTATCATTTGAACAATAGAAAGCAATTTTGAAATGGTACTGGAAAACCGAGAGTGTTGTTGAGGTTCAAAACATTGGAGATGTGTACAGAATAGAACCGCCAACGCGAGTTATAATTGCACCCATTCGAGACAAATTTGAGACTCAAGGTACCGTACACTATAGAAAACCAGCTACACTGGCAGCACTTCGAAAATAAATTGAAACGGAAGGTGTTGCAATCGCTGAGGACACTTTCGCAAACGTTGCTCAATCAGTAGTTCAACGTACTCAGAAGTGTATCGATGCCAATGATGGGCATTTTGAGCAACCGTTGTAACTGAAAAAGTCTAAGATGATTAGTGCTCATCATTTTCTGTTTGTGGGAATTCAGTTTTGTTTTGTAAGTACAGTTTTTTCTTTGCTTGAAGTGTGTATACATTTTTGCCACCCTCTGTATTTATAAAATATAACACACACACACACACACACACACACACACACATATATAGCTGTTCCCAAAAATTCCTTGGTTATACTTGTTCGCATATTAAGACATGTTTTGATGTCATTACTGGAACAAATGAGTTCCTACGAAGGAAGTAACAGCATAAATACTGTGTATAAGTGGTGGTGGTGTTGGCAACCATGGCATTCTACTACGTTTTTGTTGTGATCTTATTTAAGCTAATACTCAATTTCAACTATCAATTTTGATATCGGTAACAGCACGCATTTCTTGCAGATTATTTCCAAAATGAATGGCAAATCTATATTCCTTTCCATTACAACATTGGTGGAAATGGAATTATATAAAATTAGTTATAAACTTTGAACAAATATATTCTAGCTTTAACTACCGAAACGTCAAACAAAAAGAAAAAGTAAAGAAAATGTATATTTATTTGTTTATATTGATCCATTTGTCCACGCAAGTTTTCAAAATAAAGTTTTTTTATAAGTGAAATTAATCGTTACACTGTTAAACATTCTACCAAATATTTTGCAAGCGCTATATGAAGATTATAGAGGTCGTCGTGCGATATGAAGCTGATCCTGATTTTAGGAAAACTTTATGGACGCATTTAAGCTGAACTATCATGTAAACCACTACCACTGTGCTTTAGTAGTAATTATATTTTTACGGCGGTGACATTTGGGCTCTAACAATTCAATAAAGAGCTGAAATGAAACTGTTCAGACCTCTAGCAGGTTATACAAGATGAGATAAAAGTAGATTTCCCCATTTTTAAAATAAAAGTACAAACTTTCAAAATTAAAACTATGAATCTCAATGTAAAATTCACCAATGGTAGAACCAAATTCTGCAGCAAATGTTTGAACAGCTGTTACAAGTAATTAACATCACATGATTTCATATATCGAAAGAAAAAAAGATTACACTGTGTGAGGTTGTATGAGCTACCACGATAACCAACAAAAGTGAAAAAGCTTGTTTAAGAAGTTCTATGTCTATAAGCAATAATGACGTGGTGCTCCATCCTGTTGTAATATCAACTGCATTAAGACTAAATTATGGATCATTTCAAGTTCTGGAGAAATCATCTGTTGCAACATGAATATATTTTTACCACTGGTAATGGTTTGACTTCCAAAAGGCATAGTTCTGTGACCTCTTCATCTCAAACGAAACCCAAAACAGCCATACCAGGAACGTTTAAGTATTCGATGATTGTTTGATATGAACCAGTGAGGGTTTTCCTTCTTAAAATAATATATATATATGTTAAAATATTAATATATATATATATATATATATATATATATATATATATATTAATATTAATTTTGGTGTCGGTAAATGAAAGAACTCTGTTAACTGTAATTTTATATCATTAAATTGTTCATGGGATGTGCTGTAACCAGATATTTAATTATTTTTTATTCTGTGGTACAATTATAACATTTTTTCTACAATATTTATGAACTTAACCTTATGAGCGATAGGCAATTTTTACAACAGACAAGAACACATAAGCTTATTACTCTACTTAAAACAACGCATTCAAATATAATACCTCTGTAATATACCACTATGCATGATTCTGGAAAATTTTAGAGATTAAAGTTCACATACTCCATTGAACTATCCATTTTTATGATTTTTATATAGTACTGGTGAGTCATACAAATATCGGTCACTCGCGCGGTATTTACTCCCACGATCGACAGAAATATTCTTACTGAGCGTTTAGCAAGCAAGGGCACAATATTTATGAGTAGGTTAGCAAGCGATTGATATATGTATATATATATATATATATATATATATATATTCATATATTCATTCTACTCCCAACGAATATTTAGATTCATACATACTGAAAATAAATGGTGCATCATGTCGTAAAACGAGTTAAATAAAGAGAAATAATTTAAAAGAATGCGTGTACAAAAGAGTCTATACACCCTGGAAGAACTGAAGCAAGACTCCTCTCAGGAACCTTTCTGTTCCTTAAGATTGACAACAGCGAATGAGGGCAATTATTTATTTAGATATAATTCCATCCGCAAAATATAAGTTGTTATGAAAACAATGTTCACTGCCGTCAATTTACATAAAATCAGCATTAAAATCAAGTGAGATTATTAATAATCAGCGTATGATAATGTTTTAATTACTAAATATATAGTATATTATTTTAAAACAACATTATACACTTTGCTGTTTTATGAAAAAAGTAGTTTTTACGTTAGAGAAACACAAATTGTACAAACCCGAAACTGTATGTTTCATTGGCGAAGTCATATATGTATATGTATATGTATATATATATATATGTGTGTGTGTAAATTAGGCATTTCTGTACTACTATAAGCTAGACAGTGTGCGTCTATTCTATTGCTAGATAAACATGGTGTATGCAGTTCGTTTGTTGACAGTATTTAAATCAATTTCATGTTTGCTATGGCTCTAAGGGTGGAATTATCAATTGCTCTGATTGTAACATTGAGGAAAATAGATTAATCGATTCGTCAAATTACTTAAAACATATTATATTTATTGGAGATAGATACTCGGAGCAAGCAATGTTTACCGCTGCCAAACTACAAAAAGGATTATGTCAGCTGTAACAGCAAAAATGAGACTTTTAGAAATTGGTCTGCAGGAGCACGTGGTAATAAAGGAACCTCTAAAGCCTATTAATATAAAAAGGGACTCCAATCGGCTCGACAACATCAACCCTGGACACTGGGCACTAATTGGTCTAGTACTTTTTACAGATGTGTCCAAATACGAGCGCTTTGGTACCAGGAGAAAAATGTGTTTCAGCTAATGTAAAGGGAAAAATTTTCTTATCAATGTGTTCTTCTATGTAACTGTTAAACATGATTAGTGAGGCCTGTTTTGATTTGAGGTGGTTACTGATAAAGTAGTTAGGAGCATTGTGAAAATTGAGGGAAAAAGCAGCAATATTCTAAAAATCTTCAGTGCAACAGGATTGCATCTAGTAAGAAAATGTTTCATCTTCCATCAAAAGAAAATTCTAAATATTGACCTGGATACTGTATGAGATACAGTAGTGGGGGGAAGTGCACTGAGTTATGTCCTTTGGCTGTTCTGAAAATCCATAGAATTTTTATGGAACAAGTAAATTCATGAAGTTCATTTGAAAAACTTATACCATCTCTGAGAAGTTATCCAGTAGTATAAGAATAGCTTCTAAGACAAACTGCCTAGAGTTTGCTAAGCAGTTACTAAAGCCAAATTTAATTTTTGTTCTGTTTAATGATTATATTTTGCTTTCTTCATTGCATTTTTGACATTCTGATATGTTTCTACGCAGATTAATGCGTTTGTTATTATTCAAATTGGCAATATCGGGAAAGTATATGGCGTATTGAAATGAAACAGCTGGGTATGGTTTTTGGTATATTTTTTATACTGAACGCTGGTAGATGCATTCGCAGCCCGTGTGAATACCGAGTCAATGGTAAATACTTCTGTGGCTCTTCCTATATAAGGCCAAGCTCATGACGAAATATCTGCCAAATGTTTGGTTTTTTAATGGTGTTTATTTGTTCATTATTTTTTTTCTTTCAGGCTTGAGGTTCTTTTTTGTGTCGTAAATGTACGATACGGGACCTACGGCTTTACTTCCCTTCCGAAGGAAGCCAAACGTAGGATTTTTACTCCCGAAAAATTCTACCGGTCCTGGCCGAGATTGAACCCGTGATTTGGGTTTAGGAGGTAAGTATGGTTACCACTACACCATCAGGATCGACACTGGGATTGGAACCCCAAATCTCCCGCTCACGAGTCCAGGCCTGAACGACCTCGGCCTCCGTGGCCGTTTCTGTAAAGTGTAAAAAAAAAAAAAACATACGTGCGGGCTGGTATTTGTGAAGAGAGGTCCCAAGAATCACTGCTTTTATTTATTTATATATAATAAGCGCAAAACTTAGCATACGTAATTGACCTCAATTCTGACGCCCAGTGTTCTTTTTCATTTTATTTTATACTGCTCATAATCTCAACCTCAAACCGCCATTACATGCTTTGCTGTACACTGTGTGTTGTTGCAGTTTTGTTCTTCCTCTGGTCTTTTGCAAGGAGAAGGGAAGATTTTTCTTTCTTCATTCTGCGTTTGTTGCTATCAGCGATCTGGGTTAAAGCCTAGCCGCTATGGATGGTGTATTCGTGAGAGAATGGGATGATGACTGCCAGACACGCACGCCCACACACGAATGGTCTGGAAATTAATTCCGCTAAAAGCTGGCACAGAAAACGGCTCCTATCAGCTGATGGTCGGCTTAATGATGCACGGAGCAACTTCAGCAGCGCCACACCCTTCCAAAAAGCCAGAGATAGAGTTAAAAAATATCCACAAGAACTAAAAATGCCTACTTTGTTTCATTACAACTTCAAACTACTAGAATAGATAAACACTTGGGCAAAAAAAGTTAAAGGCGGTTTTTATTTTTGCTCTCTCTTTACCAACCTATTTAACTACGCGGCTATTTAATTAATTAATGTTTTCGTCCTTCTCTTTCCGTTTTTCCGTTTCGTTTCTTTTTCTTCTTGCATAAAAACCTTTGGCTTACTTTCACATAAACGAAATACGTTTTCCTTTTAATTATTTCACCGGTTTAGGAAATGAAAAGCAATACGAAAAGAAACGTCAAGGTAAAATGGTCGTTGTTACCGATAACTGGTTTTTATTCTAATTGACCATACTTATAATAACCACGTGGTACCATGAACTGCTTTAAAAATAGCAGTGAAAGTTACACAAGATTTAAAAAAATATTGTTATAAGACTTTTCGATTACCAAAAGGGTGAACGCGACTGAACAGCAATGCTAGCCATCAAATTATTTTTCAGAAAGGACTGATTTTAAACAGTTTTAAAAAAAGTAAATTATTGTGACTACACTTTCATTAGATATTCCATGAGGACAATAATTATATATTACTGTATATTTTTGTAACACCTACATGTCTGATCATATCAATATTGCATCTTTCTGACTGATTTTTTTCAAACATTCCATAAAAAATATGGCTCAATAGCTTGCAACCTTACAATAGATTATTTCTTCTCTGCTCTGTTGAACTATTTTCTTTTTGAATAATCTTTGGATTCTGGTCACCTTCCAAATGTAGGTTGAGTATAGATAGAAAAATATAATTTTATTTTCTGATTTTCTTATTCATTACATTTTTATCATTTGCAATTGGATAATGTATATAAACACGGACTTCTAATTTTTTCTTTCTAAGATAATTAAAATGTAGTCTTATGGTTTTATGCTTTATTTCCATTGGAATCTGTTACAAAAGTCTCCTAGATACTTTGCCATCATAACATTTTCAAACACATTTTATGTGCATCATTTTGTGAAGTAACGAACTTCTTGTTTCCGGTGTTACTCGCAGTACGGCAGAGAAACCATGCTCAACTGCTGCATGTCAGCACCTTCCCAGGTATTTGTGACTATTCTTGAAACTGATACCAAGATGAACGTAGAATGACAGAAAACTGCTAACTCTAATTGCATATACTCAAAAACATCGCAATTTTCTCATTTTCTTAAACGCCAGTCTTCTAGATGATCATGCCAGTACCCTAATACTTGCTGAAGCTGTAATGTCCGTTCGACATGCAGTCTTAATTTGATCCTCTACTTTTTTTTCTTGAGTTGAATACTGGAAGGTCACCATTTCTATTTTTAAACTCTTCAACCTATACCCGGTGTATTTTTTCTTTTCCAAAGCATTTAAAAAGGGCGACAGATTTGAGAAAATTGCCGCAAGCCTTCGAAAAGTTTTGCGTAAAAGTGATTCAATAGAAAATATTAATTCGGTACTTTCACGTCTCATGACATCGGCGCTTTTGAAGTGTACGCAAATGGCCGTCGGCATTCGCAGAAATCATTGTACTTCATTGGCATTATCTACTTTGCTTAAAAGTATCAATTATCTCATCACTGACTTTATTTTAATACTCAACTTTCTCATTAAAATGAGAATGCGTTATTTTTTCATTAACATTTATCTTCTTTTAAGTGAATATTAAATATCATTCGATAAGGTATACCAAATTTCCAATATATCCTTACCACTCGCAAAGTGTTTCACGTGAGGGTCAAAGTCGGCTCCCCTCCTCAACCATGGCCGCCTGCTTGCCTACCTGTCCGTCCTTGGACTGCCGAGAGTCACCAGTCTGCATTCGCTCACGAAATCTGTAGAACAACGTATTTTTGTGTGTAAATGTTATTATAAATCAGAATCAGCTCGCCATGCCCATTAGCAGTTTATTTGGAAGTTCCCCGGGCAATTGCCTCCTCTCAGAACTGTAATTTACGAACTTGTGAATGAATCTGATGCTACTGGTTCAATAAAAAGCAAGAAACACATGTGAAGGCGTATAGTTTTAACAAAAAACAAATTAGACGAAAATGGCAAATTGGCAAATTGGCAAACCATGAACGTTCGTCAACAAATTCAGTACTGAAATTAGCACAAGTTGTGGTTTCCGTGTTCTCTGTACATACAGCAACAAAATTGTTAAAACTCAAACCTTACACATGTGTCCATTGTGTACAACAAGGTGAGTTCGTAGCACATGTGCGTTATTGTGAATGGTTTTAGGCATCAGTGACCGAAGGATTAATTCGCCCACAGCTTGTATTCGTTTCAGACGAGGTGTGGTGCCACCAAAATGGCCGTGTCGAGTTCAGGCGCGGCCGGGTATGGCATGTCCAGCTACCCAGATGCAAAACATCTTGCGAGCGGTAAGGACATATTCTGGAAGTCCTGTATCTCCCATTTTGTACATATTTGCTCCAGTACACCCAAGTTTTTGTACAAACGACTTTTTATAAGTTTGTAGCTTTTGGTCATTGTGAGCAATAACAAAGAAATTTTGCGGGGGCATTCATATCGAAAGATAAAGTCATTCAAATATATTTAATAAGCACTGTTTACTTAGATCTATAATTATTATCGTTAATTGTTCCAGTTTTCGGAAATTATTTTCATGATCTATGCACGAATATCTAAAATTAGCGATTATATATTAAATCTACTCTAAACATTACCTGTCGACTCCATTATAATTTTTGGATCGTATTGTACTTTCGCCGAACAGTATTGTATTCTTCAGTTACGTTTGTGCACCAAGAGATTATCCGCGATGCTTTTGTGATCAAATGAGAGTTTTAAATATATATAATATTACAAGAATGGAAAAGAAATGAATGTGGTTTGCACTGAAGCAAGGCTTTACGCGGTTTTTTTTTGTATTGTAAACATAAATAAGTGAAAAAGAAAAGCATTAAATATAATACAGCTTGTGCCATGGGGAGCTGAAAATAAGCGTTCATTACTAAATTAGCATCCAATCCTCCGAGGGAATTGTATGGATAATGTTTAATTTTTCACTAGCTGCAAAATTTCTTGGAAAGAGCAGATCGGTAGTTTAAATATTAATATTTTTATTTCAGACAAGTGAACTACCCATTATATTTTATTAAGCTAAGGAATGGTGGGTTTTTCTATTGCCGTGCTGCCGAGAGCACTAATGCTAACAGCAGAAATGATCACCATGTGCTGTACAACTATTGCTTTTGTTTCTTTTTCAGACTGCACACCGTATATAGGCAGTTGTTCTAAGAATAAACATCGACAATAGAAGATCAGCTGTAAATGTCTGAAGTAACGCCGAGTCTTGTAAATATCCATAGCGAATAACGAATCATGTGAGTAGAAAGCTGACTAAGTGAAAGCGGTGTTTTCCAGTATAGTAAGGTGCAAGTGTGGCGTGTAGTACCTCGATGTAGGTTCTGCCATGAGGGAAATTAATTCCTGCCTATCAGAGATTAGCCCTGTAACCTCACATGTGAGAATAGCTAATCAAAAAAGAGAGGGGGGATGAATGTAGGAGCTCTGGACACCGTTCCACCATGAGCAATCCTCTTGAATATTGACCAGCAGTAATTATTGGATTTCTAAATTATCTACATGCACGGATATGGGACGATACGTGCGGGGAGAGGGAAAGCCGATCTGCTGGTGGCTTTTGAATATTCGACATTTCAGTTAGTTGTGTGGAAAGCTAGGTTGGTTGGAAACCGCTTTTCCTAATCGGGACACAATCACACGGCGAACACAACAAAATGAATGCAATTGCAAAATGATGCGTCCTGTTCAGCTAATTCTATTTGCATAGCAATTCCGCGTTTTGTCACTCAGGCGAAACGCAATTGTTATACAGGTGGAAAAGTTTCCAGGTCGTTCGTCCTCCCAACTTTTAGCGTTTCTGTCTGCAAAACACACACATGTGTCCGGGTATAGAGTATTAAGACGTAACCTTTAATACGAAAATCTAAGAGCAGTTTTTAAAGGAATTTAGAGAAAATTGAGTGATGTTATGATTTGCAATCACAATTCCACGGCTCCTGTAATATATGAAATAAATTCAGAATATTATAAAAAGCTAAAAAAAAAAAAAAAAAAAAAAGAGTAGGTTAGTTCTGGAGGCTTATTCTTTCTGCGCCAGATTATATTTAGATGACAATCATTCCTGTCCATTGCTATATTTATCATTTTATACTGATTGTGCCTTGAGAACAGCAGTTTGCGTAATAGGAACAGTTAATGCAAGGCATTAACTTTAACCAACTCCTAAACCGATTGTCTTCAAAACTGGTTTTTAGCCAGATGAAGACCCTTGTAATAATAACTAGTATTTGGATAGGTTAATTGTTCACTTAAGTTAACGCGTGAAACAGTTCCTCCGATCCGCCCCATTGAAATGTAATTATAATATACATTTATGTAAGCCCATCATATTTCATGTATTGTAGTTAGTAATGTCGATACTGTATATATATATATATATATATATATATATACTCATAAAAACACTCAGAGTGCAATATAAAAAGGTTCACATAAAATTTCACACTAAAAACCGTAAAATTGAACACTAAAATCACACTATATTTCGAGCTTGGCTCTTGGTCACGTGATGAAAATGAACGTTGAAAGAGCCAAGAGCCAAGCTCGAAATGTAGTGTGATTTTAGTGTTCAATTTTACGGTTTTTAGTGTGAAATTTTATGTGAACCTTTTTATATTGCACTCTGAGTGTTTTTTATGAGCTTTTATGCTTTTTAGAAGTTCTTATTACTCTATTAATAGTATATATATATATGTGTGTGTGTGTGTGTGTGTGTGTGTGTGTGTGTGTTTATAATACGGTATAACTGTAACTGTAAAGTGTATGTCAACAAAAGAGAAAGCTCATTGGCGTTTTGTTACGGAAGTTTTGAAAGCCAACAAAAGAGTCATAAAATCTCTATTCAGAGGAAGTAACCAGAGGGTCGCGCATGTGAAGCCTTTTTTCTTTTTTAAAAGAGCTGCTGGGGCACGGTTAATAAACAGGATAATTTTAAATTCGTAAAAGGGCTCTGAACCCGACTGCTTGAACAGCTAGCCTTTTAAACTGTTCAACGTCGACAAAAGTTTTAAACTTCAAATAACAACGAATGGTACGTGGGGCAGGTGAACTTTAACCAGCCAATGATAGATGTATGTTTGAAATTTTAAAGAAAGGCGCGAGGTTTGCGCGTACCTTTTATCCTCTCCTAGCCAACGATTTTTTATTTGAATTTAATATATAAGGAGGCGGTCGCTCCAATGGGGCATTCTGTTCCCAATTGTTCATTGCTCAGGAGGCAGTCTTAAGCTCTATACTCCATCAGAGACGGGCAGTTTTGCAGAATCAGTTGTGAGTTAACGTTGCTGAGGCACCCAGTTATAAAATCTACTCTCGGCTAGACATACGCAATTTTTTTTTTTTTACTCATCTGTAAGTTTCGCACACGACAACTAAGTTTGTATCGGCGTAGCTAAGTCTATCGTACGCAAAACACCAGAGGACGTGAAATATTTTGGATATAATAAAATACCAATATATATATATATATATATATATGTATCGCATGCTTATTTACACTGTTGAGTTCTTCTCCCAGTTCTGTTAACTACTAGTCAACAAAATAGCAGAATTCACTTTGACAAATTGTTGTCATTGAAGCGTGCAATAACACCGAAGCGACCTATAATCAATCTACAAAACCAGTTCTAAATTGGCATTACAACGTGAGTCCACTCGACCTCGACAACAGATCGTTTCAAATTTGGTGCCCAACGGGGGCCACGCATCGAACCTCACACACGTTAGTATTCGTGACTGGAATAAGTAGCTAAAATCGTATTTTAAGCATTACATGGAATATGTGCAATACTTTATACCGTTATTTATTGTCGCTTTGACTGCATTGGTCTTCTCGTGACGTTTGTACATTGTGGACTGTATACTATAGATGTAAATCTGTAGGGAAGAATGAAATAAAAAAAAATTAATTATGGCGCAAATGAGCTCGAAGTCCTTGGCGTCTTAAAACTATCTGGAATTCATCTTTTCAGTGTAAGGAAAAACTTCGTGGGGAAAATAAAACACCTTACCCAGACAGCTTGAACTGGCTTGATTGGAACCCAGGATCTCCGGAATAGTCGCAAACGCTACCATTAGCTCAAGCCCTATTTTATTTCAAACATTATTTGTTATTTTGTTAATATTAATGTTGTTTTTGTTGTAATTTATTCATTTTTTAATGTTATCTACATATATTTTTCACTATTCTGTGGTCTCCCATTTTGTGTGATTCTTTTTATCAAATAAGTGTCCATTTTTAGTGTCCTGGATCATTGTTTCCTAGCTTCTCCTACTTTCATATTTTCACTCCATTAGTACGTATCGGTTCCGATTTCTTCAGAACAAAGAACAAAGGTTACTATTATTATTATTATTATTATATTTGAATTGCATCATTCTTGGTCAGTTTCATTCTTTTCCCCAAGAAATGCATCCTTGCACCGAAACAAACTACAGTCAGAAGGCACAACATCTGCATAAGGCAGTAATTCAATTCCATCTAATTTCTAGATTTTGTATTTGCCAATCTTGTTCCATTATCCTGCGCATATAGTGTGCTTTCTATTGATTAATGCTAGGTAGATCGCCTTGAAAATTTGTAAACCCAGCCTAGTTGTTCACAGTGCAACTCAGCGTCAACTGCAAGGTGATTTGGATCTAGTTTGAAGTGTACAATACCTTCAATATTCCATCAAATGTAGAGTATCTTTAGCCCAAAACAACGTTGGCGAACTACTGTTTGAAGCTCTTTCTCATGTTTCCTCTTCTCAGAATATTTTTTATAACGTGTCATATAGTTCCAAGGTTCATGACATGGGCAAGGCAATTTGTATATATTATGTCGAGTTGATAGAGGAGAGTAACAACTGCAACTTTGGAAACACTAAGGGTTGCTGAAATTAAGGGAAACAAGGTTTGTATTCAAGTCCATTATCTTTATTATCAACATTCTCAAATCAATTCGTTGTTTTTCTGATAATAATGAAACCTTTACCTTCTACTGCATACATTTATTCGGCTGCTACATTCACTCAAGCCTTTTCTCCGAAAGAATCTAATTGGGTCATTTTATATTCTTCGCAGATACATTCGTTTTAAAGTAAAATGCTAAAATATTATCTATTGTCTACTATTGTCAGATCAATTTACATGAATGCTTTTAGTCAATAAAATAATGCAGCTCATAATTATGAAATGAAATAATTTTTATTTGCAATTTAAAATATTTTCTCATTAACTTCCTTAGTAATAATTTTGTCTTTAAAATCAGTTGAGGCAACTGCTGTAATTCCATTTTTAACCTAGTGAAAACGAATAAATTCATAGTATCTAAGTGAAAACGCATAATATGTATGCTAAGTGGGCAATGCAATGAAGGGATAGGTGAACATTTAAATCTACTTCTTTAGAAACATAAACATGAATAAGTAAGGCGTAAAGAATAGGGAAATTTTCGGATTACTAGTTGTTAGGTTTTAAGCAATGCATTTAATATTTTAACTATGTATTTAATATTTTAATATTTAAATTATTGCAAAATAAAGTGCTGTTTAAATCTTTAAACATAGGACTTTGTTTTTTCCAGAATCAAATAGTAACATGAGTATGTTTTTTATCGTAACTGTTGTCAAATAAATTAGTTTTTTTCCCTCGAGAACACCTTTGTAGTAATATGAAACAACATTAGAGAATTTATTAGATTCTAACGTAACGCTGGCATATACAAGAGATCTAATGTAGCAGGTGGTCCTCCTGCGCCGTATTTTAAATGAAGGTAGATTTCCTCGCAGTACAAGTGTTTTCAGGAGAGTAAAGAAAGGGACCGTTGGCTTCTAAGGTAGAACTTGCATATTATTGGTTTACATCAATGCACTGGGGAGAAATCTACCTCCATTGAAATATGGCGCAGGAGAGCATTAATGGCCAACATAAGATTGAACAGGAAGAACTTGTCGAATGAGCGTTAATTTGCCAATGATTTCACTAAGTACTGGTACAACCATCACAGAAAGAAGAAGAAGAAGTATTCTAAATTCTTCTGGGCGTTACTTTAGGGGTCTTGCAATATATTGATATGGGTCGTTCGCTGTCGACCCATTCTGAGTGGCCAAGCGATGAAATCGAAGCCGAAAGAATAACTAATTTATAAAATTGTAAAAAATTTCCATAAAAACCAATGGATTAGTGTTTGTTGAGCTTCACCACTAATACAGTCATATTATTCCAACTAGTAATATAATTTTCTCTCTGGTAATTTCCTCTCTTGAATACCAGGTTTTTTGTGTGTGTTTATGTAAACACTACTTTGTGTACATGCTAAGGTGAGAAACAGATTTCATCCTTAAATGTTGTGCATTCATGGCACATAGGGTCGTAACGTTACTATTTCCAAGAGAGTTCTTATAACTTTATTACAGGTTATTCTATCAATTAATACTATTAATTAATGGTGTTTAACGCCCATTTTTACTTCTGAGGCATTACAGGATTTGTGATGAGACATGAAATGAAGTGATTAATTGGAAAGGTATTTCAGACCTAAGTACCTTCACAGTATTTGTTATTTGAGAAGACTGAGGAAAACCTGGAAAAACCTCAGCCAGGGAGTATGGTCTTGGTTGGAATCGAACCCTAGACTACTCGTTCATGACCTTAATGACCTAGGCCACCATAATAAATTCGATGTTGATATCTCTAGTAGTTTTTATAAAAAACATTGTTTACTTTTATATGTTAATGCACTAAATGTTCCACACAAAGCAATTTGCAATTTTGGGGAATTAAAAGTATTTATATAGGTATTAATTTGAAATCAAAACAAATTACCATATAATTTTTAAATGTCCCGATTGTTTCATAAAAAATTCCCAAACTTTTTAATATTACTCGTTTCACAATTTATCAAATTGATTATCTTATGTTAAGTAATATGAAAGTGATCTGAAAATCAAATTAAACTTTTATTCATTTTTTTTTCGAATCGGAGGTTTAAAATATTAAGATTTGGTTAGTAAAAATACATCATGCGACACTTTTTGAATGCAAAAAGCAAGCAACTTTAATTGGAAACATTATAAATGAAATTGAAACATAACATTCTTATGTTTTAATGAACGGTTGAAAGCCTCTCGTGTGAAAAAGCGATATGGATTATGAAAGAAGGTGGCTCAGAGATTTTAAGCTTTAAAATAAGAATTCAAAAATTGGAATTTTTCTAAAAGTCTGACCTAGTTTTCTCTGTGGTTATTCATGCATACCGAAAAGTATAAGAAGCATAAACTTGAGTTTTTTTAATAGTTTATGTGGATGTCGAGACCTAGGAACGAATAAATTAATTGTTTAATAATCTCAGGGTGTTTAGTTTTTAATCACTCGTGAAATTTTGAAATATTAGAGTGATTTTTCTTGAGTAGAAACTCTCTTTCACAGGATATGATGACGAAATTCGGTTAAGTGTTACAGTTTGGTTTGCCACGACATGGCCTCTTGAGTTTGGATGCCTATTACGTTGTTCCTTTGGCATTTCCATTCTATTAGCAGCTCCCTCAAACACATAATCTGATTTTCTGATGTACCATATAAGCTAATGGGGACTTTTGACAACTCCCATCTTTCTCCGAAGTATGGCAGAACTATCGCCCCATTCCTGTAACCATCGAGCAGTCTAACCTGACACAATTTCCTCTGTTATCTCATAAAATGTGTAATTGTATTAACTCTTCAAGGAAGAGCAGCAGGTTAGATATTTGCTCAAAGTTGTACAAGATTAAAGACTGGATTTATGGCAATATTTATGGAACAATTTTTCATATAAAAAGTTGCTTCCACATTTGTCATAGTAATTGTGTGTGAAAGTGAAAACTTTTAGCAAAATTCAGCTAAGAATTCCTGACGTACTTCTAATCATCACAGCCTTGTGTGCATATGGAATACAAATTAGTTTTAAGTTTTTGTTAAATTATAACCTATTCTAACAAGCAGTTAATAAGAAAAAGGGTATGTAAATGTAAATACCAAGAAAGCAATGTAAACTAAAAATGAATACAATTTTTTTATTATAAGATTTTTTCCCTAGTTGTCTTATAAATGTACTGTTTTCAAAGAAAATATGCTAGTTGTCATAGTAAATTAAGGCATGGATTTTACATTCTTCTTCATTTTCAAAGATAATTAGAAAAATTGAGGAGAATTGTTTTGTGGAAGGTGAATCAAAATTGCTGTTCGTAATGTAAAGCTGATTGTGTCTCAATGTAAATCCAAGCACACCTAAAAGAAATTACTTTAAAAATTATAGAGACTTAGATGTATATTAATTGATGCTGACTTTTGAATACATAAAAATAAATAATAATGAATACGAACAAATAAGTAAATATTACAGATTCCATTTCGATTGTTTAATTTACAAATTAACAAATAAAAACATAAAGGTACAAATCAGATGAATTGTATTAACAATTGAATTGTAAAATACGCTGACAATATAAAGATAATATTTCAAAGGGATTATTTAAATAATATTTACTTTCTTAGCAGTTGCATTTTAGGACAGAATTTTGATAGCTTTGAATGTAATGTGATATTGGGAAGAGACTTAATAAACTAACAAAAGAATTTATTGATTTTGCAACAGGACACAAATCTAATTAGCGTTGGTTGTTGTGCAAATATTCAAAATATTTCTAACAAAAAATAAGTAACCCGAAGAGTGAACGCCTGCCAAGCCGGTTTCGCCACTACTACTTCTCTTTAGACAATTGATTTCGACTATCAGGACGGATTTGTTATTTTTCGGATCAAATAGTTTCAAAATTTTCCTCACAAGGTTGTCCGGACAGCGCTATAAGCAAAATTCTCAGGATCGAATCACAATTATTAAGTATACTGGTTTATCAGTAGAGTAATTAAAAAAGGACGTAATTTTAGTGTGAACCTTATTATAGGCGAATAAATAGTAAGAGAAAACATAATCTCGAAATATTGCACTAGGTTAATTATAGATATAATTACAAAGAATGAACATTTTCCAAAATAATCTATCTTTAGTTTGATTAATAAATAAATATAAATAAATATTTATTAATAAATTAATAAATAACCTAGATATCGAACGGTGTTCTGTACAAGAACTTGATATTTTTTCCATTGTTTGGTAGTGAAACAGACATTAAATAATATTGTTGCAAGTATCACAGTTTAAAGTGATCGCAAGAAACGCCTGTCTCATTCATATGCTTCTATATACCTGGTATTATGAAATTACGTGTGCCTCTAATCCGGACCACCAACCCCTTAATGAAAGCAACCTTCTCCCCTTCGTTATATTTCTGCAGGGGGGTTGATAACAGGATATCTGAACTGTAGTTTGAAGCGGATATTTTTAATTTGCTATTATTTAATTTCGAGTTAGTTTTTTATTTTTTGCAATACATACATTAGTAAACCATTCTACTCCTATAAAAATAGCTTCATTTTGAGTTTGACCAATAAAAACATTTTGTGAAATCGTGTGATCTGTTATGTTATCATGTTATGTTATATATTATCTGTTATGTTATGTTATCTATTCACGTTATTATTGCAACATTAAGGTACTTCGGCATCTTTAGCCGAGGGCGTTAAGGCGCGGATTCCTGAGCGGGAGATCTGAGGATCAATTCCCATCAGGACTGTCCTCCCTGACTGAGGCCTTTTCCAGGTTTTTCTCAGTCCTCATAAACGGCAGATGCTGACGAGGAACTAAGGCCCGGAACACTTCCTTCCTTTAAAAAAAGTACCCCTTTCCCAATTCACCGCCTGTAGTAAAAACGGGTGCTAAATACTATTCAAAAATATGTAGCAAAAAGCTACCTAGTTGTTAATTTCAAATCATTTACTGTCTTCTTTTTCCAATAATGTGAGAAAACTTGAACAATTTTCACTTGGATACATTGGATGATAACTGCGCCAATTGTAAGAAGAATGCTTCGTGTTTGAACCCACAGCACTGTGTTAGCAAGTGAAAAAGTAGAAGTAGACGATCCTGTGCACGTTCATTCAAAGGCATGGTTCTCGTAATTTTCATCAACATTATCGTGTAACAGAAATAAGAATCGACCTGTATTTACTCTTTTCTGGGTCGTAAATCTATGAGATAATCGATGAAAACTATTTTTGGGAATGTATTATACAAGACATGCAAATACATTATTAAATTTATAGATTTGGGAAATAATTTTAGACCTAGGTAATTCTAGGGGCTAGTCAATATAATTGTAACAAATTTAAATGTCTCACAATAAAAAATTGCAATCGGGGAGTAACAAATTTGAGACCTATTTGATATATTAATACTCTCAAAATTATAAAATGAAAATGTGTATTTTTGTAATAAAAATATGAATGTATCGAGACTAACACATGCATAGGGCTATTCAGAATCGAGAAATTTTGAAGTCGATTAATTTTCAACTCCCAAATTGATTATAACATTTTTGTCGGTAACAAAAAATTGTCAAATATTAAAAACCTCTTGATTTGAGGGTACGTTCATAAGTTTCCGGCCTAACCATTTTCTAGGTATGATAAAGACAAAAACTATATTACACTTTAGTTACCCTTTATTGCATTACACTTCTCATATCTTTGAATTAACATTTGAATCCCACCCCCAAAATAGTCAGAAGACTTGTCTGCAAAATGGGCATAAACAGCATCCATCAGTTCTTCGTCACGCTCAAATTCCTTCCTCCAAGTCCTTCTTCAGTTTCGAAAAGAGGAAATAGTCGCTGGGAGCTAGATTTGGGCTGTAGGGTGGATGATCGATCACATTTCTTCACAGCTTCCTTTGCAACAAGAGTTGTGTGCACAGGCGCGTTGTTGCAAAGAAGGAGCACACCACCTCTCAGTTTTCTTCGCCTTTTCTCTTTGATGGAAGTATGCGATCTTGCAGTAGGCCAGCATAGTACTTCCCATTTGTTCCTCTCCTTGAAGTGAATGAAGAGTATTCCTTCACGGTCCCAAAAGATTATGGTCATGGCCTTCTTGGTTGACCGAGTGAACTTGGTCTTTAGATGCGGTGCTTCTCCAGGTTCATGCCACTCCATTGATTCTCTTTTGAACAAGGTAGCATAGTAGAGGACCACAGTTTCATCTCCTGTAACTGGTTTGCAGAACTTCTCTCTCGTTGCCACGGCAGAGCTCCAAAAATGCCTGACAACAGATGACTCGTTGCTGCTTTTGGATTGAGGAAAGAAGTCTAGGGACCCATCTTATTCATTTTAAATGTTCATGAATAATTCGAAGAACTATTGTTTTAGAAAGGTCCAAACTTGCTTTTATTTCTGTAACTTTGAGCCGTCGGTCTTAATTTCTCCTTCCACAAGAGCGATGTTTTCAGGAGTAAACACCTCCAAGGGCCAACCTGCTATTTTCTCGACCCATTCGAAAAAGCTTGGCCCATCCTTTTACGATAGAATATGAGGGGGATGCTTCCCCATATACACCGTCCAATCGCTGTTTAATTTCTTTGGAGTAAGTCCTTCTTTTGTGAAGAAACTAATAACAGCTCGTTACGCCATTGTAAACTTCTCACAATCTTCTACACATAGCATTCTTTATGCAACTATATCTGAACAACTGTATAGAGTTGCAATTATTTACTTAACATATAAGATATGACACCAGATAAGGATTTTGTGAATTCAGTAATCCTTATCGGCGAGGCCGGAAACTTATGGACCTATCTTCGTATATAGTTACTTAAAGAAATCAATAAACAAAAAAAAATCTGAAGTTAGCCTAGAGTTTTAATTGTTAAAATGTAAATTAAACCAAACAGAACAAGATCGCCAAGGAAAAGAGATAAACAAAAAAGCTGTTAAGTATATAGAAAATGGGGAAGATCAGTTACGATGTATATCTGAAGCCCCTCTTAACTAAATGAAAAGAAAGGAGGAGGATAGCATACCCTCAGCATAGGGATGACATCTCACTGGAAGTATGAACACAACTTGCTCAGCTGCTGGGAAATTCTGTGGCTTGAAATGTTGCAACCTCGGGAAGAATTCCGCTTAAACTTCTCCATAAATAAAATACAGAAAGAGAGGCGAGAAGAACGGGGGCGGTGGAACGATCTCTCGCCCCCTAGAGGAAAGATTCTCCATCGTTATATTACATTTTCCCACCCCATTCGATTTATTAAGGGTGTCCTCTACTTTCATCGTGAAGGATAACGGTGCAGAGATCTAGTTTTATGTCCTCCAGAGATTGTTATTTTCCATCTGTCAGAATAGGAAATAATAATGCTCCTGCCTTGATGTGCACTTCATAGCTACTTCTCGTTGCAGTATTCCCGGAACGGAGACATCCTTCTTCAGAAACTCGGTTTCTGCTTTTGCACGTAAAATATCTCGGAGGGTTATAAATATTAAGCCTGCAGAAAACGTGCTAAGGTCATGACTTTATGACGTGAAAAAAGCATAGCATACAGACGAGCTAAAATTCCTAAGAATATTAAGAATGACTCCAGCATATCTTTACTGATGCATGAAGTTAGTTAAAGACAAAATATTCAAACGTCATCTTTAAATTAGGAAATGACGGCCTTCAAGGGTTCATAGATCTCTATTTGTGTGTTCATCAGGTACCACAACTTTTGATTATTTTGACATCCTGAGGACAACTGTAACAACAATACTTCTAAAAGAGTATAAAATTATACTTTTATCTGTGCCAAAAATAATGAGTGGGTTTATTTGGGAATAGCAGGTTTTTCCATCGTATTCTTTAGTTCCTAATATTGTTTTTTTCTCATATATTGAAGGTTTGCTCCTCAGAGTGCAATAAAAAGTTAAAATCATTAATCACATGAATTTTTATTATTTTTACTTCATTGTAATAGAAAATAATATCCATAAGTAATTATAATATTAATGAAAAGCAAAATTTAATAAAATCAACATAATATTCAATTAGATTACCCTACACCAGTAGTTACAGAAATGCCCATAGTATCAAGTATGATGGAAGATTAGAAAATCCCATATTTATGGTTCACCAAAGGAAACGTTAAATGTACAAAAAATTGCCTTTGACTTTGCATTACCCTATTGAATACTTTACATTAACTTAATGAAAGAAAAAAATTGAAACAAAAGAAATAAAATAAAATATAAATATTGGCAAATAGCTACTAAAATTGATTTTATTAACAGCAACAGGAATAACTTTATTGCATGAAATTACTTATTAAACGAAACATTATTTTAACCATTTAAATAATAAAATAATAATAATAATAATAATAATAATAATAATAATAATAATAATAATAATAATAATAATAATAATAATAATAATAAAGATCTGTTTGTTGAGATATAAAATGTCTGCAACTCGGAATTGTTAGATATTAGGTACACATTATTTCAGTACTTTTTCTATTATAACAAAAGTAACACGTTTACTATAGAATACGACTTTCGAGGTGGTATCAAAAAATTCCCAGACTGGTATTGTAACAAAGTAAATGCTTCCCTTAACTACTTTTGAACACCATCGCCTTCAAAATAGTCTCCTTGGGCAGCAATCGTTTTCGCCACACTTGGAATGCGGTCTCAAAGTCATTGTGTGTGAGGTAGAACCTTCTGCGATTCACGCTGTATCTCTTCAACGATGTTGAAACGGCGACCTTTGAGATGGAGTCTTCATCTTCTGTAAAAGGAAGATGCTCACAGTTGATTGTTCTCCTATGATCCTCGTGAATAATTTCCCGGACTTTTTCAATTTCCGTCCTTCTTCCACTTTTGAAACGCCCGAATCACTTGAAGTCTTGCGTACGCCCCGTTGCAAACTCGCTGTAAGCTTGTCAAAACATGTTTAGTGTCTCTGTGACTGATTTCCCAAATTTAAGGTAAATTTCGCGTTACCTCTTTGTTTCTTCTTGACGAAATATTAGTCTAGTACACGTACATGATGACAAAAATACCGATTGCACTACTCCCAATATATATACAGCGATGTCGCTTGGCACACTGCTAGTTCAAAATTACAACTCCCTGCTGCGTGCGCAATCCTGTACTAGTTCTTCTGTTTTGAATGTTTTTATACTATTTGTTTGATTAATAATTTGAAACACACATTTTCTCATTGGTGGTGGCAAAAAACATATTGAATAACTTAATGAACTCATGTAAAAGAATCTTTAACATTAGTTTGAGGATTGCTCTCTTCATTTTTGTCCTCGAAAAATTAAGTTCTCTTCCGACTACAACACGTATATAACATCTCCTGGCATGTGTGAATAGATTCGGTCTATTTTCTGTGTCCTTGATATTTAAGCAATCTTTTAAGGAATCTGGCAACAATTTTAAATGTCTACAACTATTATGTGTTATTGTTAGTGTAGCTTCAGTAAACAATGTTTACAAATGATACTCATTAAGTTATTTATTAATTGTGCCAGAGTTAAGGTCAATAGACTTTCTCTTCCGCTCTACAAATGTAATAATAATTACACCAAGTTTCACTGACAATACCACAATTATACTTGTAGCAACAACAATACTCATACACTCATAATTCCATGCAAAAAATTAAACAGAGTAAGTAAATGTGTGCTAGTATATATAAATAATGAAAAATAATAACGTAATAATAAGAGAAAGCAAGAAAATAAAATAAACAATAATAATATTACAAGCAGTAACAATAAAATCCTTACACATATAGACCTATATAAATCATGACAGAGAGTGGAAATTAAATGCTAGTAAAAAACGTATAGAATGAAAAACACATTACTATGAACGTCATGCGAAGATTAATTATGAGAGTAACATAAGAATTGATAATGTCCGTTTGAAACATAAGAAATTTAAATCTAAGATAATCTATTTTTTTTATAACCACATTAAAGAGATTCTACTAAAATGCATTTAAAGTTTGGCAGTCTCTCACGTGCTATGCACTAAGCTAAAAACAATTTATTTGCTGGTTAGAACGTAATAACGAGTATACTTATAAGTAATATTTAATATGTTTCCATTCATATATCTGTAAATATCGTTCTATTATTTATTATTATTATTATTGTTATTATTATTATTATTATTCAAACTGTGTATCATATTTAAGCATGTACGATTTACGACCCACATATAAAATACATTTGCAATGTGTATATAGAATTTTATAATAATAAAGTATACCTACTACTACTACTACTACTACTACTACTACTACTACTACTACTACTACTACTACGACTACGACTACGACTACGACTACGACTACGACTACGACTACGACTACGACTACGACTACGACTACGACTACGACTACGACTACTACTACTACTAAAAGGTACTAGAGCAAGGTTGAAATATGGATGCTCCAAATAGATTACGGCTAATTCCTGTGAAAACAGAACTAATTATCCTAATGGGGAGAAGATCACTAAAAGAAGTAAATGTCAGATTTGACGACATGGAAATAAGGTCCAAAAGACATCTAAAGTACTTAGGCATCCAAAATGAACACAATATGAATATGTGGATGAATTTAAAATACGTAGCTGGCAAAGCGGAAAAAAATAATAGGAGCACTGGGGTGGCTAATGCCAAACGTTGGAGAACCAAATGCAGGAAAAATTTGGTAGTGTGGCCAATAGATAATCCGGTATGGAGCGCCTGTTTGGAAAACTTGGGTCGAAAACAACATGCGGCGGAATAATTGATAGGGTACAGCGAAAGATCGCGATAGAATAGCCAGTGCCTATAGAACGACTTCTAGTAGGCCAGCACAAGTGATAGAATGTACATATGGAAATAAAATAATTAAAGACAGTCTAAAGAAAAAAGTAAGGGACAAAAATGGAAACGTGGCAGGAGAAATAGAAATTAAAAACCGGGATTTCTCAATGGACAAAGACATTAATACCTGAAATAGAACCATGGTTTAAAAGGAAACGTGAAGATATAGGATACCATATAAAGCAATTCCTACCAGACACGGTTGGTTTAAAACTTATCTATATAAAATTAAAATAGTAAACAATGAAAAGTGTACATACAGGTGCGAAGGGAACACTCCTGAACATACTATATTTAAATAGAATAAATGGAAATAAATTAGACAAAAAGTGCCAGAGGAATTGGTAAAAAATATAATAGAATGTACATATGGAAATAAAACAATTAAAGACAGTCAAAAGAAAAAAGTAAGGAACAACAATGAAAACGTGACAGGAGAAATAGAAATTATAACCTGGGATTTCTCAATGGACAAAGTCATTAATACCTGAAATAGAACCATGGGTTAAAAGGAAACATGGAGATATAGGATACCATATAAAGCAATTCCTACCAGACACGGTTGGTTTAAAACTTATCTATATAAAATGAAAATAGTAAACAATGAAAAGTGTACATACAGCGGCGAAGGGAACACTCCTGAACATACTATATTTAAATACAATAAATGGAAATAAATTAGACAAAAAGTGCCAGAGAAATTGGTAAAGACAAAATAGTGGAAAATATAATAGGAGAAATGCTACAAAATAAAGATAACTGGATAACAAATGAGGATATGAATACTACTGATATCAGAAAAAGAAACAGAGAGAAAGGTACACAAACACGATTGCTGCATTGCAAAGCAATACTGAGAAGTACTGCAAGATATATTTGGAGGGGTTTTAGTGGGTACATTACATGGGAGTCCCACACTGTCAGCTTATTGGCGGCATAAAGCGTTTCCCCTCCAATACTTTTACTGCTGCTGCTGCCACTGCTCAATAAGATCCCAGTAGAGAACGTTTTCTATACTTTAACACATTTATAAGGTGCAGCTATATAGTTATTAGGGTCTAGTTATTAGGCACCTGATTTGGGTTACTCTTGTCAGACTTATTAAGGTGTCAAGACAAGTACCGAATGTTTTCTTTCCCACAAATTCCTAGATGGCGAAGGGGGCGGATTTAGAGATGATTATTCTAACCCCATTTACTGGTGAAGAATTAGATTTAGGTGTTTTTTTCATTAGCGCTCCTAGCCTGCGCGCAAAAGCATTAATTGCAAGAAAAGATCGTTCAAGCACTAAAATATTTGAATCACGAATGTAAAAGAATCGAGCACATAATTGCTCTGTAATGCCACTTGAATCATTCTTGTGCAGCACAAACGTTTAGATCTGAATCGTTTTTGCAGAGTTTAGCCGGGTACCTGCAGCGGTATTTATAAAAGGAAAGGGGGGAAAATGAAAATTATATATATGTAGAGTGGAGGGAATGATTTGGAAAAAGGAAATTTGATTCGATAGGTTTTGGATGTAATCTCAGGGGTAAATAACAATATCTTCCTCTCAGACAATGGTTACCGCTGTCTTACAGTTTTGCCACGGGTATTGAGACTCTGCTGCTGGACACTTTTACGGTCCTGTGACCATAGGGGAAGGAGTCTTGGAGATTAATAATGTTTTTGATATGGAAAATGGCATCATTTAGTGTTCATACATTATTGTACATAAACTATTGCACTATTGCACTTAACTAATAAAGATCGTCCGCTTAATATCTTGCAATACTAACTACCGCTTTCCACTAATTGAAGATAACTGAGAAAGTCCTTCCACTGATATTGCCCCGTTGAATACTCTTGCAAAGCTGACTGCGGGCCACAAAATTGCAAGCTAAATAAACATGATCTACGTGACTTTTTACATGTAGAATCAACCCAAGCGATTGGCTTCTTTCCTTGAAGAGGTTATCGGCCTGTCTTTTCATCCCTCCAGTCGCCAAGGTTTTTATGGTGTCTACCCTGCTTAAGAAATTCTCTAACAGAATACCAATAAGCATCTTGATCAAGTATTCTTTACAAATATTGCTACAACAGGCTACAGGAATTCCCAAGTCAGATTGTATGACTGGGGTAGCTTTCTGCACACTTGCAAGAAAATAACATTTTACACATAACTTAACACTTGTACAAGAAAATGACATTAGACTCATGACTATAACGAGGTTACATTAAATTATTTGCTACAATTAATATGATTAGATATGACGGTGGCAGCTCATAAATAATGCCCCATGGCTCTCAAAACTTTGTTCTCTAACAGCTGAAATAGTTCATATTCTTGGGCGTTTTAGCTAACTTAATGAATTTCCCTGGACTTTAGCAATCACTTTTATACTTCAAACTTGATTAGATTGGTAAGGACAGAGAGGTAACATTCGTACTTCAGCCGTACTCAAAAGCTGCCGTTTGTGCATACGTTCTCAATGGTGGCATATCCGAGAGGAAGAGTTGAGGTGAAAAAGAAGCCGGGTAGCCAAAAAAAAATTAAGAAGAAATAGGTGAATGGAACGAAAAGATTTGCTTCATTAATGTATCTGCATTAATGTATTAAGCATTACCAAAACGTGTAGAAACAGAAATATGAAAAGAATCTGTACGGCACAAGTTTGTACGAATGTTCTCGCAGTTTGTTTCATCGTTTCGTAATAGCATCCGTGTGACAGACGTGCGTGTCTACAGGAAAGCAAGCGTATAAACTGTCGCTAACAGCAGCCCAATAGTTTTAAAAGGTTTGTTTTCAGAATCTCGAGAGACCGGTATTTTTCTCTTTGAGGTGTGTGAGCTTTTATCGGTGATTCTCCCAACTCTAGCCGACCAAAGAATAACAGTTTCCCACAAGCATACGCAAAGGATTTACTATTCCCTAGTCTTAGTGAAAACATCAAATATTGTGATTACTGAAGGTTAATATATTAATTATCGTTTAGCGTTGCAAAGTATTGTGTATAATTAGTGCACAATAGCTCACAGCGGACATCAAAGCAGCTGGTGATGAATTCGGTATGAAAAAAAATAGCCCTCGTTCAGATATAGAAGCCAGGATCAGAGTACATTATGTCTGTATGTTTATCATTGGACCAAATTACGATTTACATGTCAAAGAGAAACGCACGATAATTTATTGATAATAAACATAAACATTTTCCCCGCGATAACAAATTTTAATTCATCGGCATTGGGTATCGCGTGCTTGCAATAGAGCGGGCTGCAGTATTACACAAACACACATACCGATCCCACGCAGTGCGTCGTCATGTGGCAGGGTAATGTTCTAAATTAATTAATACTTTTATACCCCGTACACAACAGGAAAGACCGTTCATACGACAGCTTATTGGGTAGAAACTGAAATATGTGCTCTCTAAAGCCCCGTTTTTCATATTGATAAAAACTGCATTTTCAATTATTAAAAAAAAAACAGTTAAAATATGTAGCTCCAGTTTCCATTTATGGAACCTAACGGCGTGTTGTATGACCTTGTCTTTCCAAGCAACACAAAGTTATGCAAAATGACAACTCTGAATGTATAATTTCCCTTGTACATATCATAATGCAGCTTCATTTAGACATAGACACAAACAAATACGGCACGTCGATTAACACGAAATTGCTTTCCATGTTTCTGTGGTATTGGATAGCACAAGTGGTAAGATAAAATACAACACTGTAAATAATGACATGACAGACTAGATGGAATGTGCTTCCCTCATAGCATTCTTAAACTTTGTATCGAAGCCACAGATTAAAGAGAGGTGTGGCAACATTGTATTTAATACATGTGAGGCGTTTCATGCACGGCCACCGAAAAAAAATTGCATCGCAAAGAAGATAACAGGCTATTTAAGTTTAGCAACTTTTCAGTTGAACAACAGGAATGTAAAGTACTGCTAAACCTGTCAAAAACGTCATCTATAACTTACCAGTGGTAGTTAATTGTATATTAGTATCTTTGCCATATAAGTTGCAATAAAGTTTTAAAAATGTGTAAGCAAAATTAAGTTAGAATTGTAATCGGTAAAACACTTTAGAGGATTAGTAAAAGAGTATTGAACTGATAGGTCTCCATTAAAATGCAGCCAAAGTTGAAGTATTCCTTAATTTAATGGCAATCTGTTGTAAGTTGGCCTCGATGTACTAGGGGCAGATTGAAACCCAGACGAAGTAAAAATCTCAAGCACAATTCCTCGGGAGTTACTTAAAGCTGTGGGTACTGTGTCCTATATTTACAGCCGGTTAAAGAAATCCATGCCTGAAAAAGTGGTCCTTGGATAAAATTATTCGTCGTTTCACGTCCAAATATCATCTTAGATCCCTGTTAGATAGCAAAGGATTTACCCCTGCCAATTGTGGGAAAATAGCCGTAACTAAATCCTACTTGATAATAATTCTAACCTCTATGATGAAAGGCGCTCATGTTCAGGAATGGAACGACGATACTAAGTTATTATAAAATTTATACAGAATACCAAAAATTACGACTGTATTAATGTAATTTTATATATGTATATATAAACAGTATATGTTTCAAAATAAATAGTAATGACAAGGTAAATGATGACAAAAGTGGTTAACAGTGAATTCTAGTGAAACACCACAATTATTTTCCCGGCTCCCTTTTGGAGTATAAGCATTATAAAATGAAGGATAGTTGCCCCACAGGGAAATATAACTCAGATAATTTTAAATTTGATCCTTGAAATCATAATTAAAAATACTCCTGATAAAGTCTGAGAATCCTAATTATGCTCATTGCCCTTTCATGAATATTCCTTTCTTAATCAATTAATATGTGTACCTCGGCCAAGTGCATTGAGATGAACATTAAAAAAACCTTACTGCATGAGTCCGCGCCTTAATGACCTCGGCCACCCGTGGCGGTATTTTAAGAGTAACGAAATAAGGTATTAGATAGTAAAGAGGAAGAAAGTACTCAGGAAACAATATACATAATATGTACAAAGCTGTTCAAAGGCTTAGGAATACAAATGGGATTTAACACTAGGTATTTTGAGAGCGGGAAGGAATGGTCTCAAACAATTTAGCTACGAAGTTACGTTATGATATGACGTGTGTTCACAGCCTGTCAAAGGCGAAGACGTAGTCATTGGCAAGCTACACTTCAACCTGACCACAATAACATGTCCTTACAGGGAGAACGCAAAGGAGGCTGGAAGCCGAACCGTAACGAAGAAAGCTGACTACTAGCGTTCGGGACTGCAGGCAGTAAATACCTTTGTTCATAAGGAAGCACTGTTATTATGCAGTAATATAACTTTTTTATGTTTTATGATTTTAATTTTTATTGTTTTTTTTAACTAACACTGAACTAACCGAAAAAACGACATTTATTCGAATAAGAATAGTGCAGAAAAAATATGAAGATTAAAAAAAAGTAACGAGGTAGAAATTATTTTTGAGTAATATTATTTTTTATGTTCTATTATTATTTATTAAACTTAAACTAACTTACCTAACATACGATACAGTAACATTTATTGAATTAAGAACAATGCAGAAAAAAGTGTTGTTATAGAGTTGTATTATTATTATTATTATTATTATTATTATTATTATTATTATTATTATTATTATTATTATTATTATTAAACTTAAATTGAACTAACCTAACCTTACTATGAAAAAATAACATTTATTCCATTATGAATAGTGTAGAAAAATTATGAACATTAAAAAAAATAGTAATATTTATTGTGAGAGAAAAAAAGAGACATTCATGGGAAATCGAACTCGCAACCATCATATGAATAGCACTACGCCATATACTACTGAGCTAACAGGACTTCTTGCTTAGAGTGGAAACTATTTGCATAAAGTAGTAGCTACTACTAAAATCGTAACCAGTCGGCAGTCTTCGCTACCGGCCTTACATTCTCCGTGTAAGGATAAATCCACAATTACGCACCGCCACTGAGTGTGCAGGTCTGCAAATAAGTGGTATGGCGTTGCGAGAACTACGAGGGGCATCCAGAAAGTAAGTCCCAATCGCGCCTAGAGATGGCACCGCTAGTCGGATAGGAATGCGCATGCGCAGGAATAGAGAGGAAGTATGTGGTAATAATGCAGTAAAATTTCAGCCTTGTGACAGCCGTGATTACCGCGCTGTACTAGGAGAAAATGGGTGCTCTGATATTATCTCCCGCCAACTGCGAAGTTCGTGCAGTCATCCGAGGTTAGCACGCTCAAGTCCAGCAGAGATCCATCGCCAATTGTGTCAAGCTTCCGGGAGACAATTTCGTGCACAAGGGAGCGAGACATCTGGGGAATTGACAAGAGAGTTCTGAAATTGTGAAGCGCCTGTTCTTCAATTGCTTGCCGCACACTTTTCAACACTTCTGCCGTCACCAGGGACGGTCGGCCACTACGGTCGGCGTCTGAATATTGGTTCGTCCTTCAGTGAACTGCCTGCACCATCGTCTTACCATAATGACACAATTGGCGATGGATCTCTGCTGGACTTTGCTTTTGAGCGAGCAAACCTCGAATGACTGCACGAACCTCGCAGTTGACGGGAGACAATATCAGAGCAGCCATTTTCTCCTAGCACAGCGCGGTAACCACGGCCGTCACAAGGCTGAAACTTTACTGCATTATTCCCACACACTTCCTCTCTACTCCTGCGCATGTGCATTCCTATCCGACAAGTGGTTCCATCTCCAGGCGCGATTGGGACTTTCTTTCTGGATGGCCATCGTATATTCAGTAGGTAAATTTTGTTAACGATTGACGCACTTGAACTCCAATAAGCGTCACTGAAGTAAAGCTTTGATTTTATAGAATAAATTGTTTAAGACAATCTATTGTGTTTTCAGTCCGCTTGACCATCCATAACCAATCTGTAGCTTTGAAGACGATACCTGCAACGCCTCAACGAAGCGTGAGGCTATTTGTTAAAGTTTATGTGGTGCCTTTTTTACTGTGTTCTTACTGGTTGATTCTTTGTGCATTTTCCCCCCATCTCTTGGTTTATGTATTAACTAGTTATTGAGGTTGAATTTGGAAAATGTCCAGAAATGAAGTAGGTGAATGTCATTTATATTTGCTTACTATAAATGCATATTATGTTGAAAAAAAAAAAGGCATTATACTTGCCACTGTGCGGTTTTTTTATTTTTTTTAAGTGTTCTGAAATCTATTGCATGTCTCAAAAACGTGCAGTCTAGGCAACTTTACAACATTTATTCACTGTTACAATTTTCTCCAATGTCTAAATAGATATGAGAGCAGTAAGCTGATTTTGTGAAAGCTATTGATCATGTCAATCATATCGTTTCATTCTTTATTCCTAGAAGGGACATTTCACTCGATAAGTCCGAAAACAAAGTTCTATAGTCTACATCATCACCAGAAAATAAATAACAAATGTGTTTTGCTTATATTGCGAGACATTTGGAACATCCTGTATTATGTGCATCAAAAAAGCAAGAAACAAAAATAACCTTATCTCACTAATAATCAAATAAACGATGTGTCTTTTCCCTGCATGCTCCATTCTCTACTGCATTAATTTCTTGATAATATATAAAGTTCATCACCCTGATATATTATTTTATATAATGTATTTAAGTATTTTGTGTATTTTCTACGAATGTAATTCTGATATCTTTTTTAAACATATTATATTTGTGACGTATTAAATTCATCTTCATTTTCTCTAAACCTTTTTTTCTCTCTTTACCAGTCACTGACAGAATATTTCCTCCTTTGCTTTTCTTTCCATTTAACTAATATGTGCCATACGACCTCCACATTTGTTTTTCAATTTCTTCAAGTCGAATTTCTGTTGTCTTCTTATTCTTTAACTCTCCCCGTCAATTTTTAAGGGATCCAGACAACGTTTTAATAAATGTGGATGTCAGCAATGCCCATTTTCGAATATGACAATTTGGCTAAAACTGTTGTTTTTTATTTATAATATGCATCTATTTGTATTTTAAGTATGTTTCCAGAAAAATAAAAATCAACTTATTTGCTACGTTATATAACGTTATATAAAATCTTTTGTTTTTAATTTACTACAGAAAATTTAGCTAATTGATAGTGTTAATGGTTTTTTTTAATTATATAATTTTAGGTATTATTTACAACAGCTCTAAACTCACAAAATTTTGTTAGACTACAAAGATATGATCAGATTAATTTTAAGATTTATCCGTTTCCGATCTTTTATTCTAGCATTTAAATTCGGAATTGTTATCAACATTATAAAAGCAATATCGCATTAGAGACAAATTATTAAAATACTATAAAGGCTTTTAAAAATTCGCAATGAAAAAGAAACACTTAAGCAAATCCTTTTTCATGGTATGGAATTACAAGTCCTGGTGTTCTATCTAGTTGAGAAACTTTTTATTACTGGATTTAATTATTATTCTGCAATTTTATCTGTATAGTTAATGATCCTTCCTAATTATGTATTTTATGCATGTGCGTGCAAATAACCTGTACAGTCTGATATTTTCATTTTGTTTATCGTGACCTAGCTGATTTTTCCGAGCGTGCTGGCATTCAGGTTAGAGTTGTCTATTAACCAAAAAATGGAATTGGCTCATTTTCTTTTTACTCTTTATTCGCTTTTTAAACGAATTGTTTTACAGCTTTGAATGTTTGTTTTTCAACGATTAAAGATTTTCCCGGCCAGTGTTCCCATGCGTTTTTTTTTTCTCCTTATGTGTATATTTTTAACTTCGATCTTGCACTATGATGGGCTAGAATCACCTTTAGTGTACAAACATGAAACATATTGTCCTTCTTGGCAACCCAATACTGCTATATAATATACGGCTAATATACAGATTATAACCGGTCTTCGATTTGTTTTTCTCCGCACCATACCGGATCCAAAGCTAGCAGGTCACAGCTGCACACACCAACAGCAAAGAATAAGTACTGCCGCTGATAAGAGTTTGGTTAGTGCGTATTTATGCTCCAAACAGTGAGGAATTACTATGTTATTACGTTTCATTTCTCTATTTGCCATCGTTCACAGATTTTATACGGAACAACACTTTCTATTTGCTGTAACTTTTTTTTAAAAAAAATCTTCTCAATGCCGTAGAGAATTTCAAGAACAGTTTCCGGGTGTTTATCTACTTGACAGATCTATAGATAGTGCTTTAATTTAAAACAACAGGATTAATGTTGGACATGAAAATAAAACGCAGGTGTCATGTGTTAAGAGGGTAAAAACTATACGATATCGTGTTCCAGTTAGAACAATCACCGCAAGAATATCTTGCAAAAGTAAGCAAAACAAGTGAAGGTAGAACGTGTATCTGCTACAAATTGCTAAAATGTCACTCCTGCAGGTTTCTAAAATGCATTCATTCCTTACAGCCCACCACTCAGAAAGGATAAATTTCATCTTCTGTGAAAAAAGTAAGCATATTTTCGGTATTTTTCTAATCGCGTAGCTGGATGTGGACAGCAACGCATGTGCTTTCGACTGCCAGTCTGGTTCGTTTACGAGGAAAAACAAAAGGAAGATCAGATATCTCTCCTGCTATAAGCTCTCCAGACGCCATGACCGCCAATGCTTATCCTAAAACTGACTATGTAAATGCTAACCTCAAACAAAATACTTGCCTTTATTGCATACCTAACCAAACAGACGGAATAAAATACATTCAAGCCTTACGAAATATTTACATACACACAAGGACCATTTTAAAACTCGTTTATACTAAAGAGTTCACATTAATATTTATTTCAGTTTTGGCACATTTTATCATACTTTAGTGTTCTAACAAGTTGTTTGTAATTTAGAGTTCTAACACAAAATATGGCCTCAAATTATAAGAAATAAAAAAAATGTTAACATCTACAATTTACTGTAGAAATAACTTATTCATTTATAATATTATGTTTTGTTTCATTAGTTTATGTTGTGCACAATATATATATAAAACAGCAATGAAGAAAATTCAAAAGAAATAGGTAATTTGTACAGCTCGTTTTACTGGGATAGTATAAATCCTAACATTATTAATATCTCTTTGTGCACATAAGTATGTTATAACGTATTATAGACTATTACGGTCCCTTAACAATGTAGCATCCGAAAGATTATAGCAACAATATACCTCCCGGATTCGTAGCACAGGACAAAATAAATCCCAATGCATGACAAAACAGATGCTAATTATTTTAACAATTAAAGAGCTAAATGAAACTTTTAGCTGTTGTTTGATCGCACAGCAGAGCGCTACCTGGAATTCGTCATGGCGACTGTAAATATGATCAACAGGTTTGCATTACATTCACACTTTAAAAGAATATTAAATGAAATGCTAATGTACAAGCCATGCATATTTACATATAACACAAAAAAATGTTGTTAAATTTTGTTGAAATGTACATAAGCTTTCAGATAAATTTGTTCCTCATTTACAGATAAAAATTATGAACTGTCCCACTACAACAAAATAACCTAACACTCTAAAATATCTGGTCGTTGCAATTTCAATTTTGTTAAGAGATCATGCGTTAGTGAGAGATGCATCAATTAAGCTGCAAACTTTTGTGAAGTTACGGTGTAGTAATTGCGTTTGATTTCATTCTCAAAAATGTCACTAATTCTGTTACTTTATTCCTTTTGTTGTTTCTTTCTTTGAATCTTGCTCATTAATCTACAACTTAAAATGTTTGATAAAGTGTATGCTATAAATAAAATCTGGCATATTTGTTCAAAATGCAATATATGCTGAATCCTAAACAATAAATGATAAATTTTCCAAATTTATGTATATTAAAAATATGATTTTTTCACAAAATTCGTGTTTGGGAAATCAAATAGGCGAAATTTGGGCATTACCGGAATTGAAGTCACAAATCTTGCTTGCTGCCGTGAGCTCTTACCATCTGAGCTACTCGACTATAGTCGCCTTAGTCTATTGTACCTTAGAGACCCCTGAGGTCGTCTCATTGCAGTTTGAAATAAATTAACCCTTATAGTGTGATTAACTATGGAACCTAAGCCATAAGTACTCCAAGTCCTCGAGTAACCTCCTAGGGATAAAGTCTGTGCCACGTAACAACCTTAAAGATCCCCCAGAGTATAATAGACTCAGATAGGGAAATTTAAGACTGTGATCGAACAGGTACGGTAGTTTGGATGGTAAAGGTATCAGCACGACAATTCATGGCTCGAGTTCCGTCCGTGACATTGAATTTGTCCTATCTATCTCTCATTCTTATTTTCTTCTTCTTCAAGCCTGGTCTTCCATAGCCCCATTTGAGCCTTCGGCTCACCGCTACGACAGCTTCGTGTTCTACCTCCATCACGTTATCATTAGTAGAGTGCAGTATTGCAGGGGGTATGTGATCAGCACACCGCATCCCGCCGGTCGCTATATCGAGGCTAAGATCACCATCTCTCCATCAGGCAGCTTTCAATTGTCCTCATAAGGCTGGGTGGACCTTCCTAACTTGAAAAATTTTCTAAGCAGGTACCGGGAATCGAACACGGGCCTCGCGGCGAGCAGTCAGCACGCTAACCACTAGACAAAGGAGGTGGTTCAATAAACATTTTATATTAATATATTTGCTTTCCTTTAAACACATCACCTCACTTTTCATGTTGCTTATGTTTTATATGTTTACGTTTTGAATGTTGATTTTGTTTATTGAACTCAGATTATAATTATTGCTTGCATGTCTGAAAGAGGAGTACTATTGAGCATTATTTCACATGCGTAAAATATTAGATTTTAAATAAATCAGTACATATAAATTTTAGACTACTAAATCAATACTACACCCTTGACTCAGTCTTTGACTTATTTCTTCCTATTCTAATTCAGAACGTTTATTATTATGATAATCATCTGCTCGGTATTTCTTTTATACTTTAATAGTACATAAAACGTTTATAATACTTATAGAGGACTTTAAAAGTATTATTGCGTTCATTAAATTAGAATAAAACAAACAGAAATTAAAATGTCTAAATATTGTTTAGATAACAATTTATATGTTTATTTGTTTCTTTGTAAAAGTTGGTTTTTATTAGCATAAAAGCTAATAAAAATGAGTTCACTCAATTATCTCTTAAAATACTGTTCCTATTCGTTGATCACTAATAAGGATAATATCAAAATGAGTCATTATAAGTATCATATGAAACAATACGTGGCTATATATACATATACCGGGTATCTCATCTAACTCTGCAACTTCAAATATTTTCGAAATGAAACAAGAATGAAAAATGTAGTTGCACAGGAATGTACTCATATCAGCCACTCACATGAGAGTGTATGCATAACCCAGAAAAGTATTATTATTATTTTTTTTTTTTTCATTTTTAGTTCAAAGTTACATTTTTTAAAAATAGAATATGCAAGTTTTTCTATCGAACCGCAAACTAGAAATTCAATTAGTGATAGCACAATTGGTATCACTGTTCTAAACCACATACCTTTTGAAATAGATAGACTTTCAAAGAGTGGCAATGAATGCACCCTTTCTGATTATTATTTTTTATTAATTTATTTACGGACGCTCTTTAACAGCTCAGGTCATCAGCGTCCCATTCAACTCAGGGCGTGAAACGGCCGACAAATTTTGCTCAGAGGCCTCTCTTTCAGGCTTGAGGTTCTTTTTCGTGCCGTAAATGTACGACACGGGACCCACGGCTTTACTTCCCTTCCGAAGGAAGCCATACTTAGGATTTTTACGCCCCGAAAAAATCCATCGATCCTGGCCGGGTTCGAACCCGCGTTTTGGGAGTAGGAGGCAAGTATGGTAACCACTACACCACCAGGACCGACACCCTTTCTGAGTTATACAAAGAGTGTCGTCTGTACACAGCATGGGTTGCTTGCAATGTCTGTACCAAAAACATGCAGTAAACAAACCATTATCAGTGTACTAATGTCTCCTGATCTGGTCGACTCTACTGCTTTCAGTTTCATACTGGGAAATTGTACATGTCTGAACGCATTTTAGTTTCTATTCTCAACTAATACGTACTTTCTGTACTGATATTTGGAAGCAGTTGCAAGATAATGATGCATTCCTAAGCTTCGTTCACAAATCATTGTAATGTGAATTTGAAGAGCATGCAGTACAGGTTGATGCAAAATCTCACTGGCTGCTCAATGTTTGGTACGGTACGGTATCATTAGCAACCGCGTTGTAGATCCCTATTTTTTCAGGGGGACACTAAACAGGTAGCTATACACATCATTTCTGCAAGACACCCTTCTCATGGTGGATTAGAAACTCGTCTATCAATGGGTTCCAGCAAGATGGGTCCCCCGCACACTTCCCTCATGTTTCCAGAGAAGTTGTGGATTTAAAGTTTATAAATCGGTGGATTAGCAGCTCGGTGCCTCGATTAGATGTCATCAGACTACTTTCTCTGGGGTGCAGTGAAAGATAAAGTATATCATTAACTCCCAACGACACTAGAGAATGTGAAACAGCGTATTACCGCGGATTGAGCGGCAGTTTCTGTATAAACAATACAATCTGTACAACGTTCGTTTTTGTTCAGTCTCCACAAGTGTATTGATGCAAACGGTGTTCAGCTTGAACATCTGCTGAAGTAACACAATTTCATCAATAAGACGTTACTGATTATTTGTAAGTGTGTTTTCTGTTCTGGATATAATTTACAAACATGAAATTTCTTTGAATTATAAGCAACTAGTAATTTTGTTTAGGAAAGTGAAACTAATTCTGTTATCACTAATTGGACCTTTAGTTTTCAGTTCGATAGAAAAAAAAACGCATGTGTTCCATTTAAAAAAATGTAACTCTAAATTGAAAGCTATATTTTTTTAATTTTCTGGATTATGCTTATGCTCCCATTGTGTGAGCTCCTGACATGAGCATATTCTCGTGCAACATCTTACTTCATTTCGAAAATATTTTAGGTGGCAGAGTTAAGTGAGACACCTGGTATGTACACACACACACGCGCGCGCGCGCGCGCGCGTACAGTTGGGTTATTTGAATTACAGACTGGCATAGCAAGGCTGCGTACTGGCAAATACTGAATAATGCATATGCATGTAGCCGCTTGTAGTTAGTTTGAGGGAGGATTTGTCGGCTAGTAAGTGGGTGTTCGTGTGTTAATCGGTGCTTTCATTATGGGTAAACTCTGTACTAATTATTTTCCCTTAGTTATGCCACTACATATCGTCTTAAATATGGAATTTTATGTATGAAGCCGATTGTTGTAGAGGAGTGGTGAGATGATTCGTAGGAAAATATTTTGACAATCGTTAGGTACAGAAACTATTCGCCATCTTTTTAGAAAGTTGCGAGAGATAGGCAAGCAGCGTGTTTTAAGCCGCCGCGCCTTTTTCTTGCCGAAGAATAGATAGAAAATTCTTACGCAGATATCGGCAACGTATTGCAGCTGAGGGACATCATTTTAACATCTTTTATCATTTTATGCTTTCAGTAAGAATATAAATACTAAAATAAAAATAAAAATAAAAATACTACGTTTTTAGGTTACTCCGGCTGAACTTTCCCAGAAAGTAAACCCGCTCAGGCGGTCTGTAACTCAAATAATCTCACTCTCACTTCTTCAGAAGGCTTGTTATGAATTGCAGTTGGCTATTAATGTTAAAAGTTAATAGCTGTACTCGATTTCATTATACATAATCGGCATATAAGTAAAATACGTATATGTCTCCATTAACGAATCACTCCTTACTTTCTCCATATGAAGTTGTTATTGATAAACTACGTTTTAAACAATTGCGATGACAACATAGAGATGCAATCACCCAGCAAACGTGTAAAAACCTATCGGTTTTCCTCATTACAATAATGCATTCGTTAGTCATATAATATAGCTCAGGCATTATTTCTTGTATATGCACGTATTTCTTGAACTTTTATTTTAAGAAAGAACAGGCCTAATGGCTTAAGACATACAGTTAATGGCATTAATGATGAGAAGTATGTCTTCGTCTCCGCACACCATTGCCATAGCAGATACAAGAGCTCCTCTGAATGCGTTGCACAGTTCAGTGATGGAAGATTTGATCATATAATCAAATAGTAGTTCCTTTTCCAATCTCCACTCACGCTATTTACTGTTACAACGGGACTCTAGTTCACTGGGAAAGGAACACAGTTAATGTAAATTGTGTAGTTAAATGAACAGGCCATCATTCAGCTACACTAACTGCGCTGTAACTACTGTCTATCTACTGATAATTCTTTTGTAATCAAATCCCACCATTTTCATTTAAGAGTACTCGCACTGAACAGTAATCTTGTTAAACTGGCTGTATGAATGAAATGGCGTATCCAGGACCTAATGTGAAATTCCGAACGCAGTAACAACAGTGTAACGTCACCACATGCAGTATATCTACGGGAATTAACTAGCGAACCTTACTTCCCCACTTACCCTCATACGTTGTCTTGTGTGAAATATAACTTTTCCAACAAATTTCAGTATAAGCAGTTTCGGAACATCTTTTAGATGTGACCTTTGATCAACTTAGCACTACTACCGTTATCTAGTTGTCATTCTACAATTTCTGACCCCAAATGTATTCTTTCAAATCTAATTTAGTTTTTAATTTTATTTTGTAATATTCCTATCCTGACAACTGAGTTCTATATCGGGACATAATATTCCAGATTAATTTTTATTTATTCCTCTTAATTTATCACTACAATTATCAACGCAATTTAAATTACAATTTAAACTTTACAGATTTAAAGTCTACAGAACTAATATTATAACTAAACAAAACTAAAACTTCAAAGTCCTAAACTAGTACTGGAATCCAGCACTATGGCTATTTTAACTATAACTTATAATTAAACCTACAAATGCAGCAAAATTTGGAATTAATTAATTTACAATTTTTTTACAATTTAATATCTAAAATCTTGTTATCTCCTGATCTGGGTATTCGGGCTGGATATCAATGTGGATGCTACCGGTCCCAAGCAGCGGCTATACTGGACCATGGTGTGTTGACAGTGCAGTTTCCTTCTCTCCTCTTTTTCCTTCATCTTCTTCTACTTTTCAACTTTTATCGGTACCTTATATTTTTCTCCTTTTCTTCTCGGTATACTTCTTCTCTCAACTGTTTCCATTCCGCCCGAAGACTACCATTTTCCCTTCTTCTGTTAATTCTTCTCCCTCCCTCTGATTCAATTTGCTTGTTATTTTCATCCTCTTGTTTTTGAGCCGACTCTTCTCGTGTGTAACTCTCTTGTCTTTCTCTGATTCTTTGGGATCTTCTAGGGGAATATAAGATTTCTGACTGTTGGATTCTCTCTCTTATTTGATTTTTATTGTTCATATACTTTTCTGTCATTTTACATGATATTTTATTTGTTAAATTATTCAACATCCTAAAATCATCTTGCTCTCTCATGATGTTCCAAATGTTTTTCCCTGCAACGACCGTTGAATGGTATCTAGGGCATTCGAATGAGACATGTTCCGGTGTATGGATCACGTTACAAACCGTACATGTATTGTGTGTTTGTAATATAAATAGTTGCAAATATGAACAATATGGACCATATCCTATTACATAGTTTACTAAACACTTACTGCATTGAAAGTGTCTGAATAGTAGTCTTTCCGTTATGGATGGGAAAATTTCATACATTCTTTTGTTTCATCGAATTCTTGTTGCTATATTTGTAAAAAAGTAATTTTGATTTCTTTTTATTTATATAATTTATACCCATAATGTCCATTGTTTTTCAATTAGTTTGTTTTGAAGCTAATAAGAGGCTACTCTTAAACGGATTAAATAATCATTTGACCATATACCCAATATTACTAATAGTCCCTTGTAGAGTTGTGGGAAATCTCCTTTTAAAATTTTTTGAAATCTCCAAAAATATGAAAGTCTGCAAGGGACAGTTCTGAATTTCGTGTGGGATGTTTTAAGAAAGATTTGATATCATTTGGAGTGTGCTGTCATATGGAAGTGGGAGTTGGCGTGAAGAAAAGGTACTCCTTTTGATAGAAGTCTCTGGCGCTCTCGATCATAATGACTTGGAATTTTTTATTTTACTTTCTAGTTCATGGTGGTGCACCATGATTCATTTTAAGGGTTGGAAAAATGATACACTTCTTCTTGGGTGAAAATTCATGATTCAAGTTACTTTCTCTGACAATTTAATCAACTGGTTACTGGTCATAATATAACCCGTCTGTATATTCTATTTCCCTCATCGTGTTTTCGAATTTGATTTCATATATTCTAGAGGCCATGGACGAAAAGAAATTCATAGAGGCATTTAAGATTTAAGGAAGCAATAAGATTTCCTCAAGATGAATAAGAGTCAACATTTGTTCAGAGGCTGTAGCAGAAAAGGTTGCTTTATTGTCAAAATGCATAACACTTTTTCCAGTATTAAATGAGATGTATTTATTATCATAGAAAATTATTTTATATTTAAGGCTCTTTATCTATATAACCTTCTTAACTCTATAGCCAAAAAAACTTACAATTATTTTTATTCTTCCCACTATACTTTTGAGAACCAACACAATTTTATGCAAGTAGTGAAACCTTTTGTTTCTCCCATTTTAAAACTGAACACTAGCTGAAACTCTTCATACGTTTAGTTTAACTTACTTCCCTACAAAATTGAAATGGATACCTTAAAACTCAGTCTAGATTCAGATGGCGTCCACATCTGTTTCATATATTTATGGAAAGTTCGTCACAGTTTTGTTGGACTTTCAAGTTCAATATTCGACATGTCTTGGCTGGGAATATCTGATACAACCTAAAATAGTGATACATGGAAAATTAATGACATTATGATGATTTGTTTCAGCGCGAAAAATCATATTAAGCTCAACAATGATCTTTTTGCAAAATGCATTTAAGAAAACAGAATTCTGTTTTTCATTCTTGAAGTGAATGTATTCTAAAATACCCTACAGCTACTCCAATCAAGTAAGTGAATGTAAATGGTAATTAAATGTTTGGTAGTAAGATCGCTTTCAAACAGAAACTAACACTCGAGACGAACGGTATTGATAAAAGCAATTACAGCAATTAGAGGAATGGAAGGAAATAAATTTAGTAAATTAGGAAGTGTATCTTCGGTGAAATTAATAAAAATCCCAACCTTCGGAAAAAAGTGCTTAACAGCAAATAGATTCAAGTTTGAGACCATGTTTTTGAGGATATTTTTGAATCTATGGCTCGAAAGTAAATAGATTCACAACTTTATCCTTCCTTCTGATACGTGTTTTACTTGAAAGAACTTGTAAACCATTACAGTACCCGTATTGGTGTCGAGAATAGGTTACCATTCCTCAAGAAAAGCACCTACATTATCCAAAAGTGGTTAGTACATAAGATCATTCTAAATAAATGGAACAAAGGTAATATTTATTATAGAAAAACGTAATGCTTTCTTTGGATAGGAAAGTTTTCCAAGTTGCAAATAGTTGTGTGGACGGCAGACATTTGAATAAAAAGTATTGTCAAGTAACTTTTGGTTCGCGACAAGTTTTAAAGCGAGTATCTTTTGTTTACTCAACTTTACTTTACTTGTATCTTCTGAAAAAAATGACTAACAAGAAATAGCACAATGTAATTGTGCTACTGACAATATTCTGTTCACTCCTATGAATATACTGAAAAAAAAAAAAACAAACGAAACAGACCGGCTCAGATGGGAAAGTATATTAGGAATAGTGAGGCGATGATTACAAATCCAATGAATGAGTAAGAGAGGGTGAGCAAAAGATGAAGGAGAGGTTAAAACGAACTAGGAGGGGAGCGTGGGGCATACGCGAGCGGTGTTTGTATCCTGCACGAGATGCTATTATACAGTCATCACATTTCGTTGATCAGCCCTTCGAGATTCCAGGTTGACAAGAGAGGGTAGAGAGCGAAAGAGGGAGGAGGTAGGAAGGGGTTCACCGTCGCTGAATGGTGTTTATTGAATACCCCTACATGTCCATTCACTCTGCACTGATTCCACCGGTTTTATTGAGTTAAGAGTTTTATTGTGCCGAGTGAAAGGGAAATAAAGAAATCGCACAGAGCACACAATTAGGGAATAGTTTGTTGTATGTGTTAAAAAAAATAAATGAAAATTTCGTGTAACACTTCGAAATTTAATAGTGTAGTCTATCATGCTTGTAAAGATAACCCAACTTGCTTAAATAGTTGCCAGCGCAAATTAATAGTGCTGTACATTTTTAAAAAATTAAAGGTAATTTTGAAACAAAAATTAAACCAAGGAAACCCCACATTAACATCAATAATACCAAGTTGTCGATTGAGTTGTTTTCCCTCGCGTACTTTGCCACGGTTACTCTGATCAATTTTTATTACTCAAGAAGATGGCTATATAACGGTGCTTGCTGAATGCATAGTAACGTTGCAAAGTACAGCAAAAGTCCAATATAATCAGCAGTAATGAAAACTTAACTCCGTTCTGAGAATTCTATTTACTTTATAAAAAACGCCAGTTTCTCCAAAGATGCACGTTGTCCCAAAAGTCAGTACACATTTCAACGTATATAACTTCTAACGTGTCGAGACACAACTCCATCGTTCAGTTGCGGAGAAAAAGTGTATCGTAACATTCTGATTGCGATACGGTCTGTTGTTGCTGTTATGGAATTAGGTAAATGTCGATTGCATTCGTACTATTCACGCTCCTTGTTAATATTGAGGTTATTTCAAAGAAGAGAGATCTCTCACTTCTTAGAAGTCAAAACTCGGAAAGAAGTGATATAGTGGAACCTGGATCGTATAAAATATCGCTTAATCAAGTGCAAATTCATTCCAACTTAAGCATATAATAACATTAAATTAACCAAATAAAAAAAGAAATAAGTGAACAGGAGAACCCTAAATTAGCTTAGAGTGTAGCTTCAACGTGAAATATTACCATTTACTTGCCTTTTTATATTTTACAAATTACTAAATCACGTCAAAGAAATAAGCAATAATACACCACAATCCAGTTAAAGTGGAACCTCTAAAAGGTATAGACGTTTTAAATAACTAATAATAAATAAGATATCCAGGAAAAAGGATTTGCCTTAGTTGAACGGAATGCCTCCTGTGCTCAAAAGCTCTACTCTAACTAAAAGCTAAGGAGGGAAAATAGTTTTGATGTAAAAAAGGTTAATAAATACTGAATGTAATTGGCTATCTTAGAACCGAAAACAAAAGCAGCGTTACACGATTCGTGAGCAATTTACATATCACAGCACCGATTGAGATATTGAGATTGATATCTCACATTCGGGAGGTCCCGATAAAATTCCTTGGAAGTGGCCACCCTGACAAATATTTTCGTTACTTCCTCTAGTCTCTTAGGCCAAGGATGAAATAGATATTTCCTTTCTAGACATTTCATTTTATATAACCTCATTCTATAGTCCTGGTTGATTAATTCTACGGGTGGCCGAGATTGTTAGGGCACGGACTTGTACGTGGAAGATCAGGAGTTTCGTTTCTGACATGACCAACCTCCACGACTTTTTTCCAGATTTTTTCAGTCCTCATATTTGGTAAATATCGGGAAGTACTAGAATACTCTCTCCTAAAAAAACATCCGTTCCCAATCTATCATTTCATCTCGTGTATCATCAGTGTCCACCGCCTGTGATTCCTCTGCAGTGAAAATGGGTGACACGTCTCTTTAATTTTTATTTATTTTTAATATTTATTGCAGGGTAAAAAGAGAAACATGGGGTGAACTGGTATTGTTCAGTAGCGGTAAATTTGCCCTTTGAAAGGTTCCTGTTTTGGCGTCTGGCAAACTCTGCTTGGGGGCCTCCAAGGACCGCTGTCGTTGATATCATCGTGGCTCTCGCAGACCTGAGTCGTCTGGGACTTAAACATCTAAGGGATCGTAAGGGACCCCTCCTTTGATCTCTTCCGGCTCTGGCCGTCCGGTATATTTCTCATCTTCATCCCTCACTCCCGAGGGTACTCTTTTTGGGAGCAAGGTCCATCAATGTGGTTAAGGTGCAGAAACACCCTCCTCAGTTCTATCTGATCAAAAGTCCCAAAGTAAAAATATATAAAGGGAGAGTCTGAAAAATAGTGAAACAAAAGTATCGATAATAATTTGCCTGAATGCGTATTTTCAAGTTTAATAGGCGAAAGTGAAATATGTGAGCACCATCATGTTGGTATATCCTCCAGTTTCCACCATTCTTAAATTGAGATTCCAGAAGCAGCTATCAGTATGAGAGTGGACTGAAAAGAGCACGTGGTAACGGGTTTGAAATTGTATGTGTCAATATTTTAGCGAAATAGCTTTTGCTCTACTGGACCTTAACTATTTCTTCAGTTACTTAGTTAATTACATTTATAGTTACTGTCAAATGAATACTTGTCCTTTGCTAAGATCCTTAAATGTCATTGTTTTACATCAAGTATTAATGTTTGTTATTTTAAATGCTATGTATCACTATGGAATTTAATTTCGAAATGGTCCGTGTGATTTTTCTCGTTTTTTCATGTGATATTAATGTTTAATGCACTACTTATGTATAAACATGAAACGTTTCAATCCATTAAAATCGTTCTTACTTCGTCGTTTCCACACATTTTATTTTTGAATAGAATTGAAGCAGAAATTAACAGTATAAAAAGCTCTTGCCTGTTTGGAAAGAGGCGAGGGATATCTGGTACGCAGTGTTTCCACCTACTGTGTTGCACTATTAACAATTTTCCGTATAATTGAGAGTTGATGAGAGAGTTAGCAGCATTTCACTTTTCAATCAACGCTCAGCTCTCCCCTAACTTCAATCATCAACTCGACTCGCTCCCTTTCCCTTGCCAACAATGCAACAATACTCTTCGTCGATGGCAATAATTGAGTATATATCCTGGATGGCTGCAACAGCGCAGTTCCCTGCACTGGCAGTAAACATCAAGTGCTGCTGAGATAATCTGAATATTAATCTTGATGTTTTCATAGTGTGTTAGTCAATTATATGGTAACATATTTTATGTTTAAACCAAGTGTCTTATGACATTGAAATTTAAGTTAATCAATTGAAATTTATGACAAACCAATTCCAAACTATAACTGAAGAGAGCTATATTTAATTGCTGACATAAAGCAAGGATAATAGATTTTGTAACTTAATTGCAGTGCCTTTATAATGGCTTATATTATGATACAAGTTTCTTTGAAATTATATTCAGTTTTCCCATAATTATATCAATTGAATGATATAGAGAATAAAGAGGGTGGCCGCGTTTATTTAAATTATTTTCACACATTTCACTGATATTGATTAACAATTAACAATAAAATTTGAAATTAAAATTTAAAAGTATTTGTAAACAAACTACGTGTATAACAAAACAAATAACAGAGTGATTCGTTCCCTCTCGGCCCACAATTTTCCGTTTTGAATTGCAAATTAGAAGTAAATAAATAACTTTGAAACGGACATATGATGGTGTAGGAGAAGAATAACGATATGCTAGCAAGTGTTTAAAATCAGCATCAAGAGTGCCCACATACTCCCCTCCCAGTTACGAAAGTATTCAACATACTGGTTGTTACAATTTCATTTTCCCGCAGATTTTTTCTTCCAATTACATGAGAATCCGCAACTTGATGCCATGAATTTTTCCTTTCATTATTACCCGTAGGAAAAAGTATTCTGGGGTACGGTCAGGGAACATTGGGGGCCAAACTACTTTTGGAATGAAATATCTTCAAAGAATAAAACAATTTCTGAAATTGGAGGTATGGTAGATTATACCATGTGCTGAAAACAGTCAGAACGAAGCCCCTTATGATAACTGCTGTACGGAAGAAAGTCAATCCGCACCTTTATCCCGATTATATTATTATGAAATGATGTGCCCAATTAGGGGGAATGAAATGTAGTCCAGAATTCCTGGATGTTCATCGACTAAATGATGTATTCAGCAAAAGAAACAGGTTTTCTATTTGTTGGGAGGCTTCAATTCTTTTAGAGCACTAACGCGATACATATGCAACACTGGTCTACGTGGACTTGTGGAAATCTCCTCCCTCCTCCTCATTAGGCAAAAATACATATGGAGACGCCTGCAATATTGTTTTCATCACCTTCATAGCGGTTTCTAGTAGTTTCAAATGTTATTTTGTGTGCATTCCATAATAATACTATTGTTTTTAGTTTCTTCAGCACATAGCGAATGTTGCCTGTGATTTCCTGAACTCAGATTGCGCAATAATTTGCCTTTAGTACTGCTTTTTAGACCAGTTCTCCAGTCTGTGTGAATAATAAACATGCGCTGTTCCATATGTATCGGTTCATACTGTAATGCACGTACTGTACAAATGCACGATGCGTCAAACTACTGCTGAGGATGGGGAACGCAATCGACATTCGGGGGCATGAGCGACTTATAAAGCAGCGATGCCATTTGTATGCTTCACAACCAGTTTCTCATACACCATGTCCCTGTCATTTTATGAGCCAATACAATAGACTATCAGTTAATGGTGCAACCACGTTTCCTGTATACAAATCAAAATAAAGTTTATCTAACATATTTTATTTCTAAGAACCGTTGAGGTGCCACACTCTATGAATTTCCCATATAAATTATGAATTAATGGGGTGATTCAGTTAAATTTCGTTAAGAAGCTTGAAGACATTTTTCAGAAATAATTATGTACAAAATTAATTTTAAGTGCTCTGTATATACTAAATGTAAATAGATTGTGCTATTTGAGAACATCTCATAAATCACCAATTTACGTTAAATAATAATACACGTTTATATCAGGCAAATTAAAATGTGTATATTATACTAGGAATCATAGAATTATTATTAAGTTGCTTATATTATCAAGAAAACATTGCTAGTTTATTAGTACATTTTACATTAAAAGGTTCAAAGTTCACCTTGGTAGCAGTTAAGTTAGGTCTTCTCCTGAACTTCTTAAGACAAAAAGATCATGCTATCTTCGTGTATTGCTGAATTTCGTTATAATTAGATAATCCAAGAAGACGACTAAACAATTAATTCCATTGCTAATATCATACCGAATGCTTAAAAATGCTTCTTAATGATTCATGAGCGGAAGTTTTTATGCGTATGTAATAAATAGTTGAAGAAAAATATTTGGAAGATTTTTTGATTCGGTTAATTTACGAATGCTCTTTAACATCTCCAGTCATCAGCGTCCCATTCAATTCAGAGAGTGAAACGGCCGACAAATTTTGCTCAGAGGTCTCTTTTTTCAGGCTTGAGATTCTTTTTGGTGCCGTAAATCTACGACACGGGACCCACGGCTTTACATCCCTTCCGAAGGAAGCCATGCTTAGAATTTTTATGGAAAAAGTCCCTCGATCCTGGTCGGAACTAAACCCGCGATCTTCGGTTTAGGGGGCATGCATGGTTGCACTACATCACCACGACTGGCGTTGTGGAAGATGACCTCACTATTTTCCACATGTTTCATGAAACTTGGGCATACTTTTTTCAGAAATATATTTCTTGAAATTATTCACTTGGAAACTGGTATTATGAATTTAAAAGAAAACTGTATAATATTGTTTCTAATACTACTTTACTAATTTACTCCCATTCCCTCCCCTATTCAATTTATCAGTTATTAACTATCTCATCATTCTTTATCATTTCTCCCCCATCTTCCCTAAATACACTGTTAATCCATTGATTATTATATTCCTAAGGTTACACTTCTTTCCAGATTTCCTCCCACCTTCTTCTACGTCATTTTTATCCATTTTTCGCTAGTTTTACCCAAATAATACCCTATCATTTTATATCTTTCTCTCCTTTTACGGTTAAAATCTTCCTAATTAAATTTTCCTCATCTAAATTTTTCCATTTTTATTCCAAATCTCCATATCTTTGTTGTCTACATTTCTTTCCATCAACCTTTTCGTCATACTTATCCATTTTTCTCTAACTTTATCTTAAAAATTCCCTATCATTTTTATATCTTTCTCTCCTTTTAAACACCGCCACGGATGGCCGAGGTTATTAAGTCGCAGACTCGTGGGCGGGAGGTCTGGGTTCGAATACTGCCAGGACCGTCCTCCCTGATTGAGGGTTTTTCCAGGTTTCGCTCAGTCCTCATAAATGGCAAATGCCGGGGAGGTACCCTACACTTATGCCTGGAACGATTCCTTCCTTAAAAATAAATCCTTTCCCATTTTATCATTTCATCTCATGTAATATCAGTGTCCATCGCCTATGGTGCCTCCGTAGCGTTAAACACTATTCATTCATTCTCCTTTTACAGTTAAAATGTTCCTAATTAAATTTTCCCCATCTAAATTTTCTATTTTTATTCCAAAACTCTTCCCTACATAACTTTGTTTGATTACAATATAACTAATATATCGTCACCAAGCAAGATTTGCCTTCCAGAGATCTTCAAGCAATGAAAGAAACGGCACTGGGGTTCTTTCGCCTATGTTAATAACCTAAAGTGGAATATTTGAGCGAAGAAAGAATCCATATTATTGAATCCAGAGTTGGCACACTGTGTCTTTTTCATTTCCCTAAACAAACGGAAAAACTGCATGCTGTTTAGGAGTGTGTCAGAAAGTATTATCCTTGTTAAAGGCAAATCATCAAACTTCCAAAATCAGGCAATGTGGCCTGTAGGCATCCAACACAACCAAATAAGGAAATGAAATAAACAAAAGATGAATAGCTCTAAGACAAATGAAAGGAGACAGTAATGATGACAAAACAAATTTGTACTAAAATCTTGAGAAAGAGCCAGCAAATGTGCATGTAATATATCCACAACCAAAATAGTCCACATCCCAGTTAAATACCTGTGGGAATTCAACAATTAAATCAAGGACGTGACCACATGAACAGAACAAGAATATGAATACTCGTAATTCTTACTTCATGGTTTCAGAAGCTTTATTCAGGTCAAAATTATAGAAATAGTAGTACAAGAGTATGGTAAAATAAGTAACCTATTTATTCTTTCTAGTCTATGCAACGAAAAAATGCATAGTTTAGTACAGTGAAAGATGATAGTGTGAAGGTAATGTTCTAATAAAAGCATCTCTGAAGCATTTTATATAAATTTAAGCTGGAATTATTTCGATTATTACTAATGTGATAATTCAAACAGTTCCTAAATGAAAAAAAAATGTGTGTGACACAAATCAGCAAGCAAGTTAACAATCACACTGGTTTTAAGATATGCGAGTCTTAATTCAGTACTAAAGTGGGAAAGGAATATCCCCTATTTTCACAGTTTGCCTGAGCCTGTCATTGAAGTTAGTTTACATTTAACGTGTTGAATGATGTTCTACTTAATATTTGTTAGCAAATTACGTCTAAGTGACCAGAGGAAACCCAAGATCAGAATGACCGGTCCAAAGGGAATAGAACGCGAAACCGCCCGAATGCGATCCCAAGTATTATCGCCTGAACCACCCCTCTCGATTGTAGATTTATTGTAATCTACATATTCAATTTGTGTGTGTCCGTGCGTTTGTTTTTCTGACATTTATTGCCCTAACTTCATAGTATTGAACAACTTTTCAGTAGTAATTAATTATTCATACTTACGAGTATTTCGTAGCAACCATCAACAAGCGATTTGTGTGTATACGTATGTGGGACTGGCTGTATACGATTCAGGTTGTTTTCAAACTTCGTAGTCAACATATGTGGGCTTTGTGTTCGGATATGTCTTACGACTGAGGGCAATATGCTACCGGCACCAATTAAAGCGCGTGCATTACCCGAAATGATGGCCAGCGGTTGTACAACGGGAATTATCAAAAATCGGTTCAACGATATTTGACAGAACGGTATTGATAACAGGTATGCTAACGTGAAAATAGTCAAAAGACGCCTGACTGACATAAACCGGCAGGAAATAGAGGCGCAATGCATGCAGATGTCATCTCTGGACCTGCAGAGCGAAATTACACTAAGTGGGATAAAACGACTTATATCATGGAGCTAGGCATGAAACAGAGGTCGGGAATACTGGGATGCACGTAAGATTGTTGGCGGAACCGGAAGATTCGGCGCACATTTTTGGCTAAGTGTACATAGACAGAAGATACTCTCTCGCCAATTCATTTTTGACTTCCAGTAGGGGAGGCTGACATGTTGGGACTTAATTGTAAACACACAAAACTTGCTAAACCTGAGCATTTTCTTAAATAAAATACGTAGCTTTACTACAAGGAAATTTTATAAACATTGTACATAAACAAGAGAGAAATGTATATGAATATCAAAATTATTGATGTATGTCTGTTTAGCGCGCGCGTGTGTGTGCGAGTACATTCTTGTCAATGTTGATATTATCTTTGTTGGAAGTAGTTTCAGAAATGCAGTATTTTACAAGAGCATGAATGGTCTTGCGACCCATACGACTGCGATGTACAACATATACGTACATACATAGTTTAACTGAATAATAAATACTACTACTATTACTACTACTACTTCTACTGCTACTACTGCTACTACTACTATTACTATTACTACTTCTACTACTACTACTACTATTACTACTACTACTATTACTACTACTACTATTACTACTACTAATATTACTACTATTATTAATTCTACTACTACTACTACTACTATTACTATTACTACTACTAATACTACTACTATTATTACTTCTACTACTACTACTACTACTACTACTATTACTACTACTATTACTATTACTACTACTATTACTATTATTACTACTATTACTACTACCACTACTATTACTATTACTACTATTACTATTACTACTACTATTACTACTACTATTAGTATTACTACTACTATTACTTCTACTACTACTACTACTACTACTACTACTATTAGTATTACTACTACTATTACTTCTACTACTACTACTACTACTACTACTACTATTACTATTACTATTACTACTATTACTATTACTACTACTATTACTACTACTACTATTACTACTAGTACTATTACTACTACTATTACTACTACTGCTATTATTACTACTACTACTACTACTACTACTACTACTACTACTACTACTACTACTACTTGAATCTAAAGTTATATTAAATTTAAAAAAGGTATTTGTTTCAAACGAAATCATTTTGTAAAAAGAGCTTATGATAAGGTGATGATAATTGCAAATACATTTTGAACTTACCCATTCCACAGTAATAATTTTAATGTCTTTATAAATGTAGCTACTGTTAAAATGAAGTCTGTATTTGCAATTCTCCTGAAAATGTGAAAAAGACGATTATTTTCTCAAGGGAGTGTCTACGGATACTCGACATGCATTAATGGCATAAATCTGTAATTAATAATATTATCCAAGTTCTAATATATGCTTAATTTCATGTACTACTGGGAAAAAAATCTATCCAGTTAAGTTTATGATCACTATAAATTTGATTAGAAAAAAAATTAAATATCGTAAATTGTAGTTTAAGGGAAATGAATAAGGCTAAGCACATTCTATATACATATTATTATGAAAAAGTCACTTTTAACTGCCTATGTCTTTTTATGATTGTTGTATAAATCGTAAATATTCATTGCTACATGCCCGAATAAAAAGCCAAGGATTTTCAAAGAGCAGTTATCTTCAGAACAGATATTATTCGAAATATTCTAAGAAGTATATATTTTGTTTTGTTGTATTTTTAAAACTTGGTCTCATATCACACACACACACGCAGTTGTAACTTCATAAAAATTATTAAAAGGGAAAAACCTTGAGATTTTCATTTTGGGACATATTTTTCAGAAAGCATTTATAGAACTTTACTTTGCATTGTACGGAAAACTAAGGGAGGCGTTACATCTTAAGAAATTGCTGCTGTTCATCTTTTTTGCCTTTATGGTTTGTTTATATTCTCTACTTTGGGACGAAAACATTATTGATCTGCTAAACGCTTTCCTCTAATTAAAATGTTCTCTGTCTCCGTCTTTCTTGCTCTTTCTTTGCCAGGGAACGTCTTATCAGGAACATTTTTAATTTAATGAAAGACGCAATTTAGCGTACGGATTACCGAAAAGGAGCTATTTTCTTCAGAGGCGAATAGAGAATGTAGAGAAGTTAAGCTATAAACGTTACACATAGTATATACTTTGGTTTTAACGCTTGTACTTTTCAAATTGCAGTTTATTTATTCTAGTGTTAAAACCAGATTTATTGTTAAAATATGTTATGGTGGCTTTATTTAATGCATTTGATCTTTAACACACAAAAAGATATAAACCGCACCTGTGCTTCAAATCCAATCGATAAGGGATATTAACTTTCATAAGGATAGCGAATGTAGCATATCTTGTTAATGAAATGCTGAAACAAAAAGGATATACTTACATTCGCTTTCTATGTTTCCAGCTTGTAATTTCATTAAATTTCGTTGTATCTCATTAAACTAAGGGGGAAAGCGCTATGAGTACCAAAAGCCATGCACGGCTACTTTTTCACTGGCTCCAAAGAAGAGCTTGCGGGCGTCGAGCTGTGCCAGTGTGGCGCTGGTGTAGCCGAGTGTAATAATTAGAAAGCTCTTGTACTTAAGGAGCTCAAAATCTCTCGAGTACCCTCTTCGTCCTTTAATTCGCTGACGTACAATAAAATTTTGAAGACCCTCCGTCCCAGTAAGCTAGCTTAGCGCGAGCTAAGAACAAAGCCCGTGTGGCAGTCTGAATGCATTCAATCAGCAAATTACACTCGTTTGCGAAGTGGCACTCGGCGCTGTTCGCTCGCAAAGGTAATGCCCCATTATTGAAGTCACTTCTGCACAGTAATCAATGTCCCAGTCTCGTGTCAGAAAGTGTGACACAGTAACCGAAACCATCATGTTCTTTTTAGTTTTAACTTTCAACGTAAAACACGAAAAGTGTGATAGACAACAAAAGTTTGAAGATTTAATCACAATAGATGCAACTTTAAAACCTACGCATGACTTTATTGGGGTTCTAAAAGGGGAAGAATGGGATACTTGCTTTAGAATAATTATTTATCAGAATTTATATAGGGTTTTATGTACTGTGAATAGTAACAAGGACATTGACAAAATAGGAATATTCAAGCTGTCGATGACACATCATAGATATTTTTGTTTTGCAAATGAACATTTTTATTGCAATAACGGGATTCCTCAGGCAAGATTAATGTAAGCTTCTTTTTAAAATTTAAAAACAATTATTATACTATCGCGCGTGTATAAATAATGTTATTCAATTCACCTTAAGGGAACTTTAACATTTTAAATAAAAAAGAGGTGTGAAAGCTTATAAACTTAGATAGAAGAATAAAATAGACACTCACACATATTCATTTCAGTAAAATAGTCAACTTGTTCAAGTATTTGCGGATTAAATTATAAAATAAATGGGTACGTGCATGGAATAGATTTTTAGATAGCCTATAGTAAAAGCATTTCTTTTAACACGAAACACTTAAATTATAAACAAGTAACATTTAGTGATATAAAATGTGTGTAACACTCCAATATTACCAACTTTGATTTAAGATGAAATGTGATTATTTAAACGTGTAGAAAGTATATATTTTTATGTATTTCGTATTTTTTAATTCTTACTTATGTCACGGCGATTTTGATATCAGGCCGTAGATATTGTATAAATTGGTTTCAGATTTATTTGCATAGGGAATCATGTTAGGCTACAACAAAATCAATAACAGCTCTTATAACAAGTTCGTATGGTCTAGTGCTATGGACCATACAGCATTCTTCAGGAAACTATTGCGGTCTTCAGAACAATGCATTTTAAACAGAAATTTAGTGTAGTATATTTTTATTTGTGATTTCCTCCCCCCCCCCAAGACAGTTTAAAAAACACTAATTTTCAGCGCTACGGTATTGATAAATTTACCAGATGTTTGGGTAGCGTTTCCCTGCTCCTTCTAGTGGGAAATACACGAGCTATTTCCTTGAAATAAGAAACATTTCGGAACAACTGAAATAAATTTAATTTATAATTATTAATGTATTTATATGTATTAAGGACTGCCTAAAACATTATACAATATAGTATTAAACGTGGTTTTACATTGTGAGATAGAGCTTTTAATACTTGTAATAAACTGCTGTTTATATAACACAATAATAACCCTTTAATTAGAGTAAAGAAGTGAGTAATAGAAAAAAAACAAATACAGCTTAACACTCTAAGCATGTTCGAGAAGAGTGACTTAGTCAACAGTGAAGAATAATTTTCTTGTAGAACAATAAGTACTAAAATGATTAAATTTTTGTTTATATTAGAACAGAAACATTTATATAACACATCCTCCCTGTTGTGTAAAGAATATTTATAAAATTCACTCATTGAATGGAGTAGGTTGGTATACAATGTACACGATGAACATGAGCTCCAACATTAAATTCCAAGTTTAAATTTCCGTAATGTAGTTCATACATTTCTGGAAAGAAGAAGTGTCTATAAAAGTTTCTTATAATTTTTTATAAATATAACATTTTATGCTGCAGTTATTTTAGTTCATAAATTGTCGACGAAACTATTTTCGGGCATACTTTCCTACAGGCAACTCACAAATATTGGCCAGGTCGTTGCATACAAAACGACCGGGCAAATGAGCGATACATGAACTCTGTCCCGTTAATGAGCTGTACTAATATGTCCAGTGAACCGATTGTCCTTAACACTGACAATCCTATATACCCGTAGAATAAAGCGGCTGACACTAAAGATATTCAGCATATTTGTTCTTATTTTCCTTAATAATTGGGAGAGGGTACAAAATAACTAAAATAAAAAAACCTTTAAGCATATTGGAAACAAACGATTAGCACATAAACCGAATGGCAAATGCCTTAAGATGTATTAGTTTGGAAAACCTGAACAGGCGAAAGAAAGATTAGGGAAAAGAGTAAAATCTGCTTACCCCAGAAATTGATAAAATAAGCCGTTGTTTGAATTAGAAGAATCTATGAATATATACATATATATATATATATATATATATATATATATATATATATATATATGTGTGTGTGTGTGTGTATATATGTATGTATCAAGTGCTTTCTTTTGAGAGGGTGCAGGGTTAGAAGTGCCTCCTCTGAAAGTATCCAAGCTTCTGTAAGAGCACACAACATTCTACTAACAGAAAGTTGTATTTTTAATTATTCTCACATTATTCAGGTAGATACTACAGCGGTTTTCGCCACAGGTGGCCGAGGTGGTTTAGGCGCGAACTCGTGAGCGGGAGTCTGTGGTTGAATTCACACCAGGACCGTTCCCCTGACTGAGATTTTTGGGGGGTTTCCCTCAGTCCTCATAAATGGCAAATGCCAGGGAAGTACACTTAGGCCCGGAACGCTTTCTTCTTAAAAAAAAAAGTTTTCCAAATTATCGTTTCATCTCATATATCATCAGCGGCTACTGCCTGTGGTGCCTCAGTAGTAAAAACGGGCCTTAAAAAACTAAAGCGGTTGATATAGTTTGAATTATTAGCCTTAGAATTATTTCATTCATCATATGCAGTAGTGGTAGTGGTGGTGGTGGTAGTGGTAGTGGTAGTGGTGGTAGTAGTAGTAGTAGTAGTAGTAGTAGTAGTAGTAGTAGTAGTAGTAGTAGTAGTAGTAGTAGTAGTAGTAGTAGCACCAGCAGTAGTAGTAGTAGTAGTAATACTAGTCGTAGCAGTAGCAGGTAGTAGTAGCAGCAGTAGTAACAGTAAGTGTATCTTTATTGTTATAAAATTATATATACTATTACAAATATATTTTATGATTTGCATATAATTTATGCATGGTTTGTAGATCGTATATATTTAAGTATAATATTCAATTTGGGTCTATGTCTCAATTTCCAAAATTATTGAAAAAATGCATTACTTTTGTTAATCATATTTCATTAATTAATAATTTTTATATGCCATCTCTAATTTTTTTTATTTTTACTTTATTCATAACTTCATTCGGATGAGAAAGTATTTCAGTGAGGAATACTTTTATACTTTACTGTTGCTCAATCTAGCTGATGTGCCTACTTCAGTCCTGATGGCCCAGTGGTAACCATACCTTGCATCGTAGACCCAAGATCTGGGGTTTAATCCCGACCACGGTTGATGAATTTTTGGGCGTAAAAATCCTAACTATGACTTCCTGCGGAAGGGAAGTAAAACCGTGCGTCCCGTGTTGTACATTTACGTCACGAAAAAGAATCCCAAGTCCGAAAGAAGAGGCCTCTGAGCAAATTTTATCGGCAGTTTCACACCCTGAATTGAATAATGTTAAAGAGCTTCCATAAATATACCAAATCAACAACAAACATTCAATGAGGCACCTCCAGGAGGAAGGGATGAGGTTAGGGTTACATTGATTATGTGTGGACTTGGTTGGAGCCTCTAACATGATTCCATACAGAACTTCCCGATGCCGGTGAAGCCCCTTCCCCCTCCTTCTTGGAGTTCGAGCCTTCCTAAAATCCACTTTCATATCAGATGCAGGGGCAGAAAGTACAACCTACCACCATATATCAGCCACCTTAACTGGCACCTCCAATTCTGTCACAAAATCAGTGGAATGAAAATTATATATAACGGGAGGACAGAATGGTCGTGGAAAGGATGTTCACCTTTTGCCTAAGGGATCAGGCTAAAACATGAAAAACCTCACTGTCAAGAGGGCCGGCATCATCGAATTTAAATCAGAGACCTCCGGAGTCTCTGAGAGACCCAAACGTTACCGCTGTGCATCCCCCTCGAATAGACCTCTTTTAGCTGCTACGTTTTTATTTGATAAACTTCTGAAGGAAGGTACTTATGACAAATGTTTATGTAATTCTGATTTAGCATTTTTAATTCATTGACTTTCGAAATATTATAACCCCTCAATATCTAATATTTTCTAAATCTCCCACACCCATTACCCCCTTAATCTACAGCAGCAGTGGAGATTACTACTGATAATCTCTCTCTAAGCTCTGAGATAGACAAATTAGCTCTTACACAACGTGTAAAACGAATTATATTATTCTCAAAAAATCTTGGGGAAATTGCAAAGAAAGTAAGGTATTCTCAAGCCTAAAAAGGCTTCCACGAGTTTATAGATGAAAGTGTAAGTCCAAGAAATAGAAATAGATTAGTTGTGCTTGTAAATCCTCATAATTATATAGATGTGTATAAATCTATATCTATTAGAAAATAGAGTAAAATATATAAATTTGTTAAAATAATGAATTTACAAAACATAAATACTACATATTAGATGATCATTGTCAATATTTATTAATAGAAAATAACATGGATGCAAGAGCCTCAGGCTTTAGTGCATTTTTTAATTGTGAAGTTCTATAGGAAAATTTAAAACATTTCCTTGGTTTCATAGTACAGATTGTTTTAGCCCTGCCCAAGAATGGGATGTTAATATAATTGTTATAGTCAGTGAACTCTTTCATTAATCCAAGTAATAACAAATTCGCTAGTGCTAAAAATCATGAAAGTTTTGATTGAAGAAGGAAAGTAGACCATACTTCAAACGACGGAGAAAGGCAGCTGTTTAATTAGTGGTAGTAATGTACTTTTATTATAGCAGTTTTAAAGTACACAAAAGTAAATATAACTATCGCATGCTAATACTGTCTTTTTTTTTTAATAGTGTTTAAGTTTAGGGTACCTCACAGGCATTTGCCATTTATTAGAATTGGGGAAAATCTGGATAAAAGCTCGGTCAGGAAGAACGGTCCTGGTGGATTTCGAACCCCAGACTCCCACTCACGAGTCCGCGCCTTAACAACCTCACCCACCCGTGGCGATGCCGTCCTTGTAACAATCAAAATATACCTACCTACGTACACGCATACATATAGATCTACATACATATGTACAAACACACCGACATACTTACATCACATGTTTTCTATGAGTAATTTTATAAACATATATACAAATACGACCTGAGCTCTTACCCCTAATCCACCTCTTTCCTTTACTCACGCATTCACCCCATCTTTCCGAACTCCCCTCTCTCCTCTAGTCATTAGCGTTCTTTGTCGGGTCTTAACTAGAAATATTCCCAATTCTGAGTGTGTATCTCTTATGCACTAACACTTCCCAGCAGATGTTCAAACTTCTGTTGGAATTCAGAAATTGCGGTGGTAAATTCTCATGTCTTAAAAGCTCTATTTCCCTGCGTTCTGCCAAAATATGCCTCCAGTTCTCCGCACAATGGGCAAATTCTTTCACGAAAGCATTAATTGTTATACTTCCTTTCGACGTTCACTAATCTGAGCCATGCGAGACCATTTCTTTCTTCTCTACGGCAGGCACCTGCGTATTAAGTCATCATTTGGCCTATCTTATCTCGCAAACGTCTGTTAACTATTTTCCAACTATTGCGCGTTTGTTTTCTCCCCTTAATCAAATATACCCTAATCCAATTTTTTCTAAGTCTTTCCTTATTTTTGATGTCCAATCGGTTCCCTTCTATTATTTGCTCCCTCAGACAAACTCCTCGAAGAAATGCTCGATCCCCCCTGTATTATTCTTAACCAGTATACTTAATTATTCTTATTTTAAAATTTACGCTTTGGTTAAAGATACAAAACTCTTTTAATAAACCCATAATTTGCTGTACCCTTTCCTACTTGCAGCAATCATTTAGAAACTGCGTTTATACTTGATTTGTTCCTGAGTGTTTTCCCGTCCCCTCAAATTTCGGCTGCATACGTAATATTTGCCCTCGCAACCGCCTTGTACATCGTCTCCATTATTCTCAGCGGAGTTTCCGATATGTTTACTAAAACCCTTATTGCCTCTATATTTTTAATTATGCACATTGGTTGATGTATATTTCTTAGATTGTGCTACCATTGAAGATATAATTTAAAACTAATAATATTTAATAATCTCGTCTGTATTAGAGGAAAAATATAACTTAGAATTTGATTGGGTTACTCATGTGCCAGGTGCGTACTTCTGCACAAAAATTATCTTCCATGCAAAATGCATGTGGTTTCTAGAGCAATGTATTTCTGGAGGCTGTATAAAGACAGTGATGTCAGTTTTGTAAGCACTGTTATAGATTTTTGTTGCTGCAAGGGTGCTCTGTCATGTGTGTAATATATGTAGAAATATTCCTTTGAAAGGAAGAAAGTAAAATAAAAGTAGCATAGCTAGCCGCGACAGGAACAAAACAGAAGACCTTTTCCTCTTCTTTTTCGAATGAATTATATAGAATTTTGGCACGTAGAAGGGAGAAAAGAAAGTAAGTAGGGCGGTGGGGAAGGTAGACGGAAGAGGTCCGAGAGGTTGGAAGATGGATTTCCGATGAGACGCTGCCATCTTCAAGGGGTAGGGGGACGCGATATGGTCAATACCGCAATATACGTCAGGTGCTAGCGTTATATATAGCGCCCTTAAGAATAAAAAAGGAATGGAAGTACTGAGGGAATAAAGAAATACACATTGGCACTTGTGAAGAATGTAAAACATTAATAGTATGTACTTCTTATTTCTTTTGGTGAACTTAAAGTTAAGGAAATGTAGGTTAATAACAGAAATTTTATCATTAAACATTGCTACCGTACCTTGAGAAAATATGAGGAAATTTTGTTGGGTGTTTTTTCTTTCTTTGTTGGTTTTTTGTGTTTACTTTTGCTTTCATATTAAAATTTCTTTTGGAATTGTTGTCTCTAACCAACATTTTCAATACAATTTATACAGTTAAACCGAACTTTTTCCAAATAAAAGCCTTGGTTTTAAATCAAAATTAGGAAGTTTACATCACAAGTATATTAAGCCTATCAAGGTATTCCTGTAGAAACTTATATTAGTATTTATTTAAGCATTATTAATTTTGGAACTATTAGTACAATTAATTTTTATATCTGAACTCATTCATAAAATAGCTGATAATATGAACTTACATCTCTTGAACTCTGAAAACTTAAGAGCGTCTGGGTTATGGAAATGTAAAATATAAAACGTAATTCGAAAATAAACAATAATTATTGACTTTTCACTACCATACTACAAAAATTAAACGTTAGTTTTAATTTACCATTGTGTTATACACAGAAAAATAACGAATTTAAATTATTAACTCTTAAGTCTAGATCAACTGCGTACTAAAATACTTGGAAATAATAAGCCAGTGTTCATAAAATATATACAAATAAAAAGTTACGCACACAACATTTATTTTATTCTACATACAAAATAATTAATTTGTTTCATCTTTACTGCCAGACGCAGATTAATGTAATCATGTGAGTGATTTTAACAACGATGATGTAATTCAATGTTATATAATACAGTAAATCCACTTATGACTCTTTTTTGCTTCTGTTAAACATGTTAACTTGGTAGAGCGCACTTCACTTAAACATCGTCGACAACCACTTCATTTTATAAAACAGATTCAAAAGAGGACCGATGTGCAGGATGCGTTTGACACAGTTCCAGAAATCACTGCGAAAACTGAACTTGTAAGGAATAATCGGCCAATTACGGGTCCTGTATGGAATTTCTGTGAAATAAATGCAACCAATGCTAATGAAGGACGTTCAAAAATACCATGTGATTCGTCCCCATACTATCCGCATTTACACCAGTGTAATGGAGCGGTTTTGCCTCACTTGCAGCAGGACAATTTTTTGTTGGAAGTGCACAGTTCTCGCTATTCGCCCTCATCCCTGTCCATGACCCGGTCTCGCAGTAACGTCGATTCGGGTAAAGACTGTGCTCCTCGCCCAGTGTAGTTTTCAGCATTCTACTACATACGTAGAAGCTCTCTCAAGGTCATGATGTACAACAAAACGCAAACTTTGAGCAGTTGCTACATCTGAAGAACTCGTACGCCGTCTTAACGATTTGGCAAAAGCCTCATAGGACTTTTTTTTGTCCTAAGCAAGCTCTCCAAGAGTGTAGGTTTAATTTTTTCCCACTATTTATAAATAAACTATTCTTCTACTGTCTTATTGTCAAAGGCCCAGTCATAAAATAAACAGCGCGAGCAGCGTTAATTTGCGATCAGATAGTCGTGCTAGGATCTTCATGCCAGATGATTCAGCTCGGTGTTTGGACAAACCTGAATCTGACAGTGATGCCAACATTCGTTTAACTTTTGGTTAAGTTCTCATATTTAAGATATTTTGGCACGTTTCTGTAATGCATTATTTTTACAACTTCTGTAGTTCTTGCAATAAATGTATTAACAAAAAGTGATGATGCCTATATAGGTACACAAAAGTAAGAAATGTATGCATATGAGACCAGCATCATGGTGTGGTACTCAGAGCTTATTTAGATCATTCAGAGTCCCGGGCTAAATTTTCAAACAGGGGGTGCTTCTTCACGATACCCATGAAGTCAGTGGTTTATACATTTAGGGTTAAGTTATGTTTAATTATATTAAGAGTACTGTCTCTTCTCATCCCCTTGGGACACTGTAAAACGAACATTATGAGTGTCCCAGCCTCAGCCTTAGATCTGCGCCACTGTCAGGAAAGGAAAAAGAGTTCGTATAACGAATGTATGTATCTCTCCAAGAATATGTATTAAACTTGCCATGCATATAAGAATATATAAATTTTTCTTTTTAATGTTTCAGTAAGTGCTCTAGAGCACAGCATCATACTTAATAATAAATATTTGCCACAACAGTAGGTCTAGATGGTTTACTTTTAGAGTATATTGCTACGCACTAACGAGGAGCAGGCAGGATTTGTCTGTTTAAGAACAAGGCTATATTTGGAGAAAGTTCCATTAGAATTATATTCCTTACATAAATGCATAAGTTCTCTAAGCAGAATATTCTAGATAGTGTATACAAACTATTAAAAATTAGAGATCGGAGAAATCCAAAATTTTCTGTATTCCGATTATTAAGAGGTATTCTAAGTCCTCGAAACTTCCGGATTCTTCATATAAGAAGAAGAAAACTGAAAATTCTTCAACTTAAGAATAAAAAAAGTAATTTAATTAGCATTTTAAATGTGTGTTTAATGAAAATAAACTTTAAAAATAAACTTTTAAAAAGATATTAGAAGCTAGCCATGAAGTATTAAATGAAATACGTTGTTGAAAATCAATAAACTTCACGTTCATTTCATTTTCTAAACGTATTTGAGCAACAGTGCACATTTTTTCACAAATCTTTAATAACAAAAAATTAAAAACTAAAGCAAGTGTAGAGGTGGGATTTTTTTATTTTAATCAAATGGCACCAGATGATATATATCGATGACTACAGGTACCCTGAACAACAGTGGACACTATAATGCAACGATAACTGGAACATAATAAATGTATGGTACAGGAAAAGTCTTAGCCAGGAAATCTTTAGGAATTGCTTAATCGTAGGCATTAAACACTGTGCGATCATTTTAAGATGGATTAAAATATAAATGATGGTAGAGGATCTTTGAGGAATCCTTTGATGAAAACTATAATATTACACAGGCAGTTGAGAGAGACTTTTAAACTTATGAGATATGTCCATGATGATTTTCACATTCTTTCCATAGAATTAAATACATTTCAAACTCTCATTTGAATTGGAAAAAAGATAATTTAGATAAAATGTTTGTTATTTAACATTTCTATTGAGCGCCAATAGAAATAAAACTAATATTTCTAAAGTTTTAACTGTTTTAGGTTAGGTTTCAAAATATCCGAATAACGAAAAAAGCCAAAGGTTACAGTTTTCAAACCAGTAGCTATGCTTGGGGCTCTTTTCCCGTTCCGTTCCTTATATTATGTAAATTAATACAATTGGAGTTAAAATCAGTAATATTTGATTATTTTTAAACAAACTTACAACGCTTTGGGGCATTACAATGCCCTATAATTAGGGGTGGCTGAATAAATTAACTTGGTTCATTTGTGCTTGAAAAATAACCAAAAATTAATTGCAAGTTATCAATAATTAATGTTTTAAGAAGTGACTGTATAACGTACATAGCATGAATGTGCTCTGTTATACCTGTAAAAGTATTTACTTATATATTAGTGTTTAAAGCAATTAATTCAATTAAACATTAATTGTTCCTCTTGAGTACTTTACCCAATTGGGTAAATTTGCAAGCTTGCTTAAAAGCTTAGCAAACCCCACATGATAAACATCAACTTACTTTCTCTGAAAATTGCTCACGACCGTGTTTGAATTTTTTAATTTAAAATTAAACATATATTTGCTATAGAAATGTTTGAAAATGTTATTTTTATAAATTAACAACATGTGCAAATTCAAGTGACTGTAATCGACATACCCAAAGAAATTGCTTTTGACAAGAGCAATTTGTTATATTTAATAATAGATGGATTTCATGGTCTGTAGAGTGATTACGGTCTGAAGATTAACGTGTGCATGTATATGTTCGGTAGAAAGATAGAAAGAGAATACAAGAATAAAGTTCTTAGTAGGTGTGAGTTTATTTGAATTGCGGGCTTCCTGAGCGCGGCGGAATGTGACACGGTACGGTTGTTGGCGCATTTGTTCCAGGCATTCTAAGAGTAAAGCAAGTGTCAATTAAAGGAGCTTTTGTTGCGTTTAAGAAGACCTTTGATTTCATCGATCGTCGGGCACTAAGTTCAAATTGGGAACATGCAGCCACCATAAAAAAGGGAAATTGAGGTGCTGCGCGTAAATTTAGTATTTAAAGTATTTGTGTTTTTATTGAAAGCATAAAATGATGCTGTAACCCTAATCTGTGATAAGAGATATTGAAACTGACGCCCTTTAGCGGCAATACATTGAAGGCATCTGCACAGAAAAGTTCTGTATTTCATCTTACTTTTCTTCCACAAGAACACGGAGGTTCGGGACATGCTTCTTGTCATTGAGAAATCTTATCTGTCGTAACATTTTAACAAATTGGCGGACAGTTTCTCTACTGAGACACAATTGCCAGGATATTTTCTTACAAATATCCTTATCACTTCTCTGCAAGGATCCAGCTTCACATATGTATCGTACATAAAAACCCATTCTGCAATACCATAGTGCAATAACCATGAAAGAACCATTAGTATACAATTTCACACACCCGAACTCGCTCATAAAATCTCCCTGAATTGAACTACAAGTTGTATCTGCACATACGTTATATGGCCTTGACGCCTGACTTCTCACACGCGCTTTTTCGGCCAGTAACTCCAATTGCCTCTTAACAGACAGGTACAGCAATACTAAAAGAATTACATACCTATACGAACATTTTCGCTAAATAGCAAAATTGATTAATTCCAAATAACAGATTTCAGTATTTTAAGGCAAATACAAACATGAGATTTTCACGTAGTTTATTGCAATAAGCCTTAAGAACACTGGAAGGGGCTTTCATTACTCAGAGAGGTATTTTCAGTATAATTTAAACGTTTTGTCTCTCCAAATCCCCTTCTTATATTCAAATCAAACGTAATATGATTGTACTTGCACCTTACTCTATTCAATAAGCAATATAAAAACAGTTAGATTTTCATATTTTTGTGCAAAATGGACCTAAATACTACTGTAAATTAAACTTATCACTTTAGAAAAATGTTTATTTCATAAAATTGAAAATGCAACATAGTTTGGATTACAATAAATGTTTAATTAAAAGTTTTAATTATAGTTTAGCACATACGACTACTGTAGTAAAATGTAAAGTAAAAAATTGATTATTATACATGTGTAACATAAAAGGTGTGCCAAAACTTTGGGGAAACAGTTCTCACATATACAGAATAAAAATATATCACATGAACTTGGGTACGGAATTGCTTTATTTCCTTTTTAGAACCCATTTTCTACCTGTACAACATAGAATAATATTCAAAAACAGAACTGTGGGAAATAGAAAATCATATGAAATATCTCCCGTTAGCACGGATGCATCTATCAACCCGCCATCATAAAAATTGGTGTGCTGACATAACGTGGAGTTTTGTCTGACAACCTTGAAGAACAGGAGCACGAAGATCCTCTACTCCTTCAGTTAATCCATAGATCATATGAGCATCTGTCAATTCCACTTTTGAGTACCTGAAAAGAGGTCCATAAGCATGCAGAACTGACACTGCGTGCTACATGCTCGGTTCTACGTCAAGCAATGAAGTCAGTAGCATAACAAGTGGACTACCAGAACGACTACAACACGGTGAACCTAGGAACTAAGACTAGTTACAACACCTGCATTTCATTTAACCAGAGGTAAAAGTGAATGTTTACCTACTGTGCGTATTAAACAAACATTTATGTTTTGGGATTGCTGCCACAGGACAGCTCTGCTGGCATTCTAGCTTGCATATCACACTGTGTAAGTGCGGTTGTATACAAAGGGCTCAAAGGAAATATAGACTATCTAGACCCATGCTCATATAGCATATTTGCATCCTCTATTTGCATAGAATGATACCCCAAAGTTATAAAAATACTTTTTGTTACACCCTGTATATTTCATAGGTTTTGATCTTTGCACACCTATTTCTTGAAAATTCAAAGCTCTTGGAAATTGTATTTAAACATATAAAATTTTAATAGACATTACATTTTTAAAATATTCAAGTAAATAGTTTTTTTCTTCCTGTTGTTTTCGCAGCCTTTCTATTCCTCTTTTGCTATCTTTTAGCAATTCTTCCTTCTTTTTTACATTTTTTATGTTCAATAGATTATTTCTCATGTTATTTCCTATGCTCCCGCATTTTTATAAATAATAATTCTACTACATCCATCATTGAAGCAAATTACTCAATCTGAAATACCAATCTTTGGTGTCTTAACTCAACATATTTTTTGGCACTTGTTCACTTATTATATTGATGGTAACTGTTATTTGTTTTTTGTTTTTTTTTTTTTTTTTTGCATATCACCAAAGAGACATTTTTTAAAGTATCTAAAATGGCTTTTATAGCAGAAAGCAATGTCCTGAAAGTGAAAGTTTGTGAGTATGCCTTTACCCAGTTACTGTAGATATTTGAAACCCCATCAAACACCTCCACCTCTACCTTAAGCCTAGTGTGGATTATCATCTGTGGATTACTTATGATAATATATTGTCATATGGCTACCTTTACTTCTCTTACGGTACTTCCAAAATTCACACTGAAATCTTATGCGAATTTCAACTAAAATACCTCAACAAATCACCATGTGCTTCATCCCCACTCAATTCGAAACAGAAACAAAAGAACATGTTTTCAATCCTGGTAGTCCTACAATGATCAAAAAACACATTTATTTCGCTTAGAAATAATGCTAACAAGCTTTATGAGACTCTCAGGTTGACTGAATGGGTGTGTATCAGCTCCGTCGCCAAGCTGAAAACGCACATTTAAAAGGCTAAAATGTAACTGTAAATTATGTAAGTAGAAAGTATGTAGATTTTTATAAGGCTAAAAACAAAAATGCAAATTTTATAAAAAAAATCGTTTTCCATTTTCCCCGAGAAGAAGAATCAAAAGTTGAATACGAAGCTGTAATATCTAAAACCGAATAAGTTTACTACTAGTCCTCGATGATAATGATGTACATTTTACTCATTTAAATATAGCATAACTGAACGCAACACTTTTGCCGAGAATAAGTTTCATTTTCATATGTGTAACCGTTGCTACATTCAGAGGTATCTGTATCTAATTGTGGTAAGCATAACATTTTGTAGTGCGTAGACATGTCTTTTATGTTCAAGTAAGCGCGATAGTTTATTATTAGAGAAAACCTATTAAGGAGCAAATGCAAATGGATGCATATAAATTAAGCCTAAAATATGTCATTTTGAAATGTCACCTGAAAAAATCAAGGAAAAATACAAAATAGAAATAAAAATAGATAAATATTTTTAAGTTTTATATAGACATCAACACAGTAAATTTTTATCTAATATGTGGAACCATAAAAAAACTTACAGAAAAACTTATAAAAGATACACAAATGAAATGTTATACTTGAGCATTAAAAAGTAATGAGAGGGAAGTAACATTATTTGAAATGAGAATTCTTAGACTTAATAAATAGACATAAAAAGTCCAATGATGTAATTGGACAAAATTTTGAAATATTTTCACTTCAAGAAAAAGTAAACAAGTATAGACATTTTTTACATAAAATATTGGGCATTTATCTGCCTGTTTACCAACAATTGTTAAAAATAATGTGTTTGCTATTTTCACTTACAGAGGAAATACTTTTACTTTTCAAAAGAACATTTCTACTAATAATGTATACTACAACACGCAGCTTTCTTTCCATTCATATAACAAACATACATGTGCTATCCACTCGGTGGCCTGTATGTTGTACATACGAGTCTTATGACTTATTATTGTGCAAGAAGAGAGCTTAGGAGTTGCACCTTTTCATTGAAACACATATCAGAAAGAAGAGAAACATAAAATTATTCTGCGGCTTTACTGAAAGCAGAATAAACGCTGTTCTACTTTTGACTACCTGCACTGGTTAATTCTGGAAAGAGATGGTTCAAAAAATGTGAATAAATGTTCTTCTTAGAAGTTTATTACCTAATGAGTGACAATTACCTAATGATAATGAGTAGATCTGACACGAAATAGAGTCATAGTAAGTGGAAGAACTACACCCCTTTATAGTAGTTGAAACTCAAAATACTTTGTTTATGGTTCGACATCATACTTGAAAACTAATTTTAAGAAGTGCCTCTTTCAGACTCGTCCAGGCAAAGATCACGCTCTCTCCAGGACACCCAGGAGCTATTGATATGAAGGCAACATGCAATTTATATTGGGGCAGTATGACGTCATTGATAAACATTAGTCGTTAATTAGATTACTAAGAATTTTTATAAGAACTAGGAACTTTTACAGGAACTAGATCAGCCAAAGTGTTATGTGAAATTTCCATTCCACTTCCAAAGACCACATTTTAATATTTGCAAACATGAACTTTCTGCATGGAAGAAACTCAGGAGTTTTACAATGTTTAATCACAATGTAGTAAAACGAAGACTTCTGTATCACTATAAATGAAGTTAGGATTTTTTGTTTGCTTTCACATCATTATTTATTTATTTACAGGCAATATGTCAACGATCGCTTTTCCATATAAGAGAATATACAAATGCTTTGTTTGAACGCTTGGCCGGCCAAACCGGGATTTGCCTGGCCTGTTTCTTACCAGTATGTTCTCCTCTTCATTTTCCATCCTCACCATATGTCAGCTAATAAGCTGACGCTGTCTTTGTGCTGTACAGAAGTTGAAACGTTGAGAGACCACATATTTCAGTGTTATAGTGTGTTAGCGTTGTTATAATGCCAAATTCGTATACTTTAGTACATAAAATCTTCATGAATGATTCTTACGTGAACGCGTGTAGAGAAGTGAGACGGCGATTTATGGACAGCTTCCCTGCAGTTCGTACGCCTCACAGAGAAACTGTAATCGTAATCTTGTGAATAGATTTAGGGATCTGTTCTTGATAAAAAAACCGAAAGTAAAACATGTTCTCACTCAGGAAAAACTCGGTAACATCGAACAAAAGTTAGAATGAAGTCCAAAGAAATCTTTGAGAAAGCTTTCACAGGAATCAGGAATTTCGCAAACCTCGACTTGGAATGCCATTAAACATTAAAATTAAAAACCTATTAGATAACTAGTTCAGGAATCACAACCACAGGATAATGTGAGTAGAGTTAATTTCTACTGTTGGGTGTTGGATAATGTTAATGATCGTTCTAATGACCAGCATTTATTTACTTGTTTATTTTATTTTACAAACGAGGCATGTTTGTATTTACATGGCCATGTAGAAGCACAAAACAATAGAATTGAAGTGCAGAAAAACACAATCCATTGAATGGCCAAAAAATTGGTGTTTGGTATGCTGTGAATTCATACAGAATTATAGGGTCTATATTTTATTTAAGGTAATGAATTGGCAGAGATGATGTCATATACACATCAGTCCAAGAAGAATTGTATTACATTGAATGTACATTGAATTACATGCATCTTTTCAACATATTCCGCTACGGCACTTACAGCTGATTTCTCTTTAAAATTGAGAAAGTTTTTGAAGATAAGAGTCATCAGTAGGGGATTATGGCCAGCGCTGTCTCTAGATATTACTGTATGCCATTTATACTTATGGGAGATCTTAATAAATAAAGTTCATCGGAATATTTCGCTAAATTGGAAGAAAAATCAGTATAAGAAGGGAAATGGCTGCAATTTCTTCAGAAGAATGAATGAATGTTAATGTAAATTTTCTTAAAACGTGTAGGAGATATGTAGCGTCATGAGGCAACATTTCCAACATCTTCTATGGCGAAGGTCTATGGTAATTGTAGTTAAAATATAAATGAAAAATTTATGCGCTTGAATTCTCCGTCGGTAAACAGCGTGCTTCTCGGTCCCAAGCAAATCCCCCGTTTAGCCGGCCAAGCGTCCAAACAAGGGCTCTGTACATACTTGACATTTGTATTGTGGGGAAAAACTGCATAACAGTCTATATGTTTCATAATATGTTTATATAATATTTTATTATACATCCCTATTAATATTAATATCCATTGCTTCTCACCTTTTGTGTAAAAGAGTTTTTAATAGTTCACATTAATTTCTTTTGTGAAAATTCGACTAATCATTTTTCCTTGAAACCTTAAAGTGTTATAGAAAAAACTCCTTAGTGTACTTTGACTATGTAAGTGCAATTATCACCATTTTGGAGTTTTTGCTAATTGCTTTTCAATTCTATTGAAAGTTCTATAAACAAACGAAAGGACTTAAATAAGTTGAATTCATGATGAAACCATGTATAATTTTTCCACCTGGAACAAAAACTGAATAAAGCAGACATTTTTTTTCGGACCGATTCCGTTTATGTAAAAATTGTCTTTTATAAGTTTCTATATGATATAGAATTCAGTTGTAGGTACTAAGGCTTTGTGTATATTTATCTTGTTTTACTTCGAATCTGTCACTGTTCCTGCGAGGTTGATTCTCGAAGTAATCTAGCTTTGCTTCAACAAAAGCCACACGCTCCTGCACCCCAACAATAACATTTTGCAAATTCTTCACGTTGAGCCTGTCGAATTCCGCTTTCATCTCTTCCCTCAACTGCTCAATAAGCTTACACATACCTTCCATTGCCGAGCACCACAAGTAAAAGACAGTCTGTCTCCTTTCACTGTCATATAGCAATTAGATTTGGCAACAAACAGAGAAATTGGATCGGGTGAGCATGGATTTTCTGAAAGATGTTTTAAGAGTGGGGGGGGGGGGTGTTACAGCAGATTGCGGAATCTTTAAGGAGTTTGGTGCCTATAGCGAAATTATAGACTGCAGCATTCCACCAGTGAAGTATTGGTTATGAATTGTTTACTGAGTTCAAACACTAATTAGGGCGATCTACTACCGGAAAAAGTAAACAAGTATAGACAAAACTGGAAAGATAACGTTAACAGGGTGGATCAAAACCGTTGTATAAAGAAGATATTGTTATATCAACCTGTATGTAAGACAGACTTGTCACACCTAGATAGAGTTTAATAAATTATTGAAATTGGAACAGATTTGTTTAACTATTATAGTTGAAGAGAAGGAAGGGGAAAAGCTTACGAATAAGTAGAGAGGTGCTCATATCTGATGAAGTGCTTGGCAGGGATAAACACACTGGTATTCTAGTTGCTGGCCCCTACAGAAAAAGCATGGCATTGTAGGGGTTATTTTGTACTGTATACCAAATTATTTGATCGTTTCCATAAGGTTCTAATGGTAAAATAAAAAATATTATTCTAAAATTTCTATTACACGACTTTCGATTTTTCAGAAAACAAATCTGAACAGAACTAAAATAGTTAGTTTTGAGTCATCTATGGACTACTGCGAACAGAAATATGCATGCTTAGCGACAGATACAGTATCAGTATTTTATGTAATTATTTAGCCTACAGCAAATTTGCTTTGTCTCAAATGATTCCTAAATGATGTGAACACAAATATGAAAGATTAGCAGCTCTTTGTGATGTAATAATAGAAGTTTATGTTAAAATGTGTACAGAAACAAAGTAAAGACAAAAGGTATTATAGAAGGAATACATTAAGTACGTAATTGTTCTTTTAAGCCTGGTTTTCCACAGCCCCATGTGGGCATTTAGCTTACCGCGACGACCGCTGCGTCTTCTACCTCCATCACGCGATATCATTGGTAGAGTGCAGTATTGCAGGGAGGTATGTGATCAGCACACAGCATCCCGCTGATAGCTATATCGCGGCTTACTAGATCGAAAATCGCCACCTTTCCATCAGGCAGCTTCCCATTTGTCCTCATGAGGCTGAGTGCACCCCGTTCCAGACCTTCCCAACTTTAAGAAAATTCCTAAACACTTACCGGGAATCAACCCGGGCCTCCCGGCCAGAAATCGGCAACGCTAACCACTAGACCAAGGAGGTGGTTTGTTAATTGTTCTGCCTTGTGTATATTCTTAAGCTTTTAGAGGAGAATGTAGGCATGATTTAAATAATTTTTTCAATTTTATTTTATAATAAACCTTAAAGCTTTCTGAACATTTAATTGCATAATTTATTAAAAATAGAAGGAATTTAAAATAATTTAACACTTTTTATAGTAACAGCTGCATTTTCCAATTTTCATAAACCTAATTATATTGAAACCTTGAAAGGGTATAACCAGCTAAGTTGACTGGCAGTAGAACGTCATTTAATAGGAGATTTTATGACTTAAGTTACCATAGATAAATTGTTATCTATCACAACTATTCCCTTCCAATTATAACATTTAATGTTAACACTTTATTTGCATTCAAAAAGTTTTGATTTTCAATTATCCTTAAATAACATATATATATTAAACAGGTAATAATTTAAGAAAGAAACAAGTAATAGAAAACAATTTCTACCTGACATTTTATATTAAATATCCAATTATTCTTGTAATTATAGCACTGCAATGTAGAATGTGCAACTGGACAATATGACATCAAGAAAATCTCATTGGGAAGAGGTAGATGTAACAGAATATATACAAGTCCCATCCGAAGTCAATATTGTTATTAAAAGATCTTAGATACCACTGTGTCGTAAGTAATTTCGTTAACATTTCTGCCATCTTGCTGAAGAGATATTTCAGCTTTGAAAAAGGCCACAGCAAAATGACAGAAATTTCAGCGAAATTAGTTACGACGCGCCGATATCAGGCAAACAGAAGATATTTAAATAAACAGCAGTGTGTCTCTAAGTCACCAGTGTTATAAGTTGCTTCATTGCATTTGATTTTAATATAAATAAATTACAATTTTTATTAAAAATTAGTGGTTTGTAAAAATATATAACTTATCTCATAATGTAATATTATTATTCTAGTATGATAATCATATAATGAGCTTGTTAAATACAAAATATTCTAAGGGTGGAGATTGCATACTTTTTCAAACAACCGATGTCATAAATTAATAGTTTAACATTGATAACATAGAACATAAGATTTTCTCTCAAGAGATAAAGCAAGTAAGACAATATCAATTTTAACATAATTGATACCAAAGAATTCAGAAATCTATGTAGACAGTAATGGTGTTCGAAATTGAACATTTTGAGTAGTTCATGTTCCAACAAGAACTTACGAAGGGGAACAGAGCTGCAGTTCTTCAAAATGGAGCCTCTCCAAAGTTGTAAACACCATAAAATGGCTTTGCTGCCGAGAGCATAAATAGGACATCCGCTGGGGACTCTGCAATATTCATGGAAATGGCAACGTCGACAGAAGCACCTTAAGTGCCTGGCGACTGTGAACATGACAGAAACCCTTCTGCCATCAGATGGAGAAGTTGTGATCACACTGTCCTGGTACTCGTTGTCTGGTGTCTATAGTGACAAATTTATTCACGTATCGATTGTTATTCGCGTAATTCATTCGTTTAGGAAAAAGTGCTTGTTACATCATCAAAATTTTATTCAGTGTGCCTTTCAACATTTAAAATAAATTTTCAAATGTTATATTATATTCATAATATGTTATAGAGAAAACAATCACAATTTCCATTGAAATGATGTAGAAGTACTAAAATGAATCATTCTGAGAATGAAAAAAGAACCAATGCAGCGTTTTGAAGCACTTTTCTGATATATTCATAGTTTATTCTTGTAACGAGTGCTTAAATCACGTAATAGTATGTAATACCTGGAAGAACTCAGCAAAAGAGGAACTTAACATTTATTCTGATGCCATGAATTCGAACTTTAGGCGTTACTAATATGTGAATTTTCAGTCACTCTCGGCCCCTGATTTTCCCTTATAACTTTGAATCTAATAAATGCAATTCATTAACCATGATACAAGTACGAAAAACATGATGTGGTATCTATCAGGTTTCAGGCATGCCTGTACACTTCTCCATTCTTTAATACTTTGGAAGTCACTGTCAATTTCCTGCCGAAAGGGTTTTTTTTTTTTTTTTTTTTTTTTTTCTGTATCTAGAGAATCCTTAGTTTGGTGTCACGCACTTTATCTTTTAGATGCACCATAGAACCACATCTGGTGGAATAAATTGCGAGCATTTCATACATGTTCAGTTTTCCTTCAAATTCTTTGAGTAATTTGGGGAAATTTAGTTACTACTTGTTCATTTGTGCATTTAAAAATGAACTGAGAATATATTGTATTAATTAGAACATATATTCAGATTAAAGACTTTAAACTATACGTAAATATAACAAAAGCAATTTGTGAAATTATAGCTTATATATTTCGGCAATATACATTTTATTAAACGTTTAAATAGCATTGCTATTATTTGATTAAAAGGAAACTTAAATTTACAGTGTTTCAAGCGTTATAAGTTTAAAATTAAGGAAAAAAAGATAACAGATGAAGTAGAATGCAATATAAACTTCATTATGGACCATATTTATGTATTTTATCCATTCAAGTTTATTTTATTATAACTGCAATATTCAATACATCTACCTCAGCAGACAATTAAAATTTAAATAACATATGGTATTTATATATTAATAGTGTCCATAAAGTAATTAAAATCTTTCTGAAAAGGTGAAAGATACATTGAGAATCAATCCCATCCGTATAAAAGATGAGAAAATATGCAAAATTCACTATAAAGGTGATATAGAAAATAAGGACCATTAATTTTTTTTTTGATTGATTTATTTATGGACGCTCTTTAAAATCTCAGGTCATCAACGTCCCATTCAACTCAGGGCGTGAAACGGCCGACAAATTTTGCTCAGAGGCCTCTCTTTCAGGCTTGAGGTTCTTTTTCGTGCCGTAAATGTACGACACGGGACCCACGGCTTTACTTCCCTTCCGAAGGAAGCCATACTTAGGATTTTTAAGCCCCGAAAAAATCCATCGGTCCTGCCCGGGTTCGAACCCGCGATCTTGGGTTTAGGAAGCAAGTATGGTAACCACTACACCACCAGGACCGACAAGGAGCATTAAAGTATTATATTGCTAGGAATAGATTTAAATTAAAATTTCAAATTGCAAATTTTCTCAAAGAAAATAAAAAAAAAACCAAGATGATGTGATAGTTTGAATGTAGAGAGTGATCTCTTAAATTATGGACAGTTATCGGTTTATAAAACAAATACCCAACATTTATTTTACCCTTATCAAAATCATATAAATTAACATTATTCTTTCAAAAAACAAAGTTTATAGTCTTCTGGGTTCTTAGACAAGAAATAATATCGTTATTGAAAATAAAGTAATGGAAGAAGTTCGTTCATTAATTTTCTTGGTTCTGAAGTGTCATATAATTCTGATAATGATAAGCAAAAAATGAATCAATTAATGGTGCTATTAAAATAATTTTAAAAAATTAAGTTAGAAAAAATATAGTTATATAAAAAGATTTCCGTTTCTACTGTTTATTATGGAGCAGAGTTCCTTAAAGTAGAAGATGAACTCCAAATAGCAGAATGGAAATTTCTAGTAAATGTGGAAGGAATACGAAGAATTAAACGAGTTATCAAATAAGATATTAGAATAATTTTAAAGGTTGAGAACGTAATTACGAAATAAAGAAGCGAACGGTGGCATTATTTAGGGAGAATTGATAATACCAGGATACTAAAGCAAAGTTTTAAAATATAAACGAACTGGAAAGGGGAATTTAGGTCGGCTGGTAGAGTCAGTTTTTGTTGAAGAAGTAGGGGTCTATATGTATCGAATACTTTTAAGTGGCTTATGATTTATATTTTACACGTTAGCACACAAGATGGGGACCAGATCATACTATTCCTGTTGTGACAGTTTCCAAAGAAGAAGTTCGTAATTTAATAATAATGTGGAGTAAGTAAATGGTGTGAAATTGCCACTGTTTATTGTGATTTTCCCAAGTCTGAAGGAGAGCTTGCAACAGCTTAAACTTTGCCGTACCTCCCAACTTGTTGTGGTTAGGCAGCGAAGGGATGCACGTAAAGTGACGGGTGGAAGAGGTTAGCTGTATGAACTTAGTGAATCGCTGTGCTGCAATTCAGTCGCCTCTAGATTCTAAGATAATAGAGTTTTATCCTTATTGCAATACATTATAAATTATCTAACGACTACTAGTAATTAAACATAAACAACAAGCCAGGTGTGGTAAGCGTGATGAATGTGATGAACCTCTTCTAGCACGCAAACACCCAAGTGATTCTCTGTTCACGTTTTGCATTCTGCAATGCTTGCAGCTTGACCTCGCAATTGCTCGTTGCAAGGTGGCAACATCTGGGAGTCCTGTTCGATAAAAGTATCTGTAACTACAAGCAAGGAAAAAAGTGGTAGTTTATTTTTCAGCGATTCATATTGCAGGCACAGGAACCGGTCTTTGCTAATACACTAATCTACTAATTTAACAATTCCAACAACAATAAGCATCCAATTGGAATTTAATTAATCAGCACGTCCAAGTATGCGGGCTGGTTAATTTCTTTTTTGTAAAGGAATAAAGAACCAATTATTCGAATATGTATGTCTGTTAATTACTTCACTTTATGAAACGCCGTCTTCAAAAAAAAAAAAGAAAAAAAAAAGGCAGCAAAAATAGGGTTAAATTGATCAATCAGGTGTAAAAAGTGGATAGCTAATTGTTCACTTTCAGAAGTTTGCACACCACTCTTTGCTTTGTAGTCCTGGTGTCTGAAGCTGGCATGAAACTTGTCTAATTGATTTCTGTTACGGTTTGGATTCCCTCAACTTCACTTTGGAAGGCCTGCGCTTGCCTTTCCTCTTACTAACTGATCTCACTTTTAAAATGACTTCATCCATGTCTCAATGTCTTGTGCTGCACTGAAGTAACTGTATTTATAGAAAATGAGCTTCTAAATATCAAGATGAACAGATCTCAATGATGCACAAATCTACCTGCAAGGAAAAACGTGCGTAATTAAAGTTATTGGGTTCAAATCCCTTGCTGCCAACTCTTCTGTTCTTCTTTTTTTCTAATATCCCCCCCCCCCGTACAGGCAAATGTTGGAACAGATCTTTTTCTTTCGACAAATTTTACTCTCTCCCATTTCATTCTGTTAGCTTTGTTACAGAGTCGAAAGTACCAGGCGAGCTGAATTGCTGCAGTGTGCGGTGTGACGGTGCCTTGCCCTTTGGAAAAGTTTATGCTCTGGCGTCTGGTATGGAAGCTGCCGTTCTGAGGTGCTGGGGGTCCTTGAAGGGGGGACTGTGCAGAGTCAGGGTATTTTATCTGGGAACATTTGGAGACCTCGCTTTTGCCTCACCGCCTCTGGATTTTGGTTGCACGATCCTTCTTACTTCATCTCTTCCTTTCAGAAGTGCCGCACTGGAAATATAGGGATAAACGACTAGCTCTTAAGTAAGGCGCTCTTCCGTCATCTAACCCAAAGTATACAAAGATAGTACATTATAGTATAACACTACAGCAATAAACAACAAAATAATAAAACTGGAGGCATTCACTGACGTTGTCATGTAAAATAAAGATAACATAAAATAAAAAATCTATTTTCCATTTTTTTAACTCGGAGCGTGGGAATAAAACGCTACATTACATTTCGTGTATTAAGTAGAGTTGATTAGTGTTGGGGTTCTTATGTCCATAGTGTATTCTTGTCCTTGGTTACTATTACAGGTAGTTTATTTAAGTTAGGGGCCGCCTGCGCGTGGCTGGTTACTGATTAATGTTTACTGTTGTCGCGCTTGGTTACTGATCAATGTTTACTGTTGTCGCGCTCAGTAAAACACATTGATAATAAGCACAATACATTACTGGCATCAGGATAAGAAATTCGTGTATTTCATGTAATTTTTTTCCGTCGGTTCGGAACACGTTTCTTGTCATTAAGAGGTCCTCACTCTCGTAATTTTTTTCAAGTTGGCAAACAGTTTCTCTGCCTGAAACATCATTGACAGGATACCTTCTTGCGAATCACCTTACCATTTCTCTGCAAGAATCCGTTTTCACATATACATCGTGTATAAAAGCCCGCTCTTTAATGCTAAGTTTATGTAGTGACGTACTAACGAAGAAAAATTAGCACAGAATTTGCCTACAATGAAACCATCGAATATTACACGAACGCATAATCACTCCCTGACAAAACCTCCCTCAAATTAATCACATGCTGCTACCTGCACATGAATTTTATGGCCTGGACGACTGACTTCTTTCAGGACGCAGTCCCGTTCTACTGGCCTGTAACTCAAATGGCGTTATTTGTGCTCTTATAGCATAAATATCTATTTTCACCTGTATTTGCTTCCAAGAATAGCATAAAACTCAACTAAAAGCTTTGTTTTAGAGAAGTACCTATGAATACACTATTCCTTGTAAATTATCTACATGTGCAGATTCTATGAATAATAATAATATTGCTTTATAAATTACACTGCATTCTTACATTTTTGAAAATAATTTGTTATTTAAGACAATACACTTCAGATTCGTCTTATACGACTGCGCATTTTCAAAGCGAAAATTAAATCATGATGAAGAAGGGACTTAGGTAAAATAAAAATCACAAATGATCCAACCATTTGAACATAGAATGTTGGATGAAGCATCCTAAGAAGAACTGCTTGAAAATTTTAGTCAAGAAGGGATCAATATACTGGGTAAATGTAATGGCATATTTTGGGCGATTACAAATATATTTAAGATAATGCAAATAGCGCTCTGTGAGGTGTAAGTATTCAATAAAGTGTTAAAAGTAATAAACATGAATTGTTGCTCTTAATTCAATTTCACGTTGGAATGACCTCATATTACTTCGTTTTAATTGTTATTTAAATAAAATTCCATAATGAGTTTCTACGACCGTATGAGTTATCCATGTTGAAAAATGGTTAACAGTCAACATAAGAATGTTCGGTATTTTAATGAAAGTGCATATGCCCTATTTTGCCTTCACGTTTTTTCCAATAATTCAGTTAACAAGCATTATAAATTCTATCTTAGATTGGACCCTTTGAAGATACTCCCTTCTATATTAGGAACCATTAGGGCAATAGATTTTATATTGTGTAATAGAAGTTATTTTTATTTATTCTATACAATTAAGAAAATCATAACCATATTCAAACTCTACAAAAACTTATATTAGTTACATACAAATCTTATTTAATTTGAACTGTATTCAGCGCACTGTTTAGTTAAATTTGAGATAGCAAATTTGCTGAAGACAAATGTCTGAAAAGAATAGAAACTTTGTGTGTGTATTTAATTTTTGAAGTAATCGTTTTTACTTTATTCTATTTTCTAAAACAATTGTGATTTTTCAGGTTTAAATTTTCATAAGAAGCTGTAATATTAAATTATAGTTTTGTTCCAGTAGAGCAAAAACAGAAAAAATATTTTCATCATGATCGGAAGCAAGGAAATAGTGAGTACATCATTCTATTAACATTTAGAGAATTTACGGTAAGCAACAGGGCAAGTGTTAAGTCATTTGAATGACGGGACAACGAAATAGTGACTTAGGAAAATAAATGTATATTAAAAGCACAATAGATTTCCAATAGAGAATATATCATCAGATATTACGAAGAAAATGAAACCACTAGATCACTATGTTTATTATACTTTTAGAAAAAGTTTACTATTAAGAGAAGGCGAAGGAGAAAGGAAAAAGAAATTAGTAAGAGAAATATTATTTTATTATTTAAAAATTATAAACAATACGTACAAGCAAAAGTCGAAATTGTTGGATCTATCGCCCTTCACAGAATCACAAGTGCATTCGACAACATGATCTTATTCGAATAAAAATAATGGATGCTATTAAAGCTGCATGAATGCAGTTTCGCCCAACCATCTCAATTTATAGCACCAATCCCTTAGCAAATACATCAATGTCGATGGAACTCGCTGTAACAGTCCTTTAGCCTTTAAGTGACTCTATTTCACAATACTGTTCAGACGTAAAGAAATTCTGAATTTATTTCCTAAACAATAATCTAGATAAGTTTCAAAATAAATTGTTCGTTTACATTCATTTAAGAGCTTAGAATTCATTTCCTTTAAAGTTGTTACGACACTTTCTGCTGCTAAAATGACATCTTTGGTAATTTATCAGATCTAATTAATTAGATTAAATCATACAAATTTATAATAAATATTCCAAAACAGCGATTCCCAATTCTTTCATGACCGCGGACCGTAAGATTGAGCTCAAAGTTTAAAATCCTAAATACGTGCAAACTTGTTCAGCACTGGATTACAAAATTTCAAGATATAAACAAACAAATAAAGTAAAATATTAATAATAATAATAATAATAATAATAATAGCCACACATCACTCGTTAATTTTAATTCCGGAATAAGAGGATGATATTGCATTTCATTTACCACCCGTGATTTATCCTTATTATCAGGAGAAATGTGTGTTCTGAGTTCTGATTTTACATTTTCCAAACGGTTTCTGTATTTGTTTTTTAAATGAATGAGAGCATAGAATGAATAAATGGTTATTACAGGCTTCTATACTTCCATGGCTTTCTTAGAGAGTTCGGAAGAATCAGGCGAGCCCCAGCCTAAATAGTTCGCTGTCGAAAGATGCATGCTGTTGACAGCGAAACTATGACGCAACGCGTGTGTTCTGTCTGGTCCAAATTTTCGGGTTACTCATTTGAAATCTCCCTCCGAAACAAACAATAGCCTTCAATTTATTTGTAAGTAAAAGTTCCCATCATAAAGATTATCATATTTCGTTTTCTCGTAATTCTCTCTTTGTATTTATACATTCAAGAATAAATGATATTAACCTCTGGGATCCGCATTCTAAAAGACTAAGAATGTTAGTATTCCTTCAGTTTTAGCTAAATGGTTACAATGGTAGCTTATCCCTTTAAATATGGTTACCTCTGCCATTGTTACGTAGAATATGTCATGATGACTGAAACTCCAAAGACACGTTACCTCTTCCGATTTCATGTTATGACGTGTCGTACGTGTTTTTGCTAACTAGGCGTTAATTGACTCGTGTAAACCGTGCCTTATGAACGTGATACATCCCAGTATTGATCTGTGACACAGAGGACTAGACACGTGCAGCTACCAAGTAACGAAATTGCTTCAACGTTTATTAGGTCTAAGAATCATTAAAAAAATGATAACGGTTGTATTGAGTTGTATGTTGAAAGTTGGTACCGTAACGCTGGATTAGATCAATGGAAGTATTTTCTCATATTAGCGCTCGTTTTAAGAGAATAAAAAAGAAACGTTCCTTGGTGGGTCGAGAAAGCGTTGGAATGAACCGTGAATAGATCTAATCTGTGTTGACCACAATAACCAAGCACATAAACTCCATTTATTCACCGTGCTACCATTAGTAGATCGAATAATGCGTCAAGCAAAAACTGAAAAAGTAATTCTTTAGTTTCAGTTTTATAATAAACCGCTCTTGTGAAAATAAATGACGAAATAAAGACGATGATGGGCTACGCGGCTGTTTTCACAGCGGTGAACAATAGTAAAGTTCACCTGACTGCTGGCTATGTGTGGTACTTGTAACTTGTACTGTGAAAATTTGGTCACAAAATTAGCAAACAGACCGATCCTGGTGCTCTTGTTCGTCGCGGCGGTTAGTGGGTTACCTGAGGGTTGTGAGAACGAGTCCCGCCTCGGGCATAGGTAATGTTTAACGTAGAAGATCCGAAAGAGGCCTTAGGTTAAATCCAAATCCTCATTATGCAAGAGACTTGCGAGCCTACAAGAACTCACTTTTCTCTACATAACAAGTGCATGCTGCAGGATTCCAACAGTGCACTAGAAATTTTCCTTGAGATTCTGCTCATACACATACGTGCCAAAAATGTATACACACTTCAAGCAAAGAAAAAACTGTGTTAACATAACAAAACTGAATTCATATAAACATAAAATAATGAGCACTCTTTGACTTTTACAGTTTCAACAATTGATCATAATGTCCACCATCGGCGTCGATACACTTCTGAGTACGTTGAACTACTGGTTGAGTAACGTTTGTGAACGTGTTCTCAGCGATTGCAGCACATACCGTTTCAATTTGTCACTACTGTAAGAGGTCTCCCAGATCTGCCCTTGTGAACATCGCATACTCAAATTTGTCGGGAATGCGTGCAGTTGTTACTCGAGTTGGTGGTTACACACGTCCCCATTGCCTTTAAACTTCAACAACATTTTCGGTTTTTCAATACCACTCCAAAATTGCTTTCCAGTGTTCAAACGATAATCTTGGCTCCATTTTGTTGTAGCACCGCTAGCATAACGTAATGTGAGTCACATCTGTTTACAGAACATCATACTACACATTACTGTTATTTTTCGGTCCATCTTTGAAATATATTAAACAGATATCTACTGTGAAAGTGTGTATACATTTTTGGCACCCTCGATATTAAAGCAGAAGTCAGAATTTATACTGTGGACAGCTTGAGAGAAAGTCATAATGCTGGACTCTTTTCAATAAGAACCACAAATGTCATTTTAAATGTCATCTGCTACAGGTCACAAAACATACTTTTTCATAACCATTCAGTATTAGACTGGAGAAAGATTTAATTGAATGGAGGAAACCTCTTTACTTGGTCTTCAGAGATGGCTCAAGTGTAGGAAACTTTTCAGGAGCTGGAGTTTATATATTATCTACAAACAAAGAGATTTACGTAAGTCTTGGGAGCTTTGTTACATTGTTTCAAGAAGTAATTGCATTTCTGATCTGCCTTAACTTCTCTGAGAAAAAAAAAATGTTAATCAACATATGTTTATTTTCACAGAGCAGTCAACTGCTTTTAGTACACTTAAATCTCAAAAAGTCTGCTCTAGACTCATGTGAGGATATTTTCACTCCCTCTCTCTATCCAATAGGAATCTATTAGAACGTTGTTGAGTACTTGGACACTTTTTTTCATTGATTTATTTATGGACGCTCTTTAACATCTCAGGTCATCAGCGTTCCATTCAACTCAGGGCGTGAAACGGCCGACAAATTTTGCTCAGAGGCCTCTTCTTTCAGGCTTGAGGTTCTTTTTCGTGCCATAAATGTACGACACGGGACCCACGACTTTACTTCCCTTCCGAAGTTAGCCATACTTACGATATTTACGCCCGAAAAAAACCATCGGTCCTGGCCGGGTTCGAATCGCGTGATCTTGGGTGTAGGAGGCAAGTATGGTAACCACTACACCACCAGGACCGACAACACACCGACTACTTCAACATACTCACCTATTCCAGTAACATTAAAAAAATAATATAAAATTCAAATTATATCCCTTTTAATTAATGAAAGGAAATAAGTTATAACATTACTGTGTGGTATTAGAGATACACAGTAGAATTCTTTCAATCTCTGAGTATCACAAAAGAGAATTCATTTTCAGAACTGTTATTGTTGTTATTATTATCGTTGAAATTAAACCGCAAAAATTAATAGTATACTATTAATTAAATGAACTATATGAACACTAATGGATAAAACTACACTGTGTGGGTGGTTTTAAAAATACTTAAATATGATTATGTTTATAACAGAGCCCTTAATGTGTTTACATTCACTAAAATAGAGAAAAATAACAGAAACTTTCGAGGTACATTGTGTATTTAAGAAGATGTTCGTACATTTCAATGGAACAAACGCATGCTAATTTTACAAAAAATAATTACAATATGCTAAGCAAATGTACACAATCAACAATAAACAATCGAAAGTTTCATGCATTTTCATTGACTTAATTTAAATTTTACTGTAGTAAAAATTCGTAACGAAAACGTTAAAAGTTCGTAACGAAAATTGTTTCTGAAGTTATTACAGAGCACTCTTACATACAAATATAATCCTCAAACACAATAACATTTTACATTAACTGCCTTCACGACAGTATAATATAAAAATATGCATTATTATAATTCAGTTTATACGTTGAATTAATTTGTCCTTTTTATTTTAAAACAATATAGAAAAAATTTAACGCAAGAGCGCTTTTTAAATGTCTGTTATCAAATATACCCCCACTCCTAATGGGCCGATTTCCCTGATTTTCTTGAACTATTTTTCAGGATATCAAAGGTTTGGTTATACCGAAAGGTATTTAGTTCTGCACTCGAGGATCAAAGAACTGGTTCATGAGTGAAAAACTCTGAAAATGAAAATCAAATATCTGGTTGGGTACAGAATTATATTTACCTGGTACGTAATCAGTTCCTAAAAGAACTTTCATGTTTTGAGCTTACACTATTTAATTTCCTGAATATTTCTAATGCAAGAGAAAACACTTGCTTGTAACATCAGGTGATCTGGTGCTAAATGTACAGAGCCTAAGGTACCTTTGATTGCGGTAGAATCTGGTTGAATCCCATTAAAACTTGGAATTGCCTTCGCTGTTTGTGACGAAGGCTACGTGAGGGCAATGTATTTAGTGCAGCTTCGCTGACAATGTTTCCGAGCAAGCTTAAACTTTGCTGTGCCCTGGAGAGGAACAAAGTGACCAAGTTGCCAGGGAGCTATGGGAAGAGAATGCTGCTATGATGAGCCACGAGACCGGTCATTAACGAGGTCTGCCGCTCGCCTCCCCTGGCACAGTGGCCCCTTTAATCTCATCAAAATGAGACAGCCTGGCATTTGTGCTACCTTCAATATTCTGCTACTTGGTCAGGCAAATACCGTCACATAAACTAATAAACTGCAGTAGTACGTAATGTTAGGCATTCCAATTTTGAGAACGTCCACCAGCAAAACCAACGTAATGACGTTAACAAAGTTGCCGGTTATATTGTTATGTATAAAATTAAAAAGGAGAAATAGAGAATGATGTACCAGGGTTACTGTACTCTGTTAATAATGTTAATTTAATTTAATGTGTCAAGTTCCTGTATATGTCTGTTTGGAAGAAGTAATTGAGAAAAAGGCACGTTCTTAATCTACACTGTTTTCTACACATCAAGCAGAAGAGTACAAAAAGTTATCAACCATATTAGTAGTTTAAAATCCCTTCATAGATACTTTATTAATAAAATTGAGAGCATATTTAAAAATATGTGATCTTCGAGTTCATTCCCTGCCTATTCCGACGATTTGTATGGCATAAAATGCACAAGATAGTGCCTGTTATGCTACTAATGCGGTACAAATTGGGCTCCTGAATTGGAGAACAATCTGCTAATGGAGATGCATTGTCATCTGAAAAAGTTTTACTAAGACGACACAGTTTATTGTTTTATTAGGGACGGAGGAGGATATTTCCTTACTTCAACCTGCTCAAGAGCTAATCGATTGTGCCTGCGCCTCCAATGGGGATACCTCTGGGTCTAAGGGATAAGGTGAAGGAGATACGGGGCGGCCAGGATCCAGGAGAGGTGCTCCCCTCAAGGGATATGAATCCCTTAGAAGGGCAGCTTCATAGAAGAAGCTGAGGCAGAAACCTTTCTAAAGTGCAAGCCGCCGTCACACCGCTCATAGAACAAGCTCATGTTGCCTGTAACTTTCGACTCTGTAACTGAACCTGGAATGACATGGGAGAACGGAAAATTCGTGGATAGAAAATATCCTTGTCATCTATAGTATCATAAAATAAGTGTGTGAGTCAAAACGTGTACATCATGAACAGCTCACGTCGGGCATAACGTTAGAATAGAATGAAAGACTAATAAGGACCCCATAACTCTCCATTATTGTACGCCTATGTTAATGATGTAGCAATATGGCCCTATTTCCCATGGTGCAATTTTAGATCTGGTTAGTTGAATTAGACACTTTCATATGTTATGTATGTCATAATGGAAGTTTATTACGATTTGCTTTCGGAATATAGTGTAATGTTGAAATGTTTTAACTGCATTAAATTCCTGTTGTATTATTTGGTGTAAATGCACTGTATTTGAAATTTCACTAGAATGAAAATGTGGAGTTATATTTATGACTTTATCAAAAATCAACAAATGAAATTGGATAATAATTTAATGAACTTCTATTGAAATACATCAGCATTATGCTGCACTGTTTAGAGAATGATGCTCCATGTAATAAAAACTTCCCAATTCACATCGAATATAACTGTAAGTAATGTAAGAAAAAAATGTATTATTGATACATACTGTTAAATTGTCTCTGGATTTTAATTCTAAGACACTCTCCCCTCTCTCTATCTTCCAAATTACATTTAAAGGAATTAATTTTTAACTTTGGTCTACACAATTTTTGCCAATTGAGAACTGTCATATTTTCTGATCCCTTACCACATGGAATCTCTCAAACTAGCAAACTAGCATCATTGGGTACATTTTTCAGTAACTGGTATTATAGAAAGTAACAGTTTTTTTTATTTGTTCATTGAGCAGATACATAAAATAAATATTCTGAAAGATTTACACAAATAATAAATGGTTCACTTTGTGAATGAAACGGTATGGCTAAGTGACAGCATTTGATTAGAAAAAAATGGCCAAAAAGGAGAAATGTAGTTTCTGGAAAAAAAAAAAGTGAAATATGAACTATTATTTTCTCCTTTTAATGCCCTTCTTGCATCACTCCATGTTAACTCCACCTGATGAAGCAATTTGTTACTAATCTGTTAAGGACAGTGATTGTTTCAACTTTCTTGTTATAAAGTTACCATAAAAAACTAAAGCTAAGATAGCACCAGGTATTTTCGATGAATTCGTGAGCTTATGTAGAACGAGGCCTTTTCTCAGTCCATGTCCGAGTTAGAGAAGTCATACTAAAGGCATACAAAAAGTGACAGAAAACTTTCTTGACAACAAGAAATCTGAGAAAGAAATTGTGGAGAAAATGTCACATGTTTTAGAAATCTACATATCTAGGGTGAAGGGTGTAGAATCAGCAGTCATATTTATTATTTCCCTGCGATGAGTGAAGAACAAGGTGAGTGGTTTAACCAACAATGGAAAACATTACAAGGTCATTGAAATGTGTAAATGATGGCTGATTACTGTTGGTATTTGAAAAGGGACAGTAGCGAAGAACATATCAAAACTTCGAAAAAAATGAAGTTCTTCTTCTAAAGCGCAAAATGTTTGAAATTTGTAATTGTTAACACACAGCTCTCCCTTATCCACATATTCATTAACATTTAAGTTAAAATGAAAGCTATGAAAATAATTTTGCCTTAAAACTTTCTTTTTTTATCAAAAATATAAGTATACGTTATTACATTTGATGCAATTTCGTTTAAAAACGTGGCCGATAGAGTAAAACTGAAAACAGATTACAATTTTCAGTGCATTCGTATGACATATATTCAGGTGGAAAAATAAAAAAGCAATGAAAACTTTTGTATTTCAATGTAATTGCAAATTATTTAGTACAACATTGGAATTTTATTGTTCTTTAAGGAGGTTTTCTCCCCTTCTTCACTGACTTATTCTATAAAAAGATATCACCTTCTTTAAACGTTTTGTTTATATTGGCTTTAAGAAGTAATAAGAAACCAATCGTTAAGATTCGTCACTTAAGGAGTACTAGGAGTGTCTTCACCATTTGGTTAATACGCAACCTGGATAGTTCTAATGTGAATGCCGACAGCAGAACTTTTGCATGCTGCATGTTTGGGTTATAATCACCCATTGAATTTTTGGGTTAAAACTATCAGTGTAATCGCTAGTGTGACTTTCTGCTAAGTTTTAATGGGATTAAAAGTTATATATGTATTCACCCTTGTCACGCAAGCAGATGCTGAAGCTTGTCTGCCCTCAGTTTCCACACATTTGTTTCACGTATTTATGAATATATATATATTAAAATTATAATTATTTGTTCTCTTTGAGAAATTATTGACAGCCTTTACTTCGTCTAAAGTGTGGATACCACTAATTTTTAATCGCATTATGACTTGGAACTCGATTTTTCTTAATGATCTGCACGAGTAGATTCGGCATGGATATAAAAATCTAAAATAAAGTTTCTTTGTGGAATAGAATAGTTAGGCCTAAAGCGGTCATTTGTTCTTAGCAAATTCTACTCTACGATTCGACAGTGCTGTTACTTTCATTGTTTTAAAGTCTCTGAATGAATAGAGCGTGATACTTAAGGTCTATGTAGTAGTTCGGTATACCGTTCGCCTGCGCCGACTCGGTGGCTCGGCTAGTCTTGAGCGACGATTTTCGGTCGATGCAGTTCCCAGTCGCCGCATTGGTCATTAGATAATTGAAGGATTCTATATTTTAATTGTGTCTCGTAGGCGCTGCAAGAAAGTTCAGTCTAACAAGACAAATTCTGCAAAACAATGTACCTTCATCTTCATCATCGCCCTTTCAAGAATTATGCATTAAAACTGTTCCTGTTTCGTACTTTCTCTCCAGCTCTTCCTAGCTTACGAAATTTTATCCTTAGACTTGATAATAATGTAACATTGTTCAATGTATCTTCCATCGGGCATTCTTTTCTATATCAGTTATCAAAATTCCCCTATATCTCGTTAATAGACACCTTCCACGTTTGGCTCGTCTCTTATGATACCGTGTGGATATTATCTATTAATCTACCATCCCTCACAACTTTTGGAAATGATGTCTCATAATTTAAAAAAAAAACAAATTACAACTTGCATTTTCCTATTGAACAATATTTACGAAGATAATAACATCAACGTTTCTAGCACCTTGAAATATGCTACACTTCTCTGTCTTTTATAGAATCTTGCATTTTCGTTCTACCTTAGCTGTATAAAGAGTAAGAGAAGCACAAATTAAACTTTTTATAATCATAATCTTCCTTCACTACATATTTAAATGTTGAATATACAATAATATTATTTCCGGACCTCAACTAACTCCTTTTCTACAATGCAGTGTTTGTGATGCCACGTCAAAAGCAGATCAGAATGGAAGTAGCATGACTATTCAGGTATATGAATATCTAACTATAAATTTATAGACGGACTCGTGAAATTGGTAGGATAATTATGTAATTAATTTGTCAATAGTAACGCCTTTCCTTTTATGCTAATTCCTAAATTAACGTATATAATTTCTGAACAAAACAGATATATAACCAATTTTGCAACAGATTCGCATCTTCCTATTTTCATATACTTGGAACCTTAATGAGATCACGTTGAGGATAGCTTTATTACCACTCTGATGAATTGCCTGTACGAAAGTAGATCCATAAGTTTCCGGCCTAACTATATTCTATGTATGATAAAGACGAAAAATATATTTCACTTTTCAATATTTATTTACCCTTTATTGCAATACACTGCTCACATCTTTCAATTAACATTTCAACAAAAATAGTCAGGTGTCTAATCTGCAAAATGGGCATAAACACCATCAGTCACTTCGTTACATATAAATTTCCTTCCTTGAAGGTCCTTCTTGAGTTGTGAGAAGACGAAATAGTCACCGCTAGATCTGGGCTGTAGGGTGGATGGTCGATCTCCTTGAAGCCACATTTCTTCACAGCTTCCTTTGCACCAAGAACTGTGTGCATAGGCGCGTTGTCGTGAAGAAGGCGCACATTACCACTCAGCTTTCCTCGCCTTTTCTCTTTGAAGGAAGCACGTAGTCTGTGCAGTAGGCCAGCATAGTACTCCCCATTTACTGTGGTGTTCCTCTCCTCTACTCTCCCAGCCTATGCGACGAAACTTCACCAGAAAACATTAAAGAAATTTAATTCAATAAACCACACAATCGTCTTGTGTTCATTTTCGCCTTAGAATTCTCCTCAGCCCCGCTCAACAAAACTAAACGTCACCCTGAGAGGGTCGTCAACGGAAGCATTGACGACACAATGAGCAGTTACTGACGCAGTGAGAAGTTCTGTAATCAACCGGACTCATCAACGAGGAATCGCCGGTATCAGAGGCGGCTTCATATCTTCAGTACAAAAACAGCTCCTCTCAAATGTGGTACGCTCACCAAACCGCAAATCCCTTTCATACCTTGTCACCATAGACAATTGCTCTTGTGATGTAACAAAAAAGTAAGCAATTGTTTAAAAACCTGTGTTTATAGGAAGTAACCGAAATACTTAAGTAACGTTTTGTACACAACGAAAATCTAACGTACAACTATGTGTTCTACATGTTTTCCGCCATTGTGTACGACATGTTCTACCGGTTTGTTATTCTAATCACACTGCTTCTCTGTTCTGTTATATTGTACAGATCTTTTCGATGATTTCACGAAGTTTATCTGTACTGTGAGGAATGGCTATGAAGTACACAGTTACAAAGCAGGAATTCTGAAGGATATAGATAATCTGAATATTTAGAAAGCAGCTGTCCGGGACAACAGCTCGCCCATTCCTTGACCAGTATGGGAGGTCACCCCATCTTGATGAAAATCTCCAAAGTTGTTATGCGTAATAAAATAAGTATCCAAATTGTATACAATTCCCCCTGAAAACGTTCAATAACTTGTTTCTTGTACACTTCTAATGTGTATTCTCAATGAAGCACGTAACAGGGGCTCTCATTGTCACTTTCTCTGAAGTAATGGTATCTGTAAATATTAATTCGTTTTTTGTTTATTTACATGACCACAAAGTAGCATATCACAAATATACCTCAGACTACATCAGTTTTAGAGATACTCAGACTGTTGAAATACATTTAATATAGCACGTGCGCAATATTGCACTATTGTTACGAGATGTGGCTACTTTAGATCATGGAATATCGTTATAAATTTTACTTTTTAAGAATTATTTGCATATTATCTTTGGTAACCTTTTTTGGATCACACTGTATAACATGCTAATATCTATTTTACAAAAGCTTTTGGTTTTGAGCAAAGAAACGTCTAATATTTAGTATCATATTTCATTTCCTTACTATTTCAGCCTTTGTATCATATTTTTCAACACTGGGCACTTTCTGCTTCAAGATAGATGTGCAATTATAACAGTTCGTGTTGCACTGAATCTGTAGCTGTCAATGTAATCAAGATTAGGGGCTTAGTTTTGGATTACGTCGGCTAATATCTGCACTGCGTCACCGACTAGTGCTGGAGGTACAAATTACTACCCGTGACTGTACAGTACTGTCCACATACACGTGGAAGAGACTGTACCTGAACGTGTTCTGAGGCGCCGTGCTTGTTTTCCGCTTCTCTTCCTCCTTCCCTTTTCATAGTCGCGTTGAGGTCGCATCGATACGTAACGCTCGAGTTGTTGAATCGATCCGTTGTCCCATGAATCGGGTCAAATTACACGTCCATTAGTTGGGGAGGTGCCCATTATATTCTGCCAATGTGTGTCGTCCTCCAACACTTTCCTTCGTTAAACCTCCTCCCTGAGGAAATGGAGTTTTATTGTGGGGGAGGTAGCCGATAGGTCTTTGCGTGAGTGCCCGCGTTTGTTCACATATTATGCTTCTACTCTACCACGAATAATATTAATTAATGATAGCGTAAATGAACCTCGAGTCTGTCGGCAGCTAAAACTACCTCCCATATCCTTTCAGAGTGGAATAAAAATATGAAAAACATTGAAACATTTACCTGTCCCTCCTTTGGCGAAGAAACCTAGAAGCACAATGATGAACAAAGTGGACTCATAGTGCTGACCTAGAATATTTCCAGTAATATGTTTCTTAGTGATAAGTACAGAAACTACGTTAATTTGTTGAGCAACACAGGCCATATATGTATTATATTTCTTTCAATAAACTTACAACAGGTTGGAAAGTTTTTAAAAACTCAAGCTTTGTTATTTTTAGACACTGTAATTTAACATTAAAAGTATTGCAAACTTTCCAAGGTTATGTGATTGGTACCTAAAACATGATTTTTTTTTTTTTTTTTTTTGTTAAATCTGGATCAGTGCTAAAAAGCCAAACATTATCGCGTATTCCATATTTGCTGAAGTTAGCCTGAATAAAAATCGAAGGAAAATAAAACTATCAAAAGCAATATCCTCCAAAAAAGGTTTCTTTCAGCAGAGAAATAACCAAATACTAGGCTGTTTGATTCTTCAGACCTATGTGACATACAAAAGTGTAACGAATTATTAAATTAAATAACATGACTTTTACCAGTAAGTAACAATATATAATATATTTTAAATACATTAAAATGTAATTATACAATGCGTACATATTTTTCTTTCTCCTCTTATATAGAGGATTTGCATCTGTTGTTATATTTGTGTACACTGTCACTAAAAAGAAAATAAATACAATGCCATTTTGTAGCTGATCTGCAATGTGTGACAGATACAATATCTGCCTTGAAGCAAACAGGGAACATTTCAGCATCGTCTTGTCTGTAATTTGCTGGTCGTAAGGCAGGCTGGGTGTGTGCAGCTGCGCCGTGTACTGCCGCTTCCATATTTTATCGAACGTAGAAAAATAAAATGTATGCACTATATTGAACAAGCAGCACTATCTGATGTTATCACAAGCATTTCCTTCCATATTTTGACATTTTAAGCCAAATATTCATATGCATAATAGCTTTTGTTACAGCAAGCATGGCGTAAACAAAAGAGAAATGATTTTCCAGAAAATAAAAACGCTAAACATTTTGTGCATTTACTGCTCATTTAATACAGAATCTGATTAGCGGGTCGTAAATCATAGTTTGATATTTACAGGTATATATGGCAGATATAAATAAATAATTTATGTTCAAATAAATCTAATAAATAGAATGATAATAACAGGAAATTAACATAATACTTAAGATAAGCGCCATTTATATGCATAATTATTTTCTTATTGTTACCAGTGTTCTGTAATTTTAAGTTTTCTGTATAACTATGTGCTAATTTTACGCACGTTTTTAATTATGGTTACATTGAAAATTGTTTCCCTCCTCTTTGGGCATGTGCAAAGGAAATTAGCAAAATTATTCGGGTTTTAGAATGAAAGCGTATACATTTAACAGCACGGGAGCAAAAAGTTTTTAAAAAAAAAAAAACTGATGCTTTCCCCCCTTAATTTACCTCCCAAGTAGTGAAAGCAAGCTCTTGGCAGCTGCTAGCAAGAGTGGAACAAGAAGCTAACGTGCGTGCAGCTAAGGTAAATGTTTTGTAAGAGATGACGAAACATCTGATTCATAAATACACCAGCATTTTCGTCAAATCTTGGCCATAAATTCCAAAACTAAAGCAAATAGAAGTTGGATACTGTCTTTAGATAATCAGCTATAATACAAATTGGTTCACTTCATGTGTAATAGTACAGCAAGAAACATTATGAAATAGTATTACCTTGAAAAAAATATGTAGAGGTCAGGAGAGGTATGACCTTTGTAGGTCGTTTCAAGTCCATTAGTTTTCTTATGCAAATAAACTATTCCGTAGATCATAAACTGGAAAAGTCTTTAATTAGAAAATACAAAAAATTGTGTATTATAACTGACAGCACAAATTCTATAAATATTATGTCCCTGTGTTTAATTTAAAATTTCAAGTGACACAAATCATTTAATTTATTTGATGTAACTTCCCCGTAAAATATTAATAAGAAAAACATCCGTTATTACTATTCCTGTGAGAAAAATCGTCAATATTATTTTTTGTTCAAACAAGGAGAATAAAAAATCTTTAAATTGTAGGCGAGTCTTCCTGGTTGCAAGTCAGAAGTCAATTGTATTACTCTGCCTTGAGAATGCTTATGTTATAACTACAGCCTGGATTTCATATAATATCAAATTGCTAAATACTTACATAACCATGTAGACAAAATTCCATGAATATGTACATAAAATTGTAATAAATAATTATATGTAATAAAACATTATTTTCTTTAAGTTACAAGGAGTAACATATAGAAATGGATATCTGTAATTTCAAATTAATCAGTAATTAATCGGAATTTTTCGATAAATATTAAATTGTAATTCATTTTAGAATAATTAGTATAAATGCATTAGCGGCATAAGAACTGAAAGACTTAAACATTTAAGTTAATAGTGGAAGGGGATCAAATGTTTTTTTCCAAATATTATTGAGTTACGCACGCCCCCCTCTTCCTGGTATATTTATTTTAATATGTAGGGAAAGAAGTTCGATATCGCAAGATGTCAGGAAAATATTTATACTGTGAAATCATCTAGCAATAATATTCTCGGCGGTTCTATATTGCACAATTAAATAAGCAACATAAACCCGGTGTTCTAATTCAATACAACTTGCATTTTAGTTGAAACTACATCACCCTTCACTTGTTACAGTGCCATCTTTCAGATCTGCATCTTTTGTTATTCCCATGGATCTTTAAGAGATATGCCTAAAGTCTTCAGCTTTTGATGCTGTTTGCTTACTGAAATGGCATTGATCTGATAAATTTAGATCTGTTGAATGCCGTCTTTGTCCCTGCCACTTGTTGCAATGCGCGAGCCAATGCGCTAAGTTTGGATAAAATGCAAAATATATTTTACGATGTCGTGAAGTATACAGCCGCACATGTGTAAAACAGTCGGATCCCCAATGTCATCCGCTTCTAGCACCTTAAGTCCATCGTTCAATTTTTACACTGCAAATGTTTGCAATAAATCAAACGGTGTCTGTATGCAACCCTAGAATCCAGCTTGCCCATATTAGTTTCCCAATGAAACAGCCTGCAGTATCTGCCATTTCACCAATGACGATCCTATACAAAAATCAACTAAGTCAATTCTGATTTTTTCTAAAATGGATGTCCACCTAACACATTTAAAGTAATTTACTAACTTGTGGTTTATTCATCACGAATAAAACGGTTGTCATAATTCTGTAAAAATATTTAAATTCAGATACCTGAAGTTTTTGCAAGGTTTGTTTGCTGCAACATTGTCATGCGCATATATTTAAAAGAGCAAACTCTCAGATTATGTAGGTTACCTCTGTAACTTTGTATGACAGGATAGATTGTCTACAGGGGAAGGATTTGCGTACCAAAAGGGCACCTTCATGATGATGGAATTAGATGGAAGATACCCCAGTGGCCAGGAATCCGAGAAGGCTAGGGGGTCCCTAACGTTTCCTCAGATAAATGTCGGCGATACCTGCAATGGTATCATCCTCGGCCTCTAACAAAGTAAGCCCCATGCAGACCCCACCGATGCGCATTGGAATTTTTCCAGAAAGCAAGAAATGCCACACCACAATGCATCAGCCCTCCTCGCCTGATGCTTCCGACTCTGAAGCTGAACCCTATAGATGTGGAAGGAAATGAAAGGAAATGGTCTAGCGAAAAATGTGTGGAAAATATTTATCTCAGCATTCGCTTAAGTGACCAGGGGAAATGACAAGAAAAGCCGCTATCGCACCCCGCTTGATCAGCACCCCGCTTGTTTAAGTAGCACCTGTTTGTTTGAAGAAAGTCCCTATTTATTACTATATGCAGGTTGCTTGGTAAACGTTTTTCCAATTGACATCCGATACGTTTGTTACAACGTTGTTTTACATTTGTTGTGAACCCACTGTCAATACAGACCCATGCTTTGAACTTGACGATAGTGAAGACCTGACGGGTATCATGTGTAGCGGGAGATTCAGATTCGACTCCTATAGAAATAGTACACCACAAGTATAAGATATTACGATGTAATCGCTTATTAACATGTATCTTGAAATGCTGTACGTGTAGCTAGCATAAATTGTAATCTTCATTCGTTACTGTCTGGAGCCATACATAAGGATGTGTTTGTATTCGCACGAGACCTTTCTATAATGGACACTGTTAGTCTTTGCGGAAACAAAGTAAGATAGAAAGCAGGAGAGTTTCCCTTTTGTGCTGTGACCTCCAAAAAAAGGAGAGAAATCACTTTAAAATAGCTGCCAACGAACGAAAGCGCAAAGACAACGAAATGTGATGGCCACTCAGAAAACAGGAATTTAAATTTGATTTCTAGAATATTCCGAAGCCGGGTTTATGCAACCAATAAGAAAACAACGTTTAGGATGCTTGTGAAAAGTTCCGAAATTTGAATCCATATAGTACGATGCTAAGCAAACCCATAGCCCAATTTCTGAAGTATTCCGGACAGTTGACAATTTTTTAGTTTGTCGTTTATAATTTTTCGGTATATCTAAGAGCCAAACACACGCAGGTAATCTCAATCGTAGCTCGTCAAAGACACAAAAGAATTAGCTATTGGTGAAGTGGGAAAAGACAGTGTTCTGAGTAATGTGATGCGACACTAGTAAATCGATATATCGCTAGATCAAATCATAGAGAACAGTTGTTTGTAGCCCTGACAGTGAAGATTATATGCTACAGTATGAGGTTCCGAGAAAATAAAACGTCATTTGATTAGATCACAAGTTTGAAGTGCGAGTGAAGAAGGAAATTGTATCCGTTAAATAATAGTGTGAAAACGTCTAATTTCACTCCTTGCCGGTGGCTCAATCAGTCAGAAACCACTATCAAATTGCCGAATAAACAGCAAGTGCAGTGTATTTTATTCAACGTCTCTCAACCAAGGTCCTTTTCTCCCTTGATTGAAACTAAAAAGAGCTCCGAAGAAAGCCTGAGATCACCACGTGTGTGAGCGACCAGGTATGGTGAGTACGACTTTGAGCTAACTGTGGCATCTCGGAAGAATTAAAATTCTGTCAGCAGGGAATAAATCAAATCATTCACCGACATTTCAAAAACTATTAAAATCAACTAATTAATCTCAAAAATAAATAATCATCCTCACAAAATCGCCGCACATGTTTAACAATTCAGTGCTACTAATTCTGTTACATTTTGATTACAACAAAAGAAAATGTTTGAAACGAGTCATTGGTGGCGACAACAACCTCTAATATTGAGTTCAATTAGTCTTATTTTCCATACGAGTTTGCATAGAGTCACCCATGTTAAAAAGAGATTTATTCCTTACCCAGATGAAAATATTGTAAGAATTTGAAAAGAGACACAAACTGTTAACTAAATTAACGAAAGAAACAAAGTAAAAAAAAATATAATAATAAGATTGATAATGAACTATAACAATGCATGCATTGTATATAATATTTTGTAAGTTTGATGTTGATATCCCTACTTGTTCTAGCTTATAGCTTGTCAGAGTTCAAAATTCAGATCTACTGGGATAATTAGATTAGTTTTCTATCAAGCTAATCGCACAGCACTTCAGCTATGCAAGAAACTTTCTGAATATGCCTATTGTAGTTTGTGAGAAATAGAGCAGTAGTGCATTTCAAGAAATATTTGTTTGATCATTTGAAGTACTAACATGCTGAAATGCCTAACACGTGGAACCGAAACGGGAGGAGGGATAGCAGAATGTCACTGTGCGAAGGAAAAAAGAAAAAAATAAGGCAAGCAATGGAAGAGGCAAGCGGAGGAGTCGGCAACATTCACACAGATCTTATTTGAGATTGCTGGTCTGAGATTGCCGCTGTCATCCGTCCGCCCTTCTGCTGGGAGCATTCTCGTGGCACATCAACACACTTTACCTCTCTTGCCCTTCCCCGAAACCAAATGCAAGAAACCGTTTTCCCTCACTCCCTCCCTCTTCAGGCCATTTTTATTTCTACGAGGGGAGGGGAGGCTGGATCAGTTTCTTTATACGTTTATTGCTTAAGCCTTAGGACTTGCTGGTTTCGCAAATTTTCGGGCAAGGTCCATATTCTCTCAAGTCCGCTTTATGGGGGGGCGGGAGGGAAACACCCTGAAGGAAACATAAAACTCGACGGGATAAGACTGGCAAATTTTCCAAACATCTTATTCGTCTTTTCTTTAGGCTTCCCTTCATGTTTAATTGAAGATATGCCCCTCATGTTCCATTGTTTGAGCATTACTGTAAACACGTTTTATAGCGCAGCTTACTGGAATGTTTTTCATTTTTATTGTCTCAAGTCTCAAGTAAAATTGAGTTTATTAACCTAAGTTCAACATCCTCACGTTAATATCAGACAAGTTTTAACTGTAGGAATATGCAAGAAGAAAACTTCCTGCATATGACCATGGAAGGTAGCTCTACAGTGTTGTAGGAGAATAATTTACAATTTCTAGCAGAGAAAAAGGAACAGAATTTTCTGAACATAAAATGTTTATTGTACATGTAAAAAGTATTAATTAAAAATAACAATAATAGTGGTAAATCAGCGAATAACCTTAATATATGAGCAATACATAGTTGAAACCACTATAAGATGATAAATATATTAAATTCCTAGTATTATAAAGTTTAAACTATAAATCTTCAAAATTTCCCATATTTACCACCTAGTGATGAATCAAATTACTGGAAAATAAATCTTAAGGCACAAGCAAATCATAAACTTTCCTGGTTTAAGGAAGAAAGGAAAAAGAAAAAGATTTCCATTACTATAACTTAATACCTTGACTTATAAATACTTACAAGTATAACAACGGAATCACAACAAAATATTACGCACTAAAAACGTTAAAATAAAATATTTTAAGATGCATTCTACCTGGGTCATTCGGTGCCAATTAAGAAGAAGGCTCCAAGCCTAACACTTTAGAATTGAGTAGCCGAAAGTAAACGTATTCCACCTGAGCTGGGATCTACTTGCTATGTTTTCGAAGAAGAGAAGCGAAAACAAGTACAATCACCACCCAGCATGGATAGAACTCCTGATTTTATGAACATACGATTTCATTGAGCAAATGACCAATCGGCCTCCTCAAGAGAAAGATAAAGAAGAAAGACCACTATACTGATCGGAAAGAATGAATTGCGCGCACGAAAGGCACAATTATTAGTAGTACCTTAGTTTTTGGTTAAAGTAATACTAACAACTTTTAAGCTGTAATTTCTTCTATCCTAAGAATTAGAACTATAAATACATTTTTCTGTTGTATTTGTAGTTCTGAAAACTATAATGACAGACCTATTTTTAGAGAACCCTATGAACTAAGCGAGAAAAGGTGATCGTAATGCTTTACTCAAAGAATGAACACATTTTTAACTGGTGAATAAATTATTGCAACTTAATGGCTAGTTAGTCGTTATTTTAAAAAAAATATCGAAATGACATGTTGCGGGTGAGAAACTTCGGAAAAATGCCTTCTGCTTTAAAAAATAACGCTGCACTTAAAACCTCAGAGGTCCTTGACGATATTCAGTCAAATTTTCAGTGTTTAATAATTTAATCGGATCGTCTAGTACAATTAGTACATTATGATTTAAATTTTCGTTCATATGAAACGGTTACAGCGTAATCAGGTCATAGAAATAATGGATATATTTGTGAGAAACCTTTGAATAATATGAATGACGTTTTTAAGGGACACTGAGAGTGAATTTTTGACCTTTTTGGGGGGGGGGCAAATGTTTCCTCGAACCTTTGAGCGTCCACAGAGAGTCAACAAGTTACAGGTCCCCCGCCTTCCCTTTGGGCTGTAGTCATTTAAAAAGCTCTACGAGTACTTTTAATAACGCTCTTTCCCAGCATGCAATTTTTATAAAACAGCGTTTTTCTCAAAATTTCATTTTCGCACATTCAAAATGTCCCACAGTTTAAGTTTAAATTCAATTAAACTTTCCAGAATGTGCAGCAGCATTTAAAGTAACATCGAGTAGGACAAAAACATGCTAACACCAATAATAATGTTAAAAAGTATTTTCTCTGGAAAAATGATTATGTTTAAAGATTACAAATTTTAATAGATTTAAAAAAATATCACAGTTCAATCATTAAATTTATTTAAAATATCTTTCTATACAATTTTTGCATGGGGTTTAAAGATTCAATTGCAAAAGTGCCAACAAGTTTTCTCATATCATGAGCTACGTGGGGCATTGTGGTTATGCGTCATATTTACGTAATAAAATTTATGAAATACTTTATAGCTTGCAACGTATCTTTCCCATTTGAATTAAATTTGGTATATATATTAACTTAACAGTGATGCAATTACAGTAAAAGTTTCCAAAAATGCTTAAAAAACGTGGAACTTCGAAAATTCACTCCTAATGTCCCTCAACCATTTCACATAACAGATGAGGTGAATTTACCCTTTGACGGCTTTTTTCAGATCCCAGAACTTCGCTGCTGTGCAATTCAATAAAACTCTATATAGTATGGTTAGTGTATAGTTTACTGTAGCTTTTGCTGAATGGTTCGTGTTTCCTTGAGCGAATAACAGTAACAATACTTCTCTGCGCAACTTTCTTGACCCTGTGGTTTCAGCAGGATAGTAACAACGGCTCACATTGCGTGTAATTCCATGCATTTCCTAAATGAAATGTCCCTAGGTCGAATCTCACGTAATGGGAATGTGCAATGACCTGAAAGATCGCCCAATATCAATGCCTACGATTACTTCCTCTGGGGTTAACTGAAGCGCAAGGTGTATGTGAAGACCACAGCCCAATTAAAGCAAAACACTAGAGGTGAAGAGATAGTAACCTCTCCCGAAATGCTAAAACTTGTAATAGAAAGTTTCATTTCCGAATAGCTTAGATAAAATAGATCTCTCCTCCTGGATGCAATTTTAATGAACTAATTATTGTTGGTAAATTGCTTTGAAATAGTGACGTTTGTTAATAAATTTCACATTTCAAGTCATTTAGTTTAATTTTAATTTAAAAAATGAAGTTTTATACTGTCTTGTACATTTCGTACGTTTTTGGAAATTATATTATTACATAAACAGGTCTCATTTTTTTACGAAAATTATTTAAGAACACCATCATGCGCACTTTTGCTTCTTTTAGGTTCAATAGCTTCAGAAAAAAACTCTGGTTGTTCAAAGACAGCCTTTGTCTTTATCTTTCACAATAGAAAGTATCCCTGTCAGCTGACATGAGTCGTTCATTTGCTACATATTTTCAGCACTTAGATACTGTATATTTTATATCCAGATTTTCTCCACATCAGAGTAACACCGGAGCTCTGTTTAGCTCCATTTTCTAGATACCAAGTGATGTTAAAACAAATGAGAATCTAGAGAATTCACAGATTATATCCAATATAGAAATAAGGGACGTATACATGATCGTGGAGAGCAATGAATATCCATGCGAAGCATCAATACCTAAAAAACTATCGTTTGCCCTTCTTTGCAACAAATCCTTAATAATCAGGCAGTCAAAAATGGAGAATATGAAACAAATGTATTTATTATTGGGTCCAGAAAGCCGACAGTTCTTTTTAAAGAATATTTCCAATATATGTTGTTGAATATATTAGATCAGATAACAGCAGTGGAGAAGAATTGTGTTTTAATTTCCTGTTATTTTTTGTTTCTTATTGCATTAATAATAAAGTGTTAATTTATATTATATTAATACAAATTCATACAATGAATGTGATATGTTTATCAAATGTCTGATTCCTGTAATCTGAACAAACTTGTCTATTATTTTGTATTTTGAATGTTATAATTTATATCAATTGCGAACTTTTTTTTTTTCTTCTGCAAAATCACAATTTTGGACAAGAGATGTCATTGGAATATGTAGTTTCCTCAAATATAATATTTATTTAGTATTTATTACACGATATTAAAGTCTGTTATAATTTATAATTTACAGAGAGCTAAAAAAACATAAGGCAGTTACCTCAGAGCTCAAACTTCAACAATTCCAGATTGGTGCTAGATGGGTATTAAACTACAATAGTGACAAAGCAAGATTTTAACGTCTTGAATTGTTCTGTATTGTATGTTTTCCCCAAAATTAACTTAAAATAGTGTATTTTAAGTTATATAATTATATCTAAAATGATATTAATAGTTTATTTTATTAAATCGTCACAAAACATGTAAATAAAAAATATCAACTTATTTTACCGGCTCTTGTAGTCTCTAGTCCTCAGTTTGCTAATAATAGTGATAAAATTCTACCAGCTTCGCTAGGTTTGTCGCATTAATTATGATAACGTGTTTACTTTGAAGCAAAGTGCAGTCCAAAGTTATTGATAGTGAATGTAGAATGTAATGACGAACATAAAGAAAATGATATAATAGAATCTAATACTTGGCTTAGAGTTATTCTTTTTACCTGTAGTAGTAAAACGAGAGTTCCAGATTATATGGATAAATTCACGAGTAACTGCTTTGCTTTCAAATATTCTCTTACAGTCGAACATATGAAGATCAAAATGAAACCGATTTAGGGGATACTTCTTTTAAACACTCTGGGAGGAAAATGAAGACAACTAAAGCACGATAACCTACAATACTAATTAAATACAAAAATAATATAAAGCATAAGTTTGAAAATCGTCTAACATTGCTTAGACTGGCTCCATACACTATTTCTAATTTGCTTGGATTTTTGGGGGGGAGAGGGCTTGTAAATTTGAATTAGATGGCAATTTATATATCTGACTTCCCACCAAAACGTTTTCGACGTTTATTGTTGATATTAATTTCTAGTACACATTTATGCATAGGCAATACAGTGAAAGACGTGAATATTTTGCGGGATCGAATTTTGAGTGTGCGTGTCACGAAATTAAATGCACTACCTATATTTTGCTTCAAATGGCTCTGCATAATAAAGAGAGGACTTTATTACAACTTATTTAACACATTAAACAGCTATTAGGAATGTACATGTCATACATAATAATTATTAGTGAAAGTAAACGTGCCGAAATATTTACTATTAACGCTAAAGTTTAATTCACTGTGACGGTTGTCGACTATGTTGGTATTACCCGCTCTTTTAATATTCGCAAGCTTTAATGCACACTTGCACATGTTACGGCAATAATACAAGTGTTGCTGCTGTATCTAATTCCTCTAAATAACTGTGAGCAAATGACCATAGATGTTCCAAGTTCATAGTTGTTCACTACTGAAAAATCTCAATAAAACACTACAAAGTGTATCGTCTAATAATAATTAATGCTGATATTAACACAAATCATGTGATCCTCTTTTCGTTATTATTATTTAATGCTATATTACACTATTATTTAATGGAAAATGCTGCCAAGATTAAACAAAACTTATCAAATCTAGGTTTTATTTGTGCAGTGATATTTGCTCTTTTTTCTTTTTAATAGTCTTTAACTCCCGTTTTTGCTACAGAGGCACCACAGGCGATGGACACTGATGATACATGAGATGAAATGATATATTGGGAAAGGATTTTTATTAAGGAAGGAATCGTTCCAGATCTAAGTTTAGGGTACCTCCCCGGCATTTGCCATTTATGAGGACTGAGGAAAACCTGGATAAAACCTCAGTCAGGGAGGACGGTCCTGGCGGGATTGAACTCAGACCTCCCGTTCACAAGTCCGCGCCATAATGACCTCGGCCACCCGTGGCGGTAAATTTGCTCTTGGATAATGACTTATTTTATACACATAGTAATTTTGTAGAATACCCCACAGATCTCTCTACGATATTCCTTTCACTTTCCCTTAATTGATTATTTAATGAGCATCATATGCTAAAGCAGCAGTAAAGAACAGAAACTCTTTTCAAAGATCTAACATTTATGATATTTATAAAATTAAGCTGTCCTTGCCAGTCCCTTAACGTAACGTAGTAGTAGTAGTAGTAGTAGTAGTAGTAGTAGTAGTAGTAGCAGTAGCAGTAGCAGTAGCAGTAGCAGTAGTACGCAAAAAGGCTTGTCCGCAATCAAAAACAACAATAAACAATCAAAACGGAAGACTAGAGTAAAAAAAACACGATTTACACACCTTAATTAATTTGGTGTTCTACATAATTAAGTGACAAATACCTGGATTCTTATGTCTATTAAATCTTCAACTTTAACATTTAGCAAATGTTCATTAAATAACTATATTAACTGCGGCGATAATTGTGACATCAGATGGGTTCATTCAGAAGTACACCCCATTCGGTATCGAACTTAGAAGCAACATCAAAGGTGCTGACACAAGGCGCCCCTGTTGTACGTATTGTGTTTCAGGCTAAAGAAGCCATAAAGATATTTTATTGCGCGGTGATGTTGAATTTGCATAAAAACAATTGTATGTAGCTGCAATAAAATGAAAGTGATAAAACAACACCGATAAAATTGTGGAGATAGGCAGCTGTTATTGTTTGGAATTCCGGATATATACTGATTTATGAGCTAAATTATTACCCCAAAAATTATTTTTTACATTGGCATCGTCAAGCCTGCTTAGCGAAAGCGTAAAACACAATTCCCTTAAGGTTAATAATAAATAAACTGAACCATGGTGTAGTTTAAGCAATGTTGCAATACCTCTTTCAAACCACTGTACAATGTTGCCACATTTGAGTGAGACATGAAATTGCGCATAATTATGGTGAATTTTGTTCATGAGCCGTTTGCCTATTAATATCTTATTTTACTACAAAATTATTTTCTTCTACCCCAATTTTTATATTTAAATTAAGTTGTAGATACACATTTTTTTAAGTTTCTAAACAAATAAACAGAGGAAGAATGTTATAACATGTTCATATAGGCTAGGTGATCGTATTTCTGGTGGTAAAAGTATGAACTTTGTGCCATATAATTTTACACGTTTTATGACGTTTAAAATGTCTATTCCACTTAATCAGAAACAGTATATACATTTTATGCAAGAAATTAAATAATGGCAGTGGATTTCATTTACTTTAACTTGTTTGGATTTATGTTGTTTATTTCCTAAAAGAAGTTTTGTATAAAATAAATCCATTAAAGTTTTCAACTACCAATTGATGCTGTTATTATTTATGTCATTGTTGTTTACCCTGTTGCTTTTCATCTAACTTTACACCTTCCACAAAAATACAGTTGAAAAAATGTTTTCCAATCTGGGGCAAAAGACGAGCTTATTGCATTAGTAGCATTCTTTTCCGCTGTGTAGAATAAAGAATATCCTAGAAAATAGTTATTGTTATTATTATTGTTATAGTTATTGTTATTGTCCCACCTACTGTTAATTTTTCTTTCCAATTAATGAAAATAATGTTCAGGACTGATATTAAAAGTTCCGCCGAATTTGTAATTGTTGTCCAGCGCATAAGATGAGACCGGAAGATCTCTGGGGTCGCTTCAATGCCGTGGTTTGTTCTCAAAAGAAGTACTTGCAAGATGCGCTATAGTAATGAAGACCAGTTTTATCACGGGCATATTAAAACTATTTAAACGCATTCTTAGCTCTGCCTATTTTTTGCTATATTGAGGCGTATTCATAAATGACACAGCTGCGATGGAATTCCAGAACATACGATTTTGAATACATCGTAGCTTAAGCCTTAATTTTGCCTCATGGAAGAGATACCATACCAGATTTATTAGAATGGTCAGCATCTAAAATAAAATTATCACAATTGTTGGTTTTGCCCTTTTTAAGATATTTTATCATTTATGTAAATCTTACTCACAAGACTACAATAAATTGCACATTCTCCCCAATTTAATAAATGCTAAAACTATTGCACATTGAGCATTTGCTATTTTAGACCAGAATAATCTCATGAGCTATGGTAAAATGATGACTTTTTGAAAGCGAAGATCAGTAGGCCCATAATCTCATACTAGCGAGCTTTCCACAAACTGCAATTCAATGAGTAACCATTAGCAGAGGAACACGAAGAGGAAAAATACAGGGAAAGAAAATTAAGAACATGAACGAACTGAAAAACGAAGAAAATTTTCCTGCGTTCCTAATACCTTGCATAATGGCCGGAATTAATTATTCCTAACCCTGATATATAAAGCATTCACAAATCGCAACCAAAAATGAGAGCGGACAATTTTTGCATTAATAGTCTCGGCGTCGCACAGTAATCCGAAAGAGTAGAAAAACCGGCAAATTCCGGTATTAAATATTTTTTGTAAAATATACAGATATAAGTTACTGCTTCAGTGCATTTAGTGGTTAATTAGGAGAAAGTGCATGATTTCTTGTCCCCTCTATAGTTATCAAATAGGCTTAATTGAAAACTAATATAATAAGTTTCATCTCTGTCATTTTTATTTTGTTTATTTATGGACGCTCTTTAATATCTCAGGTGATTAGCGTCCCATTCAATTCAGGGCGTGAAAGAGCCGACAACTTTTGCTTAGAGGCCTCTTCTTTCAGGCTTGAGGTTCTTTATCGTGCCGTAAATGTACGCCACGGGACCCACGGCGTTACTTCCCTTCCGAAGGAAGCCATACTTAGGGTTTTTACACCCGAAAAAATCCATCGATCCTGGCCGGAATCGAACCCGCGCTTTCCTCATTGGGAATAGCTACTGTTGGAAGAATGTAGGGATATGATGACTCTTCAACAAAATAAAGTACATTAAATGGAAAAAATCTTTCAGGTTTGCTAGACCGTTTTAGAAGTGATACGATGATTGGATCACAGAGCAATATCAGGCATAAAAATGTATTTTTATAGCATCCCTTGAGGTATTTATTGGATGACGTTAAAGCAAGAACTTCATATATCCTTATTTCTTATAGATTGGGTTTCTGACATTTTCTCAGTAACAGAGGCTCCAATGAAGAATTTTGTAAACAGATGGAGAGATATCATATCAAAGACATTTTCCAAAAGTTGCCGGCATACTCATTAAAGGTGTATAATTAATGCTGTACCTGAAATGAAATCAAATAAACCCAAAGTGTGTATCATTTCATTAGCAACATCAGTGATAGCAGAAGGAGCAACAGCAGGAATATATGAGATAAACTATCTTGCAGTATTCCCATCGTTAATAGTACCACAATCGCAGGATTTCTTTATGACTATTATTTCATCTGGACTGAATTTTATTTCTCTTTTATGTCATGCTTTTATATAAATACGCCAAGAACACATTCCCGATATCTTATTCACGCATGAAGAATTGGGAGACTTAATTGGAGACTTACGTCGATGGTTTTTTAAGTAGCTTCTAAATTGTTTTAATGTAGCTTCGCAATAAAACATGTTGTATTGAGTGAGTATTTGTGATCGTGCTGCATAATTACCGTGTCACAATTAGGTTGTGTTCTATTTAAATAGCAACAGCATTATTTAGTCAATAATTGCAGTGTTAAGAAAGGAGATATTTTCTTCAATGCAGTCTTTCTCTTTTAAGCAAAACTCGGACAGTTATTTTATCTACTGAATTCTGAGGGGCCTGCAAAGTCGAGGTGTTCGGAAACGCAGATTTTAACATATATTCATCTCAGGAGTTGTCCATCCCTTTAGTTCCTGCCCAGTGCACCGGTTTCTCCCTTCCCTCACCCTTCCTTCTTACCTGGTCACATCAACATGGTACACTGTTAATTACGGACGCTCTTTAACATCTCAGGTCATCAGCGTATGGTTCACTGAGCAGGCCTGTTTGCCATTGGTTCAAGCTGCTAGGTGGCATGCTCTTGGCTTCTTCTTTATCCCACAGAAAGACTCCGACATAAAATCGACATTTTAATCGACATAAAATGTATTTTATGAAAGCGCTAAATGATCATATATGTAAAATTTACGTGAATTCGACATGAATAGAGGTACAATGAGGTTATTTGTGTTAAGGGCAGCATGAGCGGCAAATTACTGGGGAAATGCAGTTGCCGCAACCGGAAAAAGATCGAGGCGCCATGTCTAACGTTATATTTTTGAAGTATTTAAATTTTTACTCAAAGTATATATTGATAATGTAATTAAAACGGATACTAATAATAACTACTCGCCTGCGTTGTGAGAGATATTGAAAATGATACATCACTGGCATCTGCCTATGAAATTCCTGCATTTCATATGTGTGAACACGTTTATTATCACTGAGGGATTTTGTACCCCTTTTAACAAGCTGGCGAACCGTTCCTCTACCTGCAGCACGGTTGCCAGGATATTTTCATGTAAATCGCCTTACTACTTCTCGTTTTCACATATATATTAAAGATAAACCCCGTTCTTCAAGACTATTTGTGCAGTGGCATAACTAACGAAGAATAATTAACACAAAATTTACACACAATACCGATTAACATACTAACGCACAACCACTCGCTGATAAAGTTCTCCTCAAACTTACTACAAAGTAATACCTGTACATGCATGGTATGACCTTGACAACGGCTTCTCCCAGTACGCAGACGTTCTGTCGATTCAAATTACCTCACTGTAGTGTTTAAAGAAAATTAAATATTTTCTATCAGTGCTATCGTTAGCAAGAAAATATATGAAATACTATTTTCTCTACTCATTCTGCACGATGCTATTACTTTCTAGGGTCATCTAGGTTTACTATGCTGTTTCCTATATCCTGGATTACCAGCTATATCTATAGCACGTAAAGCAGCATTGATTCCTAAGTGCTAACTTTAATGCTGTTCCTTCCCCCATATAATTTGCTGGTGTTCATTGTGGACCTCATTCCCTTCAAGCGTCAAACACCTGGTCTAACTCTATTACTTGTCTCTGTTTAACCCAGGTCACTGTTACTTTCTCTGTAGCTGGTGGTAGTTGCTTTCCACTAACCAATTGCCAAGTTTAAAGCCACTTTTTGGATCAATATTGTCTTCAGAATCTTTAGAAGTTCAGCTGAAAACGTTAAATATAAAAGAAATTCTGGACAACATTTTTCGTCTCTCAATATTTCTGATTTGACTTCCATTGTAGCTTTGAATGTTGCAGATAATTTTTTAGCTCTTCCCCATCTTCTATTATCTATCTAATTAATTTATCCTTTTAATCCTAAATTAGCGTAATACTTAACGGTGGCATACAAGCGCGTTTTATACTGGGTTGCTTTTATTTACTTTACGTGTTCTCGTTACTAGAATACTTTGATACCTATACGTTTTAATGCAAAGGAACAAGAAAATACTGATATACTTACTGAAAGAAATGGGTAGCAAACTACATGAGCATTCGTTTGACAAAATGCAAAAGTAAAATGCTCTTAATTGTTTTAGGGAAGGAGGAACAAAGGTGAATATTGTACGAAAGGTGCGACAGTTTTTTGGAGGGAGGAAGGAAAAGGGTGGTTATCTGATAGATGGGTTTTAATTGATCAGTGTACCCACTGTATTTTGTAGAATCAATGAAGTTCTTCTTCTTTTCTCCCGCCGCAGTCTCGATGCGTCGCTATGCCACAGTTAGATTGGGTAGAGCGCTGGAATTTCGTGATCTTTTCAGGCCAACGGGGGAAAGAGTTGGGAACTGGGTAATTTATGAAAACAAATCTCATGCAGATGACACTATTTAATGGTCTATTCGATGTTAAGGGTCGCCTTTTTAAGTCCTGTTGAGCGGTTCTTAGATCACACTTGCACTAACCGAACTAATTGTCTACCAAAGCACACTCCCTTGTATTGCTCTACATTCACTTTCTATAGCTCAACTCGCTTTTCTCTCGATAGCTAAAACTCACTCTGTCTGGTGGTTAAGCTCACCGTGTCTCATAACTAAACTCACACTCCTCTGATGGTTCAATTCTTTGTCCTTCTGCTTCGAAATCATAATCATTTTTATCAAATATCCCTTCCTCCGGTCGTTAGACCATCTCCTACCATTTCGAACTGTTTTTCCTCTTCAACATTTCTCTCTATTCGCCGAGGGGCGTGCATGTACCAAGATTCCTGATTGGACTTTTCTTAGGCCTTAAATTTAAGTAACACTTTCTTTCTTTCTTTCTTTCTTTCTTTTTTTTTTCCTTCTTCGGTTCCATCTTGTCAGGCTATCTACCCTCATCATTTTTGTCTTTGCTTTATTTTATTCTGTTTTATTTTACGATTGCCTTCGTATTTTTAACACGGCTGAGCTTCTTCAGAAACCTTAAAGGGGCGACGCTTTTTTACACAAAAGTTTCTTGGAACAAAATACAAATGAGGGACATGGTCATCTCTTCTTTGTCCAATAACAACACATCACTATCTACATTTTCTGGCTTATTTCTAAAGTTTCTGTCCACCAGTTTTTCTTCTCACCACCCATGAAATTCACAATAACAAATAACTTTACTAAAATGAATGCACATAAATTGTACACACTAATTGTAATACTATTTATAATATATGTAATTAATTATGCTAACATTTTATAATATTTTAATTGAAGACGGCATCTCATAAATACTGCTTCAAAAGCAAGATGTCTTTTTGTGCTAAGCAAATTTGTCTTTAGAAAGTTTATAGTAAGCGATTGCTCAAAATCTTTAAGCGTTTAGATTGTACTTTTAATAGCACACAATACTTCTTTCTTAAGCATCTGATGTATCAAAGACAAAAACTGTGAAAGAACGCTTATCTTCTTGCGTGTGTTTACAAATATTTATAGATTTATTTATTTTGCATGCTCCATGTTTACCATTTTGTTAAAACTATCAGACTGCCATGTGTATTTCCCTTCTCAATCCTGTATCTGCATAACTCCGTTGATGCAGCTCTGTAAAGGCTATCAATCATAGCTCTATCACTGAGACAAGTATATCCTAAGGGAGTAATCTATTTTTAGTAAGATCAATCTGCAATCCAGGGTGACAATCTGGGAATCCAGTCAGTCACACAGATATCATTCAAAGCAGCAGACATAAGGTTTGACTTCCTTGTGCGGTAGACCATAGCTTCATCTATATTGATGAAACCGAGCTCTGCTCATCCCATACAGAACTGTCAGGCTGCTCTTTGACAGTTGTTCCGTTTCACTGCTAGTTGCAAGTGAACGACTCTACTTGTGTTTTTATTGACGTGTTGTTAGAAATAAACTCGTAGTAATCCTATTTGCTTTTAAAACTAAGACTTCATTTTATGTTCAATATCTGAAAAGTCTGTTACTTCCCATCGTATTCAAGATGTGAGCTCTCCGAATGCATGCCACGAATGTACTGAAGATCAACTGTATTAATGATTTAGTTTTCAAAATATTTTCTTCTCAGCTTCATGCATTTTTAGTGAACTTTTCAGATTATCAATTCTATAATAATAGAGTGATTTATGTTTACCTTGAAAATAAATTTAGTGTATCCTCACATTCATCTCATTGACAAAAATGTCTTCAATATTTTCACTTATCTGTGCATACACAGGCTTTAGTTTTTCTTTATAAACTTCTATCGTTACGTGCTAATGTTTGCCTAAAAATTTATAAACTATTAATTCTTCCCATCGAAAATCCATATCGGCAAAGCAAAATAGCGCGTTGAAAAGTACTACCTTGTTTTCTGGTGCATTAAATGGAAGAATTAGTCACCAACTAATGAACAATAACTGAACATAGTTACTATTAACGACTCAAGAAATGAAACGAAAACTGATAAATCGCTTAAAATGTTTACAGATAGAAGCAAAATCAACAGGGGATGGAATCAGGTGTAGCTATATTCAAAGGAAACATTCCCACAGAGCAGTTCTGGCTCGAAGACTCCACAAGAGTCGTTTTTATGTTGTGAAATTTTGTGTTTCTAAATTTTTTTATTTGGGAAATTCATATCTAAAATCAGAAATTCTCTATCATACATAGTTTTATAGTTATAGGGCAATGTTTGTGTAACAAGTGATATTTGTAGTTTGTGATATAAGATGGTTAAATTTAATTAATAACAGTTGACTAAAATTAGTTTTTAGACATAAGTGTTTTAATTTGAGATGTTGGCATTAGTGTTATTCTGAAGAAGTATATTGATATTAAGTCATTGTTAAATTAATTAAAATTTAGTTTTATAGCTGATTAAACTAACATTATTTTAGTCACATTTAAATAATATTCATCCTTTAAATTAGATATTACATACCTACCTATTTATATAAAAATCTGTAAAAATGTCAAATTTTCTCTTTTGCAAAAATCTTCTCACTCACAGAAGTAAACCCACAGATACTAACACAGTGTGAAAGCCTATTTTAAACGGATAATCTTGTTACAAGAAGTGAGTATATTTCCTTGCACGAAGTATTATTTCTTTCTTTGAACAACAGTCGTTTCAATTAAAGTTAATGTTTAACAATAATTCTCTTCTAAAATGCCTAGTCACAAAATCGATCGAAATACTATGACAGCTTATGCTATATCTGTGGAAAGTTCCAGTTTGTTAGACATTAGAACGTTTCATCAATTATATCTTCTTTCCTACAACACGGTGATATTCAGCAATAATGTTTCTAGTCTCGTGAGTGCTTTGAACTTAAAATACGAGCCACAGGGGGGAGACTTTTTATACATTATTTAAAACGTAGTCTAAAGGGAGCTCTCTTCATAATGGAAACATACATAGTGCCTTCTGTCCCAGTGCAAGCCTTATTAAATAATTTGCAAAGGCTATGAATACATATCGAAGAGGGTTTATGCATCTTATATTTTAAAAAAGTTGATTGCATTTTAGCAAAATTAATCACGATGTATTTGTGGATCCCCAAATTACAGAACTAAGAAAGATTCGGATTTTCAACAATGCCTGATACCAAAAAAAAAAGAGCATGGACCTGTATCAAGAATGTAATACAAATTTTCTAGGAAGAAAAAAAAGAGCTAAAACAACGAAGAATTGGTTCATCAGTTGGTAAATGAAAATAGAGATTTAGGATATTACATTCCTCAAAAGTATGATTTCTACTTTTACATCCAGAGATTATTTTCCTGAGAGCTGCAGCAATGTATCCAACATGACATGTTCCATAAAGATCTAATGAGTGTGGAAAAGTGACATTAAGGCAGATGCCTACTGATTGCTGCTGGAATGTTATTTGGGATCTCAAAATTGATCACAAAGGAAATAAATAAACCTTTAAAAATATTGGGGAAACATTTATTTTTATTATATTTACTAATTTTAAATAAGTTTCTTTCATACAATAGATGCAATGTATAAACCTGTGTATATGTTTTATTTTATACTGTATAAAGTGTTCTTATATACTTTTATAGGTGATTTATAGAACAATGATAGCTGCATGTTTTGCGTATATAAATACACAGCATGGAAAAAATAGAAAAAAAGTAACTGCCTGTAATTTCAAAACTGTGCTGAAAGATAAAAACTAATTACAGATTTGAATTCAGTAGCCAGAGTTCCATAAGAATATTGACTGTTATTCTTAAAACGTTAATTATGTTTTTAACAAACTGAAAAATTGGCAATTATAAAAACACTAATTGAGACAGTGCACGATCACCAAGACGAATCAAAAACAGAAACCATCTACTCGGACAGCAAGGCAACTCTCAATTCGGTAATCAATAAAAAGCAACACCAAGTATTCCATTGAAAAAATTAGAAGATGAGCAATTTGTGTACAAAGAGATGACTGGACATTAAAACTTCCAATGGGTGAGAGCTCATATTTATACACTACAAATAGACACCGCGCAACAACAGCATGAGAAACGGCAAAATTCTTCCCAGCGCTATAAAAAAAAAGAAATCTTTAAAAAAAAATCATAAAATTGCAACAGCAACAGCAACACTGGAAAGAAATATAAAAGAAGTAGCAACAAAAGAATGTTTTCCAACTTATCAGTGAAACTAATCTACACCCGAACATAATAACAGTAACATCTGGACATGAAATACCAATCATATACCGAGGGTGCCAAAAATGTACACACACTTTCACAGTAGATATCTATTTAATATATATCAAAGTTGAACCGAAAAACAACAGTAATGTATAGTGTGATATTCTGTAAACAGATGTGACTCAGATACATTATGATAGCGTTGCTACATGACAGGTAAATCAACAATGAACAAATGAAGCCAAGATTGTCAAATGATGTTCTGTAAACCGATGTGACTCACATTAAGTTATGTTAGCGTTGCTACAACAAAATGGAGCCAAGATTATCGTTTGAACAGCGAAAGCAATTTTGAAATGGTATTGGAAAACCGAGAATGTTGTTGAAGCTCAAAGGCAATGGAGACGTGTGTACAGAACAGAACCGCCAACGCGAGTAGCAGTTGCACACATTTAAGACAAATTTGAGTCTCATGGAAATGAGAAATTTTACTTCCAACAGGATGGTTCACCACCACATTACCTCCGAGATGTACGTGCTCACGTTGATGACATTCTTCCAGGCACTGGATAGGACGAAGAGGTCCGATTGAATTTCCACCGCGTTCTTCGGATCTAACTCTGTTGGACTTCTACCTATGGGGAACTCTTAAGGATGTTGTATACCGTAGAAATCCAGCTACACTGGCAACGCTTCGGGAATAAATTGAAACGACATGTGCTGCAATCACTGAGGACACTTTTGCAAACGTTGCTCAATCAGTAGTTCAACGTACTCAGAAGTGTATCGACGTAGATGGTGAGCATTTTGAGCAACTGTTGTTAACTGTTATAACTAAATCTAAGATGAATAAGTGCTCATCATTTTCTGTTTGTGTGAATTAAGTTTATTATGTTAACACAGTCTTGTCCTTGCTTGAAATGTGTGTAATTTTTGGCACCCTCTCTATACTTACATTGTATCAAAATTACGCGAAGTGCAGAGTGTTATATGTTAGAGAGTGAAAGAGAAAAATGTAATAACTGTGTCAAAGCAGGCAATCGGCCGAAAACAAATGTTAACTAATAAATTAATAAAATATTATAGACTTCAAGATAGTAAAATTAAATCAAGTGTAAAGCCATCGAATAGAAAATGCTATGTAAATGTGAAACAATACACTTTAAATGTAAAGATTATACCTGCATGTAGTATTAGTTAATTTAATGGAGCATGTTGCGCCATGAAATCTACAACCTTCAGGATGTACAGCCGGGTAACTCCGTCGAAAAACGAATTAAATGCTTCAAGCGATCACTTTTGTGTGTCGTGTAAAAACTTATTTGTAATCGTGAGAAACATTACAACTCTTGAGGTAGTCAGTATGCATTAGTACGGGTAAGTAGACATATTTGCTTTTATTAAAGGAAACAGGAATAAGAACAAACGAAATTACTGTGGTAGTCTTTCTGGTTTAATCTTCTATATGAGAGCCATCTACTTCGTTTTGTATTATTTTCCTTTTCCGTTCAAACTGTACATTGCTTATTCCTCTCGTATATTTCTTTTGTGGTCAGTTTTTCTTATACCCTGCAATTGCTCTCAAACATTTCATCTCGTTTACTTGTGATTAATGTTTATTTTTTCTACCTATATCCAAATTTCACAAGCATATAATGTATAAACTATTTATAAAGTATACTTTGTTATTTTATTTTGTAGAGAGTTGTGAAATCTGTATAAACTTGTTTCGATAGATGGTAATTCAGCCTTACCGCGTAAGCTCATTGGAAACATTTCATGTTTTATTAGAAATTGTTATATAATTTATATATATATTCAGCGTTTAGGTTTGATAGAATTCCTAATGCTATATTTTAAGCAGTACTAGGGTAGCAAAATTGACACACGTTCTGTATAAGAAAGTATAATGATGCAACTTAAACATACATCTAAAATAGTAGTGACATTTGCAAGGGAATCACAAAATAAGAGACCAAAATTTGAAGAAGTGGCTTGTACTCAAATTTAAACTCACTCAAATGTAAAATGTGCATGTATGGGTTGTAAAAAACTGTTGTGAATGTACTGGTTGTCATGTGAGAGGTCCGCTTAAATACGAAACGTACTTCTCAAAAGCAATACGAGAAATCCGCCAGACTATGTAGTTTTTAATGTAATTTTCAACCTTGTTTTCTTTGTTACTTTTATTCTGTTATGTTATGGTCGTGCAGGTGTATGCCATTAATTTTCATATGAGTCCACGTTTGAATATTTTTAGAACTGGAATTTGATATTTAGTTTTGTATTGTTAACGTAATTCTTGAAATTTGAAATTAATTTTCAATAAAATGAACATCGTTCGTCTATGTCGTTTTCCATAATTATGGCAGATATGCCTTTTTTGGCCAGGAAAGTACAGCTGGATACATTCGATAACCAGGAATAAAAAAATGAATGTAAAGTTCAGATTTTTCTCGGTAAAGAGCAAAGTGTCTATCACATATGATTCTAAAAATAATTTTAATTCTAAATACTTATTAGTTATACTTCTGCGTTTCCAAGTGCCAACATTTAAAGGATTGTTTCTGATATAGCTCATTGTTTTAAGAAAGAAAGGAACCTCTTGTTGTAATGAGTTCACTAACGGAATAATTAGAGATATTAGAAGCATTGTTTTATCAACCAGCCTTTTTATTATAATCCTGTTAGTAGTGTCAATGCTTTGTGATGCAACTGCATATGCGGTAGATTGGAGTATAGTTTGCTTCTTTCGTGGTTAGGTAAATAAGTAACAGTCTGTTGCTGTCGGCTGAAATTTCTGACATCAGTTTGGGTGAATTTTAAAGTTCTGAGAGCACAGGCAGCCTTTGCTGTGTATTGACCTTTGTAGCTGACACAGGTGGATATTTAGTGCACTTAGTAATAGGTTGCAAACCATGGCATTTAACGCAATGAGAAGTCCTATAACAATAACTCTTAGAATGGCTATAATCCTGACATTTTGTACACTGTAATATACAGCGATTGGCTTAGGTGGTTGAATCTTAACTATAGCATTGTGTAGTTTAGTAACTTCATAATTTTTATCATTAATTGGATTTGGTTTCAAATTAAGAAAGAAAAGAGACTTGGAGCTTTGGTTATTGGATGGAAACTGTTGTAATTTGTACTGATGTAATTCGCTAAGTTCATTAATTTAGTATCACCCGAATGATGAAACCCTCGCACTACAATCCTGATATTCTTATCACTTTTAAGCTGGTATGTGTAGAAATCAGCATCGCTTGTTTGTAAGTAGTCTACTGTTTTTCTATATCCTTCATTGTTTACTAAATTGCACAGTACACAGGTGGGGGCCTATTAATTTGTTTTCATTGGTACTAGCAATACTTAAAACAGTGATGTTTTCATTGATTTCCTGTAAAGGAGCAAATTTATTAAATGAAGCAAATGGGGAACCATGTTATAACCTCTGTCTTTTGGCGACTGTTGTGCTTTCAGTTTGTGCCATTTTAATAGACGTAATCACACAATTAAACTTTATCCATGATTTATTATTTAAACAAACACCAGTAAGTATAATGTGAATTACAACGAAGTACTATTTAATAAAAACTTAATTTATTTAAGAACACTATCAACTCAAGTTTTAGCAGCGATTTCCACCGCCTCCTCGATCTGTGACAATTTTGGGTTTGTTTTTTATTGTAAAATAACTTGAACCGTTTAAGTAGAAATCTTCCAAACAGTTTAAAAGGCAATAAGTATGAAGATTGATTGTAGCATTACTAAGAATCGTATAAAAATGCTCTAGTAAAATAAACACAGAAATAATCTTCGAAATATTCCTTTTCACTACTTGTACTTATTGTTAAAAAAGTAGCTGAATATGGAAATGTTTGTTCCAGTTTCTAACAAGGAAAGATGTGGATTAGACCCATACTAATGGAATCAATTGAGAGATTGCATGTTTTTCTCTTTAATGTTCTTTTAATATTTGCCTATGTCAGCCAACGTCTACAGTGAGTCTATTTACACGATGTCCCACTGTAATTTCGAGAGCTGCGCCTGGGGTCGGTAGCACCCGTTGAGTGTTTAGCCGTGGTGCGCAAGTCATCTTGACAGGTAACTAAACTGTATGTTCATGCAAGTGTTTGTTTTTGCACCGAGCGGTCAGCAAACCGCACACTGGTCTTGTCTAAGTTGTTGAAGTGTTTGTTTACCTAAGAATGGTAAACTCTGAGCACACATTAGAGAATTTATGTACAGTGTGTGTGTAAAAACATTCCGCGACGATGCAAGTGCAATTTTTTTGTCTGTAGAAAGTTTATTCTTATTTCGACTCTGTTAAGCTCTGGAACAGAAAATCCACGATTCAAACCCCAGGAGCACATAATTAATATTCATTTTGATTGTATTGGATTCATAGGTTTATTTTCATATATGTTTGTAACTCATATGTGTTCCTATAATGTGTACTTAAAACTTGTTTGTTGGCGTGTATTTACATATACACACAAATTTAAACGTGACAATTTTCTTTCAGGACACGTACACAACCCTAAAAATTATAATTTGACCAATCAGAAATAGAAGCAACATAAAGTTAAGATAACTGACAAATGGCAAGCGCCTAATAACATCAATAATGCTGTCTGGAACGAAACACGAGACCTACAGATGGACCTCACATCAATGCCAGATTAAAGAATTTCACACATTCAGTTTAACCACTCCGTGAAAAGCAGTAGTAAGAGATATATCGTCAATTATTGGAAGACAGGAATTCGAGCTCAGTTCGCATACATAATTACCTCACTTGTATTGGAAGGCGAGTATAATTTAATGAAAATATAACACGTCTTGTAACTTTAGGGACTAAATACCCGTGTGTCGTAAAGATAAAGTAAAACTATATATTATCACACTTTTCAGCAGACTTAGAGACATCGTTGTAATTATCAGTCTTGTGAGAGAAGAGATACCTACACAATCACGTCTGTCTCGCGATTTGCTCTACATACAATAACATTACAACAGTCGTACTTATCGAGGACAACAATAAACCAAATAACAAATAACAAATCCGAAAATATCCAGCTAACAAAATAACAACAGAATCTACAGGGAACCAGAAAGACGACGCAGTTGTTCCCGAAGGTGGAGTAGGAAAGGAGATACGGCACTGCACATGACTTCTCATCTCCGGGCTTGCCTAATTTAACTTAATAAATCGAGAAGTAATTCGCATAATTACCAATTATCAAGTCATACATTCTGTGGTTCCAACACTCATCTCAAAATAACACTACACATGGCATATCATGGCTTGGCTATATAGCGAACCCCAATCCTACTACATTTGGTGTTAAAAGTGGTACCAACCATATCCCACTGCAGCTATTTTACAGAAATTTGAAAATAATGTTAAAATATAAGCTGCAGGAAAGAAAATATTATATTAATTTAGGATATCAGATCCTGAGGCTGGGGGTTTAGACAATGGGCTATTATTCCCCCATTACTTATAGAAAGTTATCTATTAAATTTCCCAAACAAGATAAGCCAAACGGAATTAAAACTTAACGAAACAAGCAAAAAAAAAAAAAAATGAATAATGAAATGTGTGGTCTGTGAACAAAATGTTAGGAAGCTATAGGTAAATTTGAGAATATGCATATGAATGTTGTAGTATTGACAGATACTAAGAAAAAGGTACAGGAATTGAGCAAATAGGAAAAAACATATTTTTTTCAAGTGTTCCTTAAGAGGAAAGAACAGAAAGAGGGGTGTTTATTATGATAAATAAAACATTTAAACTTGTGGTTTAGACCTATTTGAAAAAAAAAAACGTTTCATTATTTTAGGGGTATGTGGTCCTAATGATGACGATAAAGAGTGGACGTTAAAGATCAGTTCTATGTCAATTTTGAATAAGTTCTCATTAATTCAGGAAAAACTAGAGAATTTATTATTATAGGAGACTTAAACGCCAGTAAAGGGAAAGATTGCAATAATACAGTAATTGGACCCTTTGATGAAGAAGTTTGTAATGGAAATGGAAATCGACTATGTAAAAGAAAATATTTAAACAAAATGGGTATTTCCAACATCCAGATATTCAAAAATATTCCGGAGTACAACAAACATAGTAATGAAATCAGTTATATAATTTCTCATTACATGACAACTATCAGGTTAATGAACGTTTTTATGTACGAGCGTAAAGAGGAGCCTAACGTGCCTTAGTTCATCACTTAGTAATCTCAAAAAATTAAGAAAAGTTGAACGATTGAAGAAAAGAGATGTCGAAATTTCAAAAATGAGAACGAAATTTATTATACAGCAAATCGTTCAATATGAATATAAACAATAGCAACGCTATATCTCTATTAAAATAGATTAAATCAATACCTACCTTAAATTAAACCCTAAAAGAATATCCATGAAATGTATCATTGTATTAAAGGATGTATTAATAAAGCAGTTAAAGAACCTTAAGAAAAAGTATGAAAGCTAAACAACTAGCCAATAAACAACAACATTTGTGTTGGACATTAGAAATAGAAACTGAAATATAAAAAATGAAACAGCTGTATCACAAACGTGGAATACTAAACAATTGTCTGATAAGATAAAAGTTATGGCAGTACAAGAAAAAGTGCGCAAAAAGTGACCCAAACAGAAAATAAAAAGTGGGAAAAACAGTTGCAACTTAGAAATTGAGTAGTTTGTTTACAGTGAGTAATTTAAAAAAGCAATTTTGCGAAAAAATGAAAATTTCACTTGAATTTTTTTGTTGGATGATTTTTCACGATATTATAAAAGGTCTAACTCAACAGCAATGTACAGAATTGCTTCGTTTTGGTAATGAAGCAACATCAGAAAGGACAGTTTACAATTGGTTTGCAGAATTACGTCATGGTCTTACGTCCGTCAGTGATGAATTTTGTGAAGTTGGATCAAAATCGGTAGTCATTTCAAAAAACATCGATGCTGTGCGCAGCATGGTTGAAGAAGGTCGGTACATGTGGCTTACAAGCTCATTGAACCTCAAATTACGATCGTGTTAATTGGTGTGATGAAATGCGCAAAATTTTCCACCAAGGCACTTTAACATTGTAACATGTGAAACTTGGATATATTCACATGAACCGGAAACTAAGACAATCCGCTATTTGGGTGTTCTCAGATGTACCGAATCCCACAAAAGTCGTTTCATTCACGAAGAACTTCCAAAAAAAGTATTGTTTATTTCCTCGGTTTTACTAACATGTTGCAACCATTCCTTTAGAGGATCAAGAATAGTTAATGCGGAATGGTATGCAACAATTTGATGGCCAGAAGTCATCAACGAAATCAGGAATAACAACCGAAAACGTCGCATCATTCTTCATCATGACAATGCCAGCTCTGATAGATCATGTCAAAAACGTATTATTTGAAGTAGAAAAACTTGGAATTAATGTTTCATTCCCGGCATTCACCTGATTTATCACCTAACGCCTTCTGTGTGTTCTCGAATGTTAAACAAAAAATAAATATACCGCGATTTTCATCACCTCAAAAAGCTGTTGAAGCCTTTTTGAAAAACATGTTTTGAGATACCCACTTCAGAGTGGAAAAGATGTTTCGAGAATTGGTTGCAAAAGTTTATAATTCTTGAATGCGAATATTTTGAAAAGAATAAAACAGTTTGTTATTTTTTCTTTCCTATTTTTGTAAAAACTTAAAAGGTAACCCTCGTATAAACAACCATATAACTGGAATAAAATCTCCAGAGGCTTGGAAATGTATAATAAAATAAAGAAGGAAAACAGATAGTCAGTAGAATTAACACAATTACAGATCAATAACAGGAGAAAATTATTGAACATTTATAATAGAAACCAGAGAAAAAAATATAAAAGAGGATCCCCCTCTAAGCTCTATGATACATACAGTGGCTGCTTGTGACCTCTATAGAAGAACGTGCCATGAGACTCAAATGACGTGGAGGAAGGTCCGTTTTATCAGGACTTATATTCCTTCCCGACATTCTCTCCTAACTGCAGCGCCATTGTGTGTTTGTGCAATAAACTTCTGGTTTAAATGGAACTCTTCTACTCCTACTGTTAAAGTACGCCTTAAGCCTTTTACATTCAATTCAGAAGCAGCAAAGAATCTTTCCTGGTTTACCCCCAGTGATGTATTGTAATATCACAACAAATTGTGACATGAATTTCGTTTCGTCGACTTGTATAGAAACGAAATTTTCCCTTTCTACTTCTTTTCTAATTTCATTCGTATAGAAAATATATTACTTTTATCACTTTGCACGCTGTCATCCAAGATGTTTTTTCAAACCATAAAAAAACCCTAATTTTGTGCTCTTGCTGAGTAAATTCCTATAGCTTCCAGTTGATGAGGTCCAAATCGTTTCACTTCTAGGTTAATAGTTAAACTTAGACGCAAAAATGAAGTCTTCAATAAGATCCACTTTATTCGCCGCCACAAAACAGATTCGCTTCTTTTGTAACTTAACAGTTGAATTTTTGAAAGTCAACTTCTTATTGGAAAACAGTAAGGAAGCAACCCAATTTAGATAAAAGTGCGAAAATAACTGGTAATCAGTTGTGCACGGTGTCAGTAAGCCTTCATCATATGGATCCTAAGAATAGGGTCTTCCTTCTGCTGGTCCAAGAGAACGCAGAAGTAAGCATAAGAAAGGCTAACCCATCTTGGATGAAGACCAATATAAATCCTTGTAAATCTTAGCTGACCCATGAAGGTATAAGCTTAAAACGAAAATTGTCTGGGCTGTCCCATGGGCTTCCCTGGCTAACGGAGGACCCTCATGCTACCGCTACTACAGTAGAGAGGAAATGCACTTATTGTGCAAGATACAATTTAGAACTAATCGGTTACACATCAATATTTTCCTACATCTTTTGTTTTAAAGTAGGCCAGGAGAAGAGAAGATGTAAATAATTATGGCATTTTCTTAAGGGAGTTCGGATCCATTTGTCCTTTATTGACGGGCCGCCCTTGGAGGTTGGCCAGTGGTATGACAAATATAGATGGGGCTTGGGAACTGTAAGGTGGAGGAATACGTTGTAAACCAGAATCAGACAGACAGATCCAGAAAACTGTGCCTCGTCACACTGTTGAATAATTTCTAACAACAATAGATACGAACAAATAATTGTAATAGTATACTAGCGGTGGTTTATTAAAAGACTCAGGAACGTCAACCTTTAGGATATTTCGTGCGCCCACCTAATGATGTACGAGTAGGAGATTACCTTATAAACGGATACCTAAGTTCTAAGAAAGATCGTACTGACATGGGTAGCCGAGATCGTTAAGGTACGGACTCTGAAAGAGAGTTTGTGGTTAGACTCATTAGAACCTTTTTGCTGACTGAAATTTTCTCCAGGTTTTGGTCAATCTCATCAATAGTAAATACCAGGGAAGTTACCGAACCTTTGGCGTACCTTCCTTTCAAAATAAAAGTTCAGTCACACTAAACCGTATCATTATTACTATGATCCACCAACTGTGATGTTTCTATACTGAAAACACAATTAAAAAGATGGAAATCATTTAAGTGATATCTGGAACAAAATCTTCAAATACTCTACTTCTTAAACTAACGAATGTTTCACATTCACGATATATGAGAAGTGTTTATTATGTATTGGTCAAGAGGAATCGACCTGTTTTCCAATCTTATGTAGATGTTGTTTTAGGAGGCAGTGATTCGTTAATAGCAATATCATCCAGGTAATTGTTACTTATCTAGCATGAGGAGATCCTTGGATCTACCCTAGCTAGATCCTTTCATCATCATTTTAGAGTGTTTGCATACATAAATAAACTGCCAGTTCGGTCATCCTGTGCCTGACAACCTGCCTTAACAAACAGGTGAAACAGCTACCACAGGTTCACTCCCTGAAAAGCGGATTCTCAGGACCCTTCCTAGCCAGACGATCTGCTTCCAGGTGAAACAGCTACCACAGGTTCACGCCCTAAAAAGCGGATTTTCAGGACCCTTCCTGGCCAGACTATCTGCCTTCTTCATTACTCTGAATACCACTGTGTTCTGACACTAAAACCAGAATTGTGTTTTGCTAGTATTATCCAACGATATTTGATCTGACTACGGAAGTTGCAAGCACTCTTGATCGTGCTGAATATTAATAAATTCCTGATTTTTAAACTCCTTTGTTTGTCGTGCGCTCTGTAAAGTAGATAATATTCAGTCTGAAATACGGATGTGTATTATCCCAGAATGAAACAAGGTTAACACCCTGCAGCCTCATTCTCCAGTTCCAGAATCAGTCAGTGCTGGAGCTACAAATTACATCGAGTGCTTTACCAATAGATAAGAACAAAGTGAAAGAGGAAATAAGTAAAACGCGGTCTACGAGAAAATTAGTAATATTCATCTACTAGATCTTCATAAAGAGGCGCAAATTTTAAAGTTCTCCCCCTGCCCCCTCAAAAGGAAAGAAATGCAGTCAAACTTTCAAATCTAAGACTAAATATAGTGAACCAGTTCTTTTAGGTAAAACTATAATTACAACAGATAAGGTAATGCTGGTAATTGAGCCATTCTTGGTGTATAGCTTGTGTAAAAAATCTATGTTTATTTTTTTCTCTTAAAATTGGATTTTCTTTTAAGTTAAAATATATTCGACTTAGAATATTGACCCTTATTCTTCAATGAAACATGTACGTAACAACGTTTCCGACCCATTTTGTTAGTTCTTAACCCATTAAAACTGCTAACATGTTTTTTTACCAGCAAGATTCCGCCACTGCCCCTGCAGCCTCCTCTACAGTACATGCAATAAGAAAGATGTTTGAAGATAAAAGAGCAATGTCGGAGTATAACCCCCTCGTTCCCTTGGCTTGACTCCCTACGAATGTTATTGTGGGGAAACCTATACGACATTGTTTACATAAGCGTCCCCTCTTGTAGGAGGGACAAAAAATAAACTTCTTAGAGAAATAGCAAGCATTTTAAGCGACGAATTTCACCATGTAAGTAACTTCTTTTTCTTTTTTATTCTTCTTTTTTTTCCAAAGGAGCTAAGAGTCTGTGCAAACGAACAACATTTTTGACTGAATACATAAGTAAATATGTTTATCCTATTTGCTGGACCAAAAGATCAGTGCCCTTAGAGACCGCCACGTGTAGCCGAGGTCGTTAAGAAGCGGACTCGTGAGCAGGAGGTCTGGGAGTTGAATCCCGCCAGGACCGTCCTCCCTGACTCAGGATTTTCTAGGTTTTCCTCAGTCCTCATGAATGGCCCTAAACTTAGACCTGAAATATTTTCTTCCTAAAAATAATTTCAAATTTAACATTTCATCTCGTGTATCATTATGTGATGCCTCAGTAATAAATACGTGCATAAGACATTATTAAAAAAAAGTGCTCTTAGAAATGTGGCTTGTCTTCCCTACGAGTGGGACCTCTAATAACGGGACATCATCTTAAATATATCCCTCTTGATGCATTGAAACCACTTAATTTTATAAGTTATATATAAGAGCAAGTAAGCAACCAGACAAAGAGTTTAATTAATAAACAGATATAACCACAGTGCTTAGGGAAAACTCACGAATTTTGGACGTTCTGAGTCTCTGGCTAATACAACAGCTTCTAGTACGTTATCATTTTAACTTAACTCTTCCATGCATTATCCCCCGCTGGTGTCAGATGGTCTCCAAATTTCGACCTATTCGAAATTTGCTCTAAATTCTAGAATACATCAACTAATGCTGGAACATACAAGTATTGACCACACGCGTGGCTTTTTTTATGCGGCGAACAAGTCACTAATTGCGGGTATTGGGGTGCAGTTTATTTTGGGTACTGCAACCGTAAATATTTTCCTCGAAAATTTATTAAATGAAATCAAATTCCGCTGTTTGAGAATGTGTGCATTTTAAACACTTTCTTTTAATTTATTTCTAAGATAAAACTATTTGTTGAAATCTGTTTGAACATGACAAACTTTTTGCTTTCTTCTCTGTTATGCCCACCTTTCTGAAACTTTCTTTAAAGCGGTTCAAATATTTGGCATCATTCTTTCTTCATATCCACCCTGTCTGTCGTCTCCGCTGACAAGGTCGGTCCTGATGGTATAGTGGTAACCATACTTGTCTTCTAAACCCAAGATCGCGGGTTCAATCCCAGTAAGGAACGATGGATTTTTTGGGACGTAAAAATTCTAAGTAATGGCTTCCTTTGAAAGGGAAGTAAAGCCGTGGGTCCCGTGTCGTATATTTACGGAACGATAAAGAACCTCAAGCCTGAAAGAGAGGCCTCTGAGCAAAATTTGTCGGCCGTTTCACGCCCAGGTTTGAATGGGACGCTGATGACCTGAGATGTTAAAGAGCATCCATAAATAAATCAAATCAAAAGGAGTTTTTATGGTAAACATTTCTTTAGCTTCAGATTTGGGGACCGAATGAGACACCGTTCCATGCTTTGTGAATACTTTTATGTGTACTATTGTGCCGATGCCTCTCGCGTGTATTTGCCTATTTTTTTTCCCCCTTTTCGTTTAGCAGCGGTCCATTTCCTTGTAATGTTGTGCAGATGTTGTTAAATGTATATTTTGGGAATTCTTTGTTAATTTGGATAATTCATGGAATTCCTTTGACCATTTTTTCCTAAATCCAGGTATTAATTTCAGATATTTGTACCAAATGGCTTGCAAGATATGTTCTTTTTAATTTACATTTGCCATTTTTTGTTTTGCTACAATAAAAATTATAGTAAAAAGTATTTTAGTGTTTCGTGCTTGCTAATTGTGATTATGCACAACCTCTGTGAAATAAGGGAAATATTTTTTTTCATTTGGTAGCTCGGCAAAAATGTAAGTGCGATTGCACCATTTGACTCGGATAATCGAACACGCAATGTATGTCATTCACTTCACATGGAGCGTTGGCCAAAAGTATGTCCGATTAGGCAAAGTTTCATCTTGACAGGTTTGTCAACAAGCACAACTTCCCCTATTGGTCAGAAAGGAACCCGAAATGCATTGAACAAGTCTCGGTATATCTCAAAGTTTGTCATCAAATATGTTATCTCACTTTCCATCTGAACTATTCAGTCGTATTCCATAATTTTTCATTCCGTAACTGCAGGTAGAAGGTCATCTGAACAAGATACGATCTGTACACAACGGTCTGTACATAGGTTAATTGCAGAATTCCAAGATATCCTATGGCCGGTTAGGTCTTCCAAATTGTTTATTCTTGAAATTTTCCTGTGGCGTTACTTCAAGGGTAACATTCACTCACAGAGGCTCCACAATATTTGTGAATGGAAAGCGCATTCCAAAAAGGGATTACGATCATTCTTCAGAAAATGCTTCAGAGCGTCTGCAGCAACGCATCACCGCCAATCGTGTAATTTTAAAGAAATAAGTTTGTGTAGTTTTTTCGGTAATAGCCACACGTATGGAGCCGGGACCATAAATTTCGTTTCCATTATTTCTCGTGGTCTATCCTGTACATTTACATATAAATCCTTGGAAGAACACATTTGTTAAAATTGATAATGTTTACCTTCTGTTGTTTAATACATTAGGGAGAATTATCTTACACATTTGTTTCCTTCTCCCGTGATATACTCTTCACGACAAAATCGTGATAACTCATAAATTACGTAACATTGCTTAACAAACAACGAGGGAGTATGCATGTGTAGACGGTAGAGGTAAAGTCAGTGATCGATAATTGTATGGTTCATCTTTTAATTAGTAGGAATATAAACATCGAAGTCAACACAAAAGCATGCAGTACATGTAGCGCCGACGTGTATCCTTCAAGGATAATCTAAGTGACAACCAGTGAGAGGGAGGAAGAGTGGGAGAGAAGGAGGAAAGCCGTGCAGAAGTGGATGCCCTAAGGCAGTTAGTGTTTGTAGCAATAATGTAACAAAGGATGAAGAAGAAACATGGAACATCTGTAACCCCTATCAATGAGCTTAAGCAGAGGGCTTTGTATGAAGAAAATGTAGCTAAGTGTTTCAAAGACTGCGTTCTTCAGCAGGTGTTAAATTATAGAGTTTATTGTGATTAAAGCAATGCTGTGCTTACAGTTAGCGGACAAAACAATTTCAAGGCTAAAGAGTTTAAACACCTTAATTACTGATCGCTTTTACTTTTTGATTGGATTTAAGCATCAACAATGTAAATTTAGTAATCTGTACATCTCTATCACATAAATAGAACTGGCAAAGGTTTATTAATATCCATTACTAGATAACTTGCTTCAGTATGCTGCTTTTGGATTGTTGCTTTAGAAGTACTTTTGAAAACTTTAAAATAATTTTAAAAAAAGTAAATAATTTTAAATATACCTCTACTATCGCGAAAGCTATAAAAAGTTTCCTCATATAAAAGCAAGTTTGAAATATAATTACTGTAACCAAATTGATAGAATTCGTTTTGTATTAATAAGAGAGGCGAGAGATTCTGATATAAGCCTGATGAATGCGATGTCAGGCTGGATTATGACGGATGGATCGTGCCCCGGTCAGCAACACTCAACATTCCCCAGGGGAAACACAGCATGTTTCGGTACCGCAGTCGATATCACATCCAACACATGTTCCCCAACTTCGATTCCCACTGATTACACCTGTGTTAGTCAAATTATGATGCCCCAAACCTTCCCTCTTCGGTTTTCGTTCTTTTTATTCTTTCCAAATATGTGGATCAAAATGCATCTGGTGGGTATATGTGTATAAATCATATGCAAATGCAATTAGGCTCAGATCAATGCGGTTCCTCATTCTCCGTTATGGAAAGTAAAAGAGTAACATTCCAGGCTGTAATGTTTTTATTGGAGACATCTAATGGAGAGAGAAACTTTCTAAAGTTACATACACTTCTTTTGCGAGCATTGTCATCAATTGGGCTTCTCCCCCTCCCGCTATATCCAGCTTTGAGATACAAATGGCCTAGTTGCGAGAAAATGTTTTTCAACTCAGCTTAAGTTCCAGCTTTTCATTACTTTACTTTGGATTGAAAGGAGATAAGAAAAGGATAAAATGCACGTAAAATTAAAAGGACACTATTTAATCATCCTTACGAAAAATCTTATTTAATCAGGTCAAGGGTGGGATAATTCTTGGAGTAATGTTCATTAAGAACCTACATTGGAATGTAATAAACCTGCAGTACCATGAGATAGAGAAATAAGGAACTTTCCTCTTTCTCGTGTATTTATTTCATTGTCAGCTGACAAAATAGCAAATAAATGTATCTACAGCCAAAAGAAATCTTCACTCGATAGAAGGTACGTATGTGTATATATATAGACAACGTTTGCGAAAGTGTCCTCAGCGATTGCAGGACATGCCGTTTCAATTTCTTCCCGAGGTGCTGCCTACGGTATGTAACATCCTTAAGAGTTCCCCATAGTAGAAGTCCAACGGAGTTAGATCCGGGGAACGCGGTATACACCAATCGGATCTCTTCTATTGGTTTGCTTGTCTCGTAGCAATGCTACAATGCATGAGTCGCATCTGTTTACAGAACATCATGTTACACATAGCTGTTGTTTTTCATCCAACTTTGATATGTATTAAATAGATATCAACTGTGAAAGTGTGTATATATATTTTTCGCACCGTTGGCATGTATATATACTCCTAAATTGAACACTTATAGTTCAAGAGATTATTAAAGAGACCAAAATGTTTGTTAAATAACCGTAAGTGTGAAACTTATATGTGCGAGTATGTCTTCAAAAAAATTAGAAACGAGGGACATCATTGCAGATAAAATGAGAACAGTTTTGCATAATATTACAATAATCATAGTTTCATGTGCATAATCTATTAAACACTCCACTAATTCTCAAACTGCATTACTTGAAGACCTTATTTTCCTTGGTATTCGAAGTCACATGCGGTATAAACACGATGGTACACCTTCTCACTTTTCCGTACGTTTTGACAGAATTAATAGATCGCACTTTTCGTGAGCAATGAATTGGTCGAGATGAAACCACTGCCACCCCACGGATACTACTTGCTGAGCCTTGTGTGCGATACACCAATTGAATGAGAAAAGGAGCTCATCGTTGCTGTGTGTGCATTTTATACGTAAACACTTAAGACGGTCTGTAGTTGCTGAGCGTATAGTGAAGCAAGAGGCTGTGCTGGAAAGTTTTTTTTAAGTTTACAGTTAATAAATTACATTATAATCCCTTTATTGTAATTTACATCCAAAGAGCCTTTCTGTTTTTTTATTCTTCGCAATCACACTATTCATTCAGTTTCAGACCTACTGTAACTTAAGAAAAATATTCTGTTCAGGTTGTCTATACTACTGTTAGAAGTTTGAATATTGAATTTGAGAACATCCATTATAGGGCAGGTCATCATGATGCATTCTAATTGCTCATTACCCAATTTGGGAGATAAATTAAAAATCTGAAAATGGTAGCATATCTATGGAAACAAAGTATCACATAAAAATCATTTGAGTATTGCTCAAGTGCAAACTAGCATTGTTCTGCTGTACGTTGAAAGTAAAGTATACTTTAAAGAATGAAGAGACATTACTAGAGAAAATACAGTTATGTTTGCAAATTACCCTTGGATACTCGAAGAGTTGTTCCTCAAGCAAAATGCAGCCGTTTATTTTATCTACACAGATATCTCAGATATTATTAAAATGTTACTAGAAATAATAATGTTTTAAGCTTATGTAATTACCCAAACACCGTAGATATTTGAAAATATTTGTAAACCGATTTGAAAAAGCACCAAAAGACTATAAAATCGTGCAGTTTTTCTCCTAAACAGGCAGAAAGTTTAATATTGCTGGCAGTTGTTAATAATTATAAACTGTAATAAGTAACATTGTTTGTCTTTATGAAAAATGTAACTAGTTCTTACTTTGAAGACAAAAAAGTCATGAGGCAGCGATTAATAATAGTATTATAACTATTAATGCAATACTGATTGCCGTGACTCACTCTTCGTTTCTTGAAGAACTCAGAGTAAGAAGCAGGTGGCTTTAAGATATTTTTTCATTGTAGGGAAGTGTTAGCTGAATATCATATATTAAATGAAAAATAAAAGAGCAAAAGAAACAATTGAAAGCATACCATTATGAAGCATGCAAACGTATGCATATACATACCGAGGATGCAACAAAATGTATACACACTTTCACAGTAGATATCTATTTAATATATTTCAAAATTGGACCGAAAAACTATAGAAATGTGTAGTATGATGTTCTGTAAACAGATATGACTCACATACATTACGATAGCGTTGCTATGTTACAGGTAAATCAACAATGAACAAATGAAACCAGGATTATCGTATGATGTTCTGTAAACAGATGACTCACAATACGTCATGCTAGCGTTACTACAACAAAATGGAGGCAAGATTATCGTTTGAACAGCGGAAAGTTATTTTGAAGTGGTATTGGAAAACCGAGAATGTTGTTGAAGTTCAAAGACAATGGAGACGTGTGTACAGAACAGAACCACCAACGCGAGTAACTATTGCAGCATTCGAGACAAATTTGAGACTGATGGTACCGCATGCGATGTTCACAACGCCTGATCTGGGAGACCTCGCACAGCAACAAGCCCCGCGTCTTCGGCAATGGTTTTGGAATGTTTTGAGAGCACTTACCGCATAAATCTACAGAGCAATGTGCACATGAGACTGGGATTAGCAGATCCAGGGTACGTCGTATTATTAAAACAGCAAAGTTGAAAGTTTTCATCCCAAGACTTTTTCATGCATCATATGAAGATGACCCTAATCGGAGAATGCAGTACTGTGAGTGGTTTCGGAACATGGTGCAAGAGGATGAGGCCTTCTTAGGGAAAGTTGTTTGATCCAATTTAAGTCGAACGGAATGTTAACGGGCATAACTGTGTCTACTGATGTGCAAGTAATTCACATGTTATTTTGGAAAAGATTGTTAATTTACCTGGAATTAATGTTTGGTGTGGGTTGTCATATAGGGGTCTATTTGGTTCATTCTTTTTTGAAGGAACAGTAACTGTCCCGGTGTACCTGAGCATGATACGTACATCCGTCTTACCCACCATTCATACACTCTGTGGAAATGAGGAATTTTACTTCCAATAGGATGGTGCACCACCACATTACCACCGAAATGTACGTGCGTACCTTGATGACGATCTTCCAGGACATTGGATAGGACGAAGAGGTCCGACAGAGTTTCTACCGTGTCCTCCGGATCTAACTCCGTTGGACTTCTACCTATGGGGAACTCTTAAGGATGTTGTATGCCGCAGAAAATCAGCTACACTGGCAACACTTCGGGAAGAAATTGAAACGGAATGTGCTGCTGTCGCTGAGGACACTTTCGCAAACTTTGCTCAATCAATATTTTTAAAGATGATTAGTGCTCATCATTTACTGTTTGTGTGAATTCAGTTTTGTTATGTTAACACATTTTGTTCTTTGCTTGAAATGCGCATACATTTTTGGCACTCTCTGTGTATTAAACTATGAGAAAATTTCGTCTATATTTTCCTTAGGTGAACTATTTGAATAGTAAGTGCTTAGATGTTAGAACTTTATGGTCAAACCTTAACTATTTCATGAAGTAGTATAAGGAGCTCATTAAGAACTTTGAATGTTTTAAAAATCTTGCTGACGAATGAAATGTAATATTAATACCAATATACCTTAGGTAGAAAGTCAACCACTATTTTTATTAGATCCAATATTAAAAACTGTAAATACATATTTTACAAATACTTTAGAGTGTAGATGCAATGCTAATAGTGAAATCATTCGCTAATACAATACATACTATACATAACTGTTCATACATTCGCTGACCGAGCGGGCGACACATCCTTTATAGTTTTCGATTACGGTCACCGCTTTATTCGGGCAATGTATTTAAAATAAACTATTTCTTAGATTACAAAATAGCATCACTAGGGAAAAGCCTACTTACTTATTTCAGGATAATATAAATTGTCATTACCTACTTATTTTTGGTGACTATGTAAATGTCCAGCCTTCACTTGCTCTTTTTTTTTTTTTAATGCAAAAATATACGAGGTCAGGATGTGGAGCATTTATGTTGTCATAAATCATTAATATCCCTAATTACTTTGCCTTGTTTCAACGCATTCTTTAGTGGGAACACTGACTCCTGAAACGGGATTGGCAGAGTCCTGAAGAAAGAGATGGGGGAATTTTACAGATATGTCAAAAACTTTTCTTATTCGGTACTGATCTACCTATCTTTTCAAAATTAAGAAATGTGAATTACCATAATTCAGCACAATTAGTGATGCCTCCACAAACAATGAATGCAGTGGGGTCAAGAGAATAAGTACTGGATCCATTGCCACCAATTCGTTGCTCGCCGAATGTGCGGTTCAAATGCAGTCGTACTGCAATTGAGAAGTGAGGACTTGCTATTGGTACCACATGCGACCATGAATATCAAGGGGAAACGACGTCCGTCCAGTCACTGATCCAATTACTCATCCTTCAGTAAGCACATTTGGGTTTACCAGTGCATCAGTTAAAGGAAACCAAGCAAGAATGGACAAGAGCAAGGCAGATCTTGCTCAGGTGGACCACGTTTGTTGCACATTTTGAATAGTTTTAATTCCCATAAGGGAGAGGTAAATTACAACAGTTAACAATGAAACTAAAATTTGAGAATGGTATTATAATGCACTGTGTTAAAATATCGAACAATTCTTTTATTCCATAATTTTAAATAATCATATCATCTAACTCCATATTCTTTGTCAGTTTTCAATTACATCTTGAAATTTAGAATTAAAAATAGAATAGGAGAAGGAGGTACATCTTAAATTTATCTTTTAGACTTTTTTCACCGCTTACTGCATCAATGAAATCATTTGCAGAGTCCAGTTACGAAAAACTGAAAAGCCAAGAACAATTTATAATAGGCGCTTGAACGTTTAATGTTATATATTCATAACAGAATATTATAATTCAGTGCATTTCAGAGCATTTATTTTCAGTCAAATAAAAAAGTAACGCATTTTATTTGTCCACTATGTGCTTTAATAAGATATTTTATTGCATCAAGGTGTTTAACTGATCTGATTCTAAATAATTTCTTGTGCAATGTGATGTCACACTATTGTATTCGTTCCTACTGACTAAATCAGTGCTATAGTATTCAGATTGCATACATTTTCTTTTGGTAAATTATAATTACAAATTTCCAGTCCATTTTAGAACAGACACGCTATTGGGAGTCAGAAAATGCTGAATATTTTGTTTTTTCTAGTATTTTGCTGAAAGACGTCTCCTGAAACCATGATCACTAGAAATGGATGTTTCCTAATTATGCACATAAATTATATTTGAGTGTGTAGGGTGCCTAAATTTACCTAGTACTAAAACGCACATGTTAGGGGCTATATGACGCTCCACGACAAAATGTCGACCCTGGTTGTGTAGTGATTACCATAATTGCCTTCTACACCCAAGAACGCGGGTTCGAACCCGGCCAGGATCGATGCATTTTTTCGGGCGTAAAAATTCTAAGTATGGCTTCCTTCGGAAGGGAAGTAAAGCCGTGGGTCCCGTGTCGTACATTTACGGCACGAAAAAGAACCTCAAGCCTGAAAGAGAGGCCTCTGAGCAAAATTTGTCGGCCGTTTCACGCCCTGGGTTGAATGGGACGCTGATGACCTGCGACGTTAAAGAGCGTCAATAAATCAATCAAAAAAAAAACCACGACACAAGATTCAACAGTAAATCCCTAGAGCGTCGTTGTAACACAATTCTATTTAATTTGGGGCTAGAATGATCTGAAAATACGATCATATTCCTTTATTTCTACTATATCTTCTGTTTCTGATATATCTGTGCTAGAAACATCAAATATCACCTCCGTGCATAATTTCATATGCACCCGTATTGAGTTATATTGGAGGTTAGATTGTCCTTATATTAGATGATGCCTTACTGTATGCTCGGAGACGCGATCTTTGGGGTTTTCCACCAGAGCTTGGGTGACTAGTGCTGATGGCATACCATTCATGGTGTTCTCTACCGCCACGGGTGGCCGAGGTCGTTAAGGCGCGGACTCGTGAGCGGGAGGTCTAGGATTCGAATCCCGCCAGGACCGTCCTCCCTGAGGTTTTTTCCAAGTTTTCTTTAATCCTCATAAATGGCAAATGCCGGGAAGGTACCCAAAACTTAGACTGGAACGATTCCTTCCTTAAAAAAAAATCCCTTTCCCAATATATCATTTCATCTCATGTATCACCGCCACGGGTGGCCGAGGTCGTTAAGGCACGGACTCGTGAGCGGGAGGTCTGCGGTTCGAATCCCGCCAGGACCGTCCTCCCTGACTGGGGTTTTTTCCAGATTTTCCTCAGTCTTCATAACTGGTAAATGCCGGGGAGGTACCTAAACTTAGGCCTGGAACGCTTCCTTCCTTAAAAAAAAAAATATCCTTTCCCAATTTATCATTTCATCTCATGTATCATCAGTGTCCACCGCCTGTGGTGCCTCAGTAGTGAAAACGGGCGTTAAACACTACTCAAAAAAAAATCTCATGTATCATCAGTGTCACCGAGTGTGGTGCCTCAGCAGTAAAAACCTACAATATTCCCGACACAGATGTCGGCTTCTCTAATTCCGACTTCCCGATCGCGATCAATTGGTAACGAAACACAACTCAACTATTTATAGCCATACGTTAAATGAGAAACTCTCGAATTAACACCAGTATCAGCTGAATTAGATTTTAATATCATATTTTTATTGTTTAAAGCTGAAGGCGATCTGTATTAATATTAAACTTTCCCACAATGTTATCTATATTCAATATAAAACTAAAAAATAATCATGTCATCATTATAAATGGTTTGAATTAAGCCGTCCTGGGATGTTTCTTTTTTTCAACTGAGTCTAATTAACAAAAGTGCTTTTTCCACAAGTTTTGTGATTTTTAGTTTGGTTCCATACTAAGCGATGTTTGAGGTTGTTTGATATATTCATGGCCTTCCTTATATCTTAATTTTTTTACTCTGTAAAGTAGTATATCCTGCTAAAGGTCGAAAGGTCACCGTAATTGCATTTCGGCCGCCTCTATATTTTGTATTTGTATTTTATTTATTTTTTTGTCCACAGTTCAGATGTCAACAACTTAATGGTTTTATGACTTTATACATTTTAAAACTGTTTCAGGGTGTGTGTTTATAGTATTGTTTGTTTTATGATAGCTTTTAGTTAACTGAATGTATTTGATTTATTGTCGAAATTGATTTTTGTGTATGATACTTGCACATTGAGGCTGTCCACTTGGATTATTTTTCCATCTACTCCAATTTTGTTACCATTGCCCTTGTGTTTAGTAGAATGCTGTAGGTTGAAGTTTTTAAATATAAACAATGCAGTTTGTAAATTTTTTCAGGCGGTGTTTAATTCTATCTGTTAAAAACTAAGTTTATACTCTTTATACCTATCTACAATTTTAATGCTATTGTCAATTTAGACCGTGATGGTTTGACACCCCGATATTCTTCTTAACTTTATATTAAAGCATTCAGAAATAAAAATTGAACTACTTGGTATTCTAATTTTTTATTAGAACATTCCACAAACTCTTTTTATTCATAGCACTAAAAGCTGTAATATGCAGTAATTTTCAAAAATACTAACGCATTATTTTTATAGGTAAATGGAGGATTTTAGAAAAAATACAAAAATACATCAAATCTTACTTCTTAAAGGGATTTATTTTATAAATATGAACATTTTCCGTAGTAATTCTTGCATGAACTATGATGTCCTCGAAGAAATGTTTAAATCGAAAACCACTTTTTTTTTTTTTAATTTTAATTTTCGTTTTTATCACTCTGCACCTTGATTTGTTTCATACATAATCTTAATTTGTTTTCGAATTAAATTTCTTTCCAAACTCAAAAATTTATAAACAATTGGGTGTTACTATGACAAATATATTGCTATAATAGTGATATATATTTTTTGTATAAAATAAATGCAAGACAGGTGGTTGGTCTTGGTGATCTATTGGTAACCATACTTGCCTCGTAGACCCAAGATCGCTGGTTCAGTCTTTACCAAGGTCGACTGAATTTTTTTCGCTCGTCCAAGTATGGAAGGGAATGGAAGCCCGTGTAGTACATTTACGGCGCGAAAGAATCTCAAGCCTGAAAGAAGAAGACAGAGAAAAATTTATCAACCGTTTCACTCCCTGAATTGAATGGGAGGCTGAAATGTTAAAGAGCGTCCTTAAATAAACCAAATCAACAACAATGAAGGTGCAGAGTGATAAACACGAAGGCGCTGTTTCAGAAAATGTTATATTTAATTTTTTTGCCATAGCTCATAGAACGATTACGGTAAGGTTTCGGATTTATAAAATACATATTTTTTTAAAGAATTTATTTTACATATCTTTGCCTTATTTTATAAAATCTTTCATCTAATTGTAAAACGAATTATGTGTTACTTTTGGAAAAATCCTCTAAAGAACGATGTACATGCGAAATATTTTTTCCTTCAATACTTTTATCTACTTATAGCTTTAATTTAAATGTTTTATTTTCTATGCTCGCTAGGTTGTTGAAACTTAAAGATAGTACATTTTTTTCAGAAAGAGTTAATATTATATAGTAAAAGAGATATTTTGCGATTTTTTATGTATTTGTAGTTATTTGTTTATTTTGCAACACTTCTTTCACTGGGAATAATTCATTAAAATTCAATGAAGTATATAACATTATTATTTAAAGACTTTCAATAATTATTAAAGGGAGCTATTGCGCACTCTCATGCCTCAAAAGCAACCACAATAATAAAAATGGTTATTTATTTTAGTGTTTAAAAAAGGTGAATACTTTCATCACTTTCGCACATTTTTGAACGTAGACGCCGAAAATTCTTAGTAAGCCCCTGATACCGTGAAAATGCCAAAAACATTGTTTCTGAAATATTCGGTTGTATGTTACAATTTATTCCATTAAAGACATCCTGCATTGTCTTGTGATCAGCATTCTGCCGGCAAATCAGAAGATCCCGGGATCTGAAGCCGGAAATAAAGCTGCCTTTATCAACTTAATAACTTCAGGCTGCAGAGTTATATTTCTAAAGATATTAGATTTGATAAGGATAATTATTATGTATATGTATAATGAAATCATTTGGAGATGGGTATAACAGAAATTGATATAATTTGTAACTTGTACTGATATGTATATCATGTGGCAGGTGATTGTATCTTACAAAAGGGTTTTGTATACATTTTGAGGTAAAAGATGTGAGAAAGAGACAGAGATGTATACCTGACGCCTCGTCCGCTGACCGCTCCTTAGACAATGCTGAGGAAAGGGTAAACTATCTTTTGTTAGGTCACGAAACTTCTGCCCAAGGAATACTTAGGAGTTCATACTAAGAAAACATGTGGCCGTAACGGGACAGTATTTGAACAAAGTAGGATACAGTAATAATTTAAGAGAAAAAGGAAATATCAGAACGGAGATGACAATGTTTTATTACAGGAAAGCCGGGGGTACAAGGTATTAAAATCGCCCATAAATAAACGCTGCGTTATATCTGAGAACATTTGGCAATCTACAATTAAGGGAGGCAAAAAATGTTTCAATAGAAATCAGCATGTAAGGAAAGTGCCGGAATTTATGACAGGCTGTTCTTGGAAAATTCAGGTTCGTGGGAAGACATTGTAGATCAGGAGGGAGAGAATAATTCTAGCCAATGGGCATCGGATAAAAGTCAACGAATAAGGAGAACTTAGATAAAAATAATTTTTTTAAGATAGCCAATGATGAACATATGACACGGAAACAGGATAATATACGAGGGAATTTAATTTAGCGACAGGCCTGGCGATGTTGTAGAAAACTGGAGTACAGATCAGAAGTGAAGAAAGGATTCACTCAAGAGATATGCGGAAGTAGGCAGTCTAAGTCATTCTAAGGTGATTCTAAAGTCGGTCTAAGTGAGTAGTGAAGTCAGCGACGAGCAATCAGGAAGTAATCTGCCAAGTTGTAAAATAAATTAAATGTTCAACCAGTGCCGGACTTTATTAATACAGTGAACAATCTCCTTCCCCCCTAATGACTTTAAGTCATTAAAAACAGTCCAAATTACCCATGAGATCACATTCAATCCCCCCTGCATTGAAACCCCACAACAATTACTGTTTCAACTTGTCGATCAACATAGGAACCCCAAATACTGTTGCAGATCGAATCCCTTAAGGTCAGCTGACTTGGTGAGATTTTTTTCCTGAATTTTTCCTTTACCTTTAAAGGTGAATAGTAGGTAGCTGTTAAGTTTTGAAGACTCCGGGCTCATTTATACACCCATTTCATCAAGCATTCATTATCTCTTTAGAGTTTTGATGTTATGAAGAACGTTACATTGTAATAAAAAAAAAGTGTTATAGAAATCGTCAATATATCCAACCACTTTTTAAATGAAAAGTCGTTTATCAGTGCAGAACAATTTCTATAAATATAACGAGAATTATTGTTGACAAATGATAAATTGATTGTAGCACTATATTTTCTTTGGTTTATAAATATTTACACAAAATCCTCTTAAGAAGTGTCGCAGGGCAATTAATTTGTCACACTTCCTTTTAATGCATTTATTCTCTCTGAAGTTTTGAGACAGACCGCAGAGCTATAGATGCACATCCCTCGGAAGATTTGGAAGGGGAAACACAAACTTTGTTTAATTTTAAATATCATTTCTTTTTTAGTTATTGCACATTATTTCACAGAGAAGTCTAAGGTGATTAATTTCCAATCCTATTCATGCTCCTACTCGTGAATAGGGCAGCCGCTTGATACTGACATTTTGTTGATGTAGTATGATTATTTCTTTATATTTCCATTAAAATTATAATAATCCCTAACTCACTTCTACTATATAACCCAAATAGAAATAAATTCACTCTTCAAAACAAAAAATTTTAAAGGAAACCAATGCAAAAATAACAACAAATACTCTCGATTATTATATTCTGATTTATAAACAGCATCGATTAATTAACATTTTACCGAACCCTTCTCGCCCATGGAGAGCAATAAACTGTCATTTGGTTCCTATCATGTGCTTGCTTTGCACAGTATAAACATACAGTCGGACGCCATGCCATGCCAGCCCGCTCAAGGGCGTAAGTCAAGATACCGTGAGGTCAGTGTTGCTTTCCCCCGTGGCGGGGGATTTTTCCTACGCGCGAGCTCGGACTCGTTTGCTGCTCCCTGGAGCGCGTAGCAAGTTTGCTTGCTGACTGTCGCAGTCGTAGTGAAACTGTTACCAGGTGTGTGTTGGGTTGTTCGTTTCTTAATTCGACAGCAGTATATTATTCCTCGGTGTTTATATCGGACAGCGTGTCTTTATGTACGATTCACATGTGTTAGCTCAGTGGTGAAAGAACTATAGGATAATTTTTTTAAGGACACAGCTGATTCTGTTGTTTATGTGAATACCATACCGTAGGGATATGTGACTCTCTCGGCCCCCAATTTAATAGCCTACGATTATTATATCTGGGGGAAATTAAAAAAAATGCCGTGTACAAGACGAACCTGCACACTATATAAGCACCAAAAGATAACGTTGGTCAGGAAATTGTCTGGATTTCTCACAATGAGCTACAGTGGATGATGAATAATTTCCTAAATAAATGTCAAAATTTTATGGAGAATGAAGGCGGGCCGTTTCAACACCTCGTTTGATAATTTGGTAAGTAATGAGCCTCTTAAATTGGTTTTTATATTGCATGATTGGTTTGTTTTGTTGTTGTGCCCTTCAGCTAACCACAGAGACCCAGCTGGGCGGCTAACAGGTTAATGAGAGGCGCGCTCGCCCATAGGCAAAACACTCCGGAGGAAAATAATGGTAGCATGGTATCATCAGAAGAGAATAGGATACCTCATTCTTTTAAATCAAGAAAACGTGAGATAAGTCGTAATAGTAATGCATGAGCGGAAAGTACCAAATTATTAGAATAGAACTAATAGAAGATTTTGAAAATATTCACTATTTGTTGCGAGAAAAACTTGTACCGTTTCACAAATTGCAACAGAGCTTTCGAAATTGCCCGTTTCTTTTCATATGCCATTTTGTAGTTTACTGAAATGTTCGGATTTAATTCATATAATTTTTTGAGAAGTGTTTAAAGGCCCATTTTTACTACTGAAGCACCACAGGCGGTCATATAATTTGTATTTTAAACTCGCCATAAATAAAATTGTAAGACAGTCTGGTCTGAGAATGTTTCATCAATATATATTACCGACAAACAGTATATATTTTCAACATAATCTTTAAAATATTATGCAAGTATGCAATGTTTAAATTGAACACTGTTCTATTCATGTAGCTTATCCGTTACTGATACGGTTTATCTCGCCTGTTCTTGATTATTTTATTGCGCCCATAGTAACGTGACGTAAGGAGGCCTCTAGCGGATCGGTGTGCGTTCGGCTGCGAACTGCCGTCATTATTCTGTCTACGAAACTAAAGGCAGTCTAAGAAAGCAAAGGCTTTATATAGAAGAGGTCGTCATGCAGAAACAGCTCGTTTCAATAATATTATCTCCTGTGTGAGGAATATTTTTGTACAAAGGAGTTTTTCTTCTTTAATGTCTTCGTTAAATGTACATTTTTTTTTAACATTATTAACATTACCTGCTGTTTTGAAAATGTTTTATTAGTCACAACATTCAGTGTCAGTAACGCATCTGTTCCAAAACTTTACACATTTGTCGTAAAAAAGAAAAGTGATATCTTATGGTTAACTGTTGCTACACTAGAATATACGATTTCTATATTCTATATATTCTATAATCTATATATTCTATATATTCGTATATTCGTATATTCGTATATGGCTGGCTTCCTTCGGAAGGGAAGTAAAGCCGTGGGTCCCGTGTCGTACATTTACGGCACGAAAAAGAACCTCAAGCCTGAAAGAGAGGCCTCTGAGCAAAATTTGTCGGCCCTTTCACGCCCTGAGTTGAATGGGACGCTGATGACCTGAGCTGTTAAAGAACGTCCATAAATAAATCATTAAAAAAAATTACACTAGAATATAAAATAGCTTCCATGATTTCAAAGAATATTTTTCTATTAAAGTATTTGGCACCGCACATATCAACAAATTAAAGGGTTTTATCGGTACGTTAAAATATGATTGCTCGGATCAAAAATTCTATTCGTCTAAAAATAAAATAATAGCAGACAATATTTTACTCTGTGCGTGAATATCAGAATGTGTTTTATTATTAATTTCTGTCTACTAAAAATCTAAATAAAGGGCAGAAAACAACGTGACGATGATACAGTGACACAAACTACAAATCATTTGTAGCAATAGAAGACTTGTTTTGTGCTCATTGTGCAATTTCTGTAAGAACTTTATGAGTTCCTGAAGTTACAGCTACTTTTGATCGTCCACACTGGTTTTCTTGCTAACATTAAAAACGGACATGACTTAACAAAATTATCTGTCACAGAAACTCGGAACGATTGTGTTCAACATAATGATTTTTGAAAAGATGACGAAACTTTGATGACTTCTATGTCACCAAACTACAAAAAGGAACTTAAGAAGCAAAAATAGGAATTTAAAAAGCCAACGTATCATGTAAAGTTTATTTCTTTATTTGTATTGTTTTACATAACATTTTCCTTCGTAACCTAAGGAGTAAATACTTTAAAAGTGAATTGATATGAAAGAGGTGAAGTTCCAATACAACGTTTATAAGCACTTAGGCAAGTATATAGAGTATTTAGAGGAAATGAGTATCGAAGGTTAGATCTTGACCTTTCATGGTCAATATGATACTCCATCATATAAAAGAAAACAAGGCCAAGAAGTTCTAGTTGAAGATTTATTTGTTGAATTTAAAACCCTTTAGATTTCCGAAAAAGAGGGTGTTATGAATGCAAACAACTATTAAAAGTTTAGGCCTCAATATTTTAGATAGCGAAGAACCGCATTTCAAATTGTTTATTTGGCTAGTGTGACAGAAAGATTATTTTCTCTCAGCATTTACAGAATGTTGTAAAATATCAGGTGAGAGAACTATATTAGCTGTCAATTTGTTGAAATTTTAATTTTTCTGCCAGCTTTCTCGAGGAGTATCAACTTATATTTTATTCATTCTGCTGTTCACAACGATACAGACAGATGAGAGACTTTGTCAAACTGAAGTTTATTAAGAGCTGGTTTAAAAGTACAATTTCATGAGGGGGTCTATCTGAGGTTCATATTTTAATGCTAACGCGGCAAAACAATCAACAGGCAGATTAAAATTCATTCATATTGGAAATGATAGTTTACATTTTGTCGATAAGTTGAGAATAGTTTAAATTATATACTCAGAAAATTGGATGGAGATTTATATAATATGATGGGGACTACTAAACCATATAGTTAAAATGAATGTGCAACTGTTGAAAATGTATCAGTGAATCTAGATTTGTGTAATAGCATACTTAGGGAGGTAGAATCATTAATTATCTTGGAGGTATATTAATAAATTATTCCAGTGACGCAAAATTTAAGAAAATGACTCTGGGGAAAATTACCAAAACAGCAATTTAGAAGAAAGTTTTAGAATAAAAACTAAAATAGTAATACATTAAATTATAATAGGAAGCATTAACCTCTTATGGAGCAAAGGTTTGGGAGATCAATGATTTGGCAAAGTTGTAAAATAACTTTCAGAATATATTTGGAACAAAACAATTATTACAGAACGAATAGGCGTTTCCATTACTGCCATTGTAGAAGAAAAAATAGTGATATAGTCTTCATGAAGGAGATAAGCAGGAATGGCAACGGTGGAAACTGCAATGGTACCATAGCGTTATATAAGCTGGCAGGATGAATAATAGAAACAAAACCTAAATCAAAAAGATAGAAAATGTAGACTTTTTTGTAAAATATAAAGCACCACATTGTTCGCCGCATGTCACCCCCAGTTTGTTGTGCGCGGAACTGAACATGTCTCAACTTGCACTCTCATAGGCAGGAATCTCTCGTATTTTAACATTCATCCAGTATTATACAATCCAGTAATTTTATTTTTTCTTCAAACTGTGAACTAGTAAATAGATATTTTAGAATAAATTATAACATCATTATGTACTTTTTAATCTGTTACTTAAACTAATTACCATCAACATACACTTTAAGGATTAAGCAAAATAACCAGAAAAATTACGTGGTTCTTGCCATAGTTTTTTAGTAGTCCTGGTCTGCTTCTTCCAATATGTTTGCAATTAAACATTTTCAAACCCATCTGGTCATGTATCCATTTAAGCAGGTGTCGGTAACACTGTTATCTGTACTTGTCAATTATATTTAGAACATGTTCATTTTTAATTATTTGTTGCCAAATTGCATACGATAGAACAAAAACCCCTAAGAGAAACTCTCTAAAGTCCTATGGCTATTAGAAACTATAAAGCCAATATTAATAGGAAAGGTTAGACATTTTAAACTATAGTTATATTAATAGTACCACAATGTATATAAAAATGCACTTTCCTTAACAATGAAGTGGGAAACGAGGTCCAAGTGCAGGAGATAATATAGGACACAGTGCCTTGTTTTTTGTAGGGTAGCAAAACTAAGTTCTACGGGCGTGAAGACTACACTTATAATCGGAAAAAACTACATTTAAAATAACAAATTTGTTTTATATCATACTATATGGCTAGTAAATGTGTTAATGAAATGCTATATTTTATGCTGATATTATTTTGGTAAAGTAACCAATAAAAATATAGACAAAAGAGACAGAATACAGGGTACAACAATAGCTTCAAACACGCGCATAATGAAAATGTTTATAATGTTGTCATATTGCATGACAACGTTTAGCAAACAAATATAAAACATTTAGAAATTGACCCTTGGCGCAATAAGTCACTGCTTTGTCTACATTAGGAAATAAGCCCATAATCTAATAACGGAAGCAAAATAATTATTTTTCCTGGGAAAACAATAAGCTTTTTGCTCTCAATACATTTTGAAATACAAACAGAACAAAATTAAAGTTTCTGCAAAGCATTTAATATGCTATAACAGAAAGTTACGTGAATTCGTGCTAAAGTTCGTCTTTTAAATCAACTTGAATTTGACAGAATTTGCCAAGTTTTCTTAGCAATTTTATCATAGCATTCTCCAGTTCTTCATTTATACTGTTGTGTATTTAATAATTCACTGCATGTCATTGCACTTACGAGAAAATACAACTCTTGCGGTATAATATTCTTTTACAGCTATTGATGACCTCTATGCCCCGTATATAATTTGTTACTCCAATGTGAACGCGGGTTCGAACCCGGCCAGGACCGATGGATTTTTTCGGGCGTAAAAATCCTAAGTATGGCTTCCTTCGGAAGGGAAGTAAAGCCGTGGGTCCCGTGTCGTACATGTACGGCACGAAAAAGAACCTCAAACCTGAAAGAGAGGCCTCTGAGCAAAATTTGTCGGCCGTTTCACGCCCTGAGTTGAGTGGGACGCTGATGACCTGAGATGTTAAAGAGCGTCCATAAATAAATCAATCAAAAAAAAAAAACTCCAATGTGAAGTATCATAAACAATTTGTCACATGTTCAACAGTACTCTCTCAAAAGTTTGCAGATATTTACAATCTTGAATTAAAGGTCTGCAAATAACATGTCCCTCGTCTTTTTCTTTCTTTCTTTCTTTCTTTCTTTCTTTCTTTCTTTCTTTCTTTCTTCTTTCCTTTCTTCCTTCCTTCCTTTCTTTCTTTTTTGAGGGTAAAACATAACTTAAACATATATATATTATTGGAAAATATTCTTTTTTCTCAACTTAGTCTTTATGGGAGGCTATGAACTTGGTTCAATGAATGTCTAATTATTAATTTAATACTTTTTTTTGAGTAGTGTTTAACGCCCGTTTTTACTACTGAGGCACCACAGGCGGTGGACACTGATGATACATGAGATGAAATGATAAATTGGGAAAGGATATTTTTTTTTTTAAGGAAGGAAGCGTTCCAGGCCTAAGTTTAGGTACCTCCCAGACATTTGCCAGTTATGAAGACTGAGGAAAACCTGGAAAAAACCCCAGTCAGGGAGGACGGTCCTGGCGGGATTCGAACCGCAGACCTCCCGCTCACGAGTCTGTGCCTTAACGACCTCGGCCACCCGTGGCGGTTATTTAATACTAATATGTAAAATTGATTTAATATAGATCTATTATCTTTTGTTTTAATAATTGCTCATGGGCTATGTCTTCTGGGTTATTTTGTCTTGCAAATATTACTTTTGAACGGTTAGGGAGTCGTAGATTAATAATTAATTGTTTTATTCGTTCGGGAAAATATATTTTATCATATGTACAAAATAGTAAATTATGGAAATTATGGGCCTATATCATCCAAATTTAACCAAAATTTCTTTCAACCCAGTCCAATTTGTCTTGTGAAATCTCTCCTCTCTCTCTCTCTCTCTCTCTCTCTCTATATATATATATATATATATATATATATATATATATATATATATTACGTTGTGTCACGTGCAAAAAAGACATATGTACAGGACCACTTTATTTAGTTATATGTTAATTTGTGTAATTGTATTACTATCAATAATGTTCGTAAGATGGCGGCGCCTAAGAATTTGCTGGCTTACTTATCACCTCAAGAATGTGTTTGTTTCCTTTCTAAATTTTTATGAATGACAAAGGAATGTAATTTTCGTTTAAAGCCATGAAATTTGTTAGGTATCTTCAAGTGAACATTTATTTATTTTTAAATATATGTTTCTTGGCATTTTAAAAACATTTAACCGATAGTCGCATTGGATTTAACAAAATTAATTAGGATTTCTATTAATACATGTTAATAGCATCATACTGTCATAACCTTAAAAAGTGTAAGCCAAAGCAGATGCTAATTGAAAACGCTACCACTCCTATAAAAATGTGCATGTAATTAAATGTTGACACTTGAGGTATTTGCCAGAGCATCTTATAAAAATATAAAATCATTGCAGCTATAAACATTTAAAAGAAAAACTTGAACAAATGCGTCTATCAACAGTCACCGTACCGCCTTGGTAAATGTGCGCAAATGCCTATGAATATGAACAATTTATGACAAAAGTGGGAAAACATACACTGGTAGAGTCGTTGCTCATTATATAAACGCTTCAATTTAAAAGTTTGAATTCACTTCAGGATCAAAATATACTTGGCATGTTAATAGTTGCACTTTAATTAAAAACAAATTTTCAGCTTCGTATCTGTAAAAGAATTTTTCTCAATATTTACATTTAAACATTTTAGTGTGGGATCATAGTTAGACCTTTAATTCAACCACAGTCATATTCCCTTTCTTACATGAAGACGTTATTAATTTAATGCTCTATTGTAACTCAGTTTGAAGATTTTGATCTTGCCTTATTGTTGCAAATCTAACAATGGATATTTCCAGAATTACTAATTTAGATTGTCATAACTGTGGCCCAGGTATTTATGACTTAAAATGTTAGAAATATGTAAGCAAATATTACTTGAATTACTGTGAAAATATGAAAATTATATGACCTAAAAACAAATTTTCTGATACATATTTAAAATATTAACTTTGTTTAAATGGATTAATTATTATTATTATTATTATTATTATTATTATTATTATTATTATTATTATTATTATTATTATTATTATTATTATTATTATTATTATTATTATTATTATTATTATTATTATTTATTATTATTAATATCATTATCGTTATTAATATGAAATGTTTAATTCATTTAATCAACCAAGAAATATCATTCAACAGTACACACAGTGAAATATTACAACCTGATGGACAGTCAACGAAACAAATCATACACATTTTAAGATCTAAATCACGCCACACACAGGGCACTGCTTTGTCACATGCAATTTTTTGTGTTAAGTTGAGGTGTCTGTAGTTCTCAGATTTCTACTCCTTTAACTCGGCGATCTTGCATTTGTATATCATGAATAATGTACAATTCATTTGTTCAGATCTGAACTTGAATATGCTTCTATTATATGCAGTCCTTACATTGACAAATCTTTTAAATTAATTGAAATAATTCAACGCAAATTTCTAAAGTATATGTTTTTCAAAAAAGTTATTATTTTTTTTTTTCCTAATTTAATTTCTCATGATATTTTACTTCAATTATTTCAGTACCAAAGTTTATCTCATCGAAGGAACCGTCACTTGTTACTTTTCCTCTACAAACTATTACACAATAAGGAGATGATTCAAACTTAAGACAATCAGTATACTTTTATGTTCTAAATATCACACCAAACCGATTTCGTAATATATTTTTTATTCCAATGCTGATGCGTATAAATACTCTCCTGTGCTTAGAATACATACATTATATAATAAATGACATTTAAGAATTGATATATTCAATAACACTTTCGCTTTAGCCTGTGATCATTTATTACAAAGTATGCATTGATTAGCTTATAATGTACCAACATTACTAATTTTTTTGTACCAATGGTTTTTGGAATTTTTGTCATATTGGATTTAATGTATTTTTATTTATTTTGTTTCATTTTTTCATTGTTTTGTAATTGTAAGCATACTGTATCTGATTAAATGAACATTGTAATTACGAAATCTGTAATGTTCACAAAGTAAATAAATAATTTCGGAGCGGGCTTAATCTTTCGTGCACGTAACGCGGTATTAACCAAGCGGCTTGACTCAGGCGGTAACCCGTGAGATTCGCGATCGAAAGGTAGCGGGTTCACTTCCCTTTAAGTCGATTATACCGACCTTGAGTCTTTTTGTAGTTTTCTCTGGTTTCTTAGTAGTTTTACTGTAGCAGTTTTAAGTACACGTAACTGTCGCTTGGGCCTTACGACTGTACATGTTAAAAGTGGCAGGCGAGGTGGGCCAGTGCGGTTGGATAGTATCTTGTGCTTTGGAAAGATTTTTCACCGGCGTCTGTTATGAAAGCTTATCTTTTGAGGAGCTCGAACCCCTTGAGTGGGGGAAGCTCTATATCGCCATTGGGGTGTCTATCTGGAAATATGCCAGATATCCCGTGTACTTTGCAGTCACGCCTGGCAACCCGATGTTTCTCCCTCATGCATCCCTTCCTCCTAGGGGTGCCCCCTTTGGGGGCATAAGATCGAAAGGGCCAGCCGCTAGCAAGGCTGAGGTGCCGAAGTAACCTCCACCTGAAACAATCCAATCCAGTTCATGGCGACCTTAAACTCATTTATCCAAAAGTAAGCGGTCTTTAGATACAGTTTCATCCATCTCGAGCTGTCTACATCTTCAAATATTTTTCTCTCCATTTTTGTCGTAGCAGTGGACAATTCCGACTGTCAAACTTAAACATCGCAACTTTCCAAATATGTCTTACGCCATAGTAAGAAAAATACTTGCCAACGATAATGTCTGTTAACCAAAATGCGCACCATTTCATGAAATTTTATTTTTCAAGTAGCCCTCTCAATGTCTAGAAGCAGTATTTTGTCTAGCATCTTGAAGCACAACTGTTTCCTACAAGTTTCTGTGTTATTTTTCTATATTTTCAACTGCCTGCTTTTATTAATGGATTTCCTCTTTAGTTGTGTAAAGACATCGCTGATTTCATATGTTATACTCAAAGTAGAACATAGCTGCCAGATGTGAACATTGCCCAAACGGACAGGTAACTGTTAGAAATATTTATTGTTTAATATTTTAAGGGGATTATTAATAATTACCGCTTGCCTTTGGTGCAAGTAGGAAATGTAACTTTGTGCCTATTAATTTACATATTTCCCGTTGGATGACTTTACTGCACTAGCATTCGTTTCTGCACAAGAGAACGGCTAATTAGAAGGTTAGACAATGGTAACTACCTATGCCTTTTTGAATACACTCTTCAAAACCCTAAAAAGTATCTGCGTTTTGAAAAGCCGCATTCTCTGCACTCGTGTGTTGTTAGAGATACCAACATTGCACGAAAGTTGCTCCAAATGAGAAAAATACAGAAGTGTAACACGGTAACAGAGTCTGCATCGTTCCTGGAAACGACTGATCACTATGACCTATGCCGAAGAAATGAAGTACCAGTGCGGTTGGTGTATTCATTCCAGTGGCACCGTTACAATAATACTTCAACAGGCGCATGAGTCCAACACACCTTACCTGCTTTTATAATACGCTAAAGCGGGGATGGGGCAGCGTTAGTGTTGGATTTTGTTGCCAGATAGGAAGGAAGAGGAGGGAATAGGGAAGTATTTAGATAAAGTGAAACAGCCCAGATCGGAAGAGGCAGACAACTGAGGGGGGGGGGGGGCTACAGAATTATGAGTCAAATATTTTAGGGAATTATTTGTACATATAAGTGAGGAAGTGCAAGCTATTTATTTTTGAAGTTTTTTCTATTATATTATTTTATTTCTGTATTTAATTTTTTCTATTATTATATATGGCTTTCTTTTTCCATTTATTAATTTTTTTCATTATATACAGTTAGTCTCTTAAGAGTTAGAAATGGTTTGTGCAATTTCATATACTTCCTAATGTATTGGAAAAGCACGTAGGGTCCCAGGAGTTAGATTTGTAACAAATATATGTAGTAAATAAATGCACCACCAGCACTACTACTACTACTACTACTACTACTACTACTACTACTACTACTACTACTACTACTGCTACTGCTACTGCTACTGCTACTGCTACTGCTACTGCTGCTTCTGCTGCTTCTGCTGCTGCTGCAATACACTATGTTTGGTTTATTTAATAAAACAGATTAGATATATTTATTATGTAATAAAATATAAAATCAAATATATTTATTTAATATTAAGTAATAACTAAATCAGGAAATATCAAAATAAATAAATATTAAAAATAATATAAATGCTACACACAGCTGCACTGACTGACTCAATTTGTTGCCTACACTTCCTTCCCCTATTTTCAGGCTTTCCATACCTGAGTTCCCTCACTTTCATCGGAAATTTATCTATTTTCTTCTCCCCTTCTTTGCCTGCCTATAGATTCTTACAAGTCTATCTCTCCCCCTTTTCCATACCCTTATATTCTGCCAGGATTCCACGATTCCTCCTACTTAGGAATCGAACAAATTCTCTAGCCAGTTTCGTCTGTGAACTTAATCATCTGTCATATCCCCAGTCCGAGCCCAAGCAAGCTCCTGGCTAAATGACTAGTAAGGTGAGCGCTCTTTAGCACATGCCTATACCTATAAACTAAAGTGGAACTCATTGTACGTGAACATACTTGACATATTTTGGTTTCTTTGTCATTGATATATTTATTTTAGCCTGATCTGGTGTCTTTTTAAAAACAAGATGCAAAATAACAAGCCATTAAATAAATAGTCATCGCCTACACCCGTCTTTGAATGTTGCACTGAACGTTTGCTGCATTAAGCAACACGCAAGAAAGGCACAAATTGGATGACCACGATCGAAAATAATTTGTGTTTTTAGTTAAATGTGGATTTGTGCAAATGAGAATATTTTATTAGCCACCAATTGTTCGTAATATGATATTACCTAATAATTTTCTTTTATCAATTCGTGATTATATTTATTTCCTTGTGAAATGTATTTAAATGACAAATAATGTAGTCCTGGGTTAAAGCTATGAAACTTCATTGGAATTTTGCAGTGAATATTTATTTTATTGAAGTGGTTTTTTTTTTCCTCCTTGGCGCCGTCATAAATATGTAACGAACAGTAAATTTGATTTGGAAAAAATTAATTTACAAAGTTTATTAATATATAATACCGTATTCTAAATACCTTAAGCAAAAACATATGCTAATTGAAATGCTACCAATCTCAACAAAATGTGTAAGATTATCCATGCGTTGACGTCTGAAAAATACCAAAACATATTGACAAAATACAACTACAAAACAATGCCGCTACAAATATTTAGAGGGAAAAACATATTCAATTGCTCTACCATCGATGACCGCATTGGTTTGGTAAAACATGAGAAATTAATAGCAAAAGTGAGAAAATATATAACGATATTTCTGTTGACAACATTAACAAAGCAGATGTTTACAATAAACGGTAATTGTGAAAATTTAGAGCATTTCCGCTTTGATAATAACAACTCTCTACTCTACTCTTTAGCCGAATTGTTATAGATTTGATATTATTCCATTTTTCTTAGTTTATATTAATTTTAAATATAATACATTGACACGGTGTTGAATATCACAGAAACTGTCCTTTGTCACTTGGCATGCGCAATGCTTGTTCAGTTCGTAAATTATGTGGAAATTGTTTTGTAAAGGCAGTGAATTTTTGGAGACTAGCACACTGTGATGGGTTGGAATGGCAACCACGCTGGGCGCCAAATTATGAGGTGATTATAGTTTGTTGTTTCGGCGGCAACACTTTCACAGGGGATTATTCGGCTATTTTATTGATTCATCAGTAGGATTGGAAGAGGAGACCAGATGAGACATAATATATACATATATATATATATATATATATATATATTATACTCAAAATATTTCGCGTCCGCTGATGTTTTTTTGTAAGATAGAATTTATCTATGTCCAATATAATTTAACTACCGTGACTTCCGCAGATATGAAATGAATCTATAAACCGCGTCTGAAAATGTATTTATTATGAATGCCTCAGCATATATGTCGACAGTGTAGAGCTTAGACATGTGTGCATCACAGCATGTAGACTTTAACAATGAGTGCATCTCGCCACGTGTAGAACTTAGAATGCCTGACTAAAACTGTAGTGTCTGCGTAGACCGCCTCTAGTGCGTTGATCTATGTGAAGTGAAGTAAAACTTGTTTTCTGATGTCTGATCCTGAAACTGCGTACTGGTTTGTAAAGTAAGGAGGGCTTGCCCATGTCCGAAGTAGAACTTGTCTGCGTCAAACTTGATTCTGTGAACTACGTATGTCTGCTTAACGATCTGAAACTGCGTTTCCCAGCCGAGCAAGCGCTTCCTTATATACTTGATTCGAATTAAATAATCCCTGGTTTCAAAGTCACGGGGTCACACACACACGCGCGCGCGCGTCTCGCACATAAGTTTAAATGTTTAAAATATACATTTACTATTGGCTGGTTTAAATTCACCTGCGAACACGTGTCATTCGTTTTTATTGGAAAGTTTAAAACTCTTGTTGGCATTAGCTAGTTTAAAGACTAACTACAACGGCCTGTCGGGTTCAAAGTCCTAACGAATTTAAAAGTTCTTAGGTCCATTAACCTTCCAACGGCAGTCCTTTTAAAAGTGGCATCGCTCTCGACTATCGGGTTTACTCTCACCCTTTTGTAAAAAGTTTTGCGGCTTCTTTGTCTTTCCAAGGTACCGTAACAGAAAACACCAGAAACTTTCCCTTCTGACTACATACAAATAGCATATTAACGTTATATCTCTTGAAACACATATATACATACATAATATCTACATTTCGAAAATATTATGGTTAGATTTGGACATATGTATTATATCACATTTTCATTTCTGTGGGGGTGGGCCGAAAGTGCTGCTTCAACGCATGGCACGTGCTTATTTTAATGCAAATAGTTCATTTGAAGAGGTTACTTACTAGATGGCTTTAAAATCTTGATTTAGAACACGTGTCAAGAATTAATCCGCTAATTTCTGTTTAGTGAAAATTTTGTCGTTAAATAACAGCTTTCACCTTCTGTATTTTCTGCAAAATACTAAAAATAAGTTCATACCTGAGTGACCTCTACATCAAGTAGGAACTTGAACTTTTAAGTCTGACACTTCTATTTTCCGTCAGTAATTTCGATAATTAAAGCCCAACATATCTCAATGGTATGAAACTTCATAATAGAATACAGCGCAGTGCAAATATCGATGACAGGAAACGTCTAGTTTCTATAGACATCAAACTACAGTTGGCAATAACCTTAATAGCATTATGAGATTAGCTTCTATACCATAATACTTGCAACAGTTTTAAAATGGGTGATTTTCTTTTATAGTCACATTGCATATAACGGAAAAAAGGCTTCGACTTCACATTTCAGCACTCGTAACGAAATTAGGTTTGCATCATTACCGGAACCGTGGTCTACCTATATATGAGTTTTTCCTTTAAAAAGTATGTAAACCAATTCCATTCAGTTGGTCCATAGTTCTGTGTATTTCAATGTGTGTATTTTTTTTTAATCCACGCTAAAGTAAAAATGTGTGTTGGAGACGGGCTAAGGAAAAACAAAACATGTCAGGACGTAAAGCATAAAAAGGAGGGAACAGGATAATACAACGGAAACGCATAGAAGAGTTTTGACATAAATGGAAGCAGATATCTAACAATGAAACGCGAAAATGAAAGAGAAATAGAAAAACAGTAAAACGCTTTTATTTAGCCAATATTCTCATGTGTTGAATACTGTACCATTCTGTGCATCTGTTTTACTGATAAAATGCAAGGTGGAAGTGTGAAACATTAACAAAGCTTGTTTTATTTAATTTTTTAATTCCACTTTTTGATATTAGATAGACCTTTTTGTTGAATGCCAGGGTTTTGGTTGTTTAACGTAGACAAATATTAAATGTATTTAGAGAAAAATATATTTTGATGTTCGTTTTTATATAAACTGCTTTAATAATAAAAGTAGATGAAGTTCTTCCCTCTGAAATATTTGTGATTCCTAAAAAAAAGTCTGGTTACCACTAACTACCGAACCGGGATTTCTTTAATAGTTACATATTATTAAGATATTACAACGAAATTTTAAGTGGGCTTACCTAAATTTGTGAAAAATATGATGACATCTTTAAGCGTTGGAAGTGGCTGCCAATTGTGTCCAGACAGAATTGAACCAGGCGCACAATATTTTGCAAAGTGCTTGCCAGTACGTTCGCTGTAATAGCTTGAATTTCTTCGGTAATATTTCCTTTCAAGGCGTCTATGGTTCCTGGTTTAATACAATAAACTTTCCTTTCCAGATATCCCTATAAAATATCCAGGAGGCGTCAGATCTCGTGAGCGCGGTGGTCTAAGTCCCTGATTCCTGAAAGTCGCCGTCCTGACTTCTTGGGAGACGCCAGTAGACAATCCTTCACATTCCAGATCGTTTTCCCGGACATTTTTAGATAATCTGTTACATGGTCGTTGTTAATAAAGTTCCCTTTATTTTCATTTTCTTCAACAAGCTCAAATGCTAGACTTTCATGGCTGATGTCTGCCTCCAAACCTCTCCAATGATAATTGCTGTTGGCAAGACTATCGACTGCGCGAACGATAAATATTCGCTCCTTCAGAGTATATCGATACATTTTCCAACAATCCCTTGTAAACTCACACGTACGGAACTCTACTAACAACAACCGTATTGTGTGTTGACACCCTCAACCCAACAACGTAACAAATAAGGAACCAGTAGAGAGGCGCCTAAGGCAGGAGACAGGCGGACCAGAGATGCTGATTGGCGGGCCGCTATTCAGTGTCACAATTAGCACCACACTACTGACACATTCTATTTCATTTTCCATATGCCGGGTTCGGTAGCAAGAGGGATACCGGATATTAAACACCAGTGCCGCATTCATTCATACTTTCATGAAAATTAACAGATGTTTAAAGTGTTTTACATTTTTTAAGGCTTAAGCATAGATGGGTAATAAACGTACAATAAAATTAATGTATTTTATGTTTAACCAAATAATTGAAAACGAAATATTCTAACGCAGTGACATCAGTTTTTAGAGAAACATTGAAGGTCAGGTTTTTTACGTTAAATTTAGTTTCCGTTTAACAAATATATATGTATATATATATATATATATATATATATATATATATATATATATACAATTCATAAAAAACACTCAGAATGCAATATAAAAAGTTCCCATAAAACTGAACACTAAAACCACACGATATTTCCAGCTTGGCTCTTGGACACGTGCTGAGAATGAACTGAGCTGTGGCGGGCGGTGTCTGTCTTAGTAAGGCATAAGGGATGTGACCTTCAGCTATAGTTGGCAGAAACATGTCACATCCCTTATGCCTCACTAAGACAGACACCGCCCGCCACAGCTCAGTTCATTCTCAGCATGTGACCAAGAGCTAAGCTCGAAATATCGTGTGGTTTTAGTGTTCAATTTTACGGCTTTTAGTGTGAACAACTTTTATGTGAACATTTTATATTGCATTCTAGTGTTTTTTTTATGAATTTTATGCTTTTAAGAAGTTGTTATTATGCCGTGAATAGTATATATATATATATATATATATATATATATATATATATATATGTATATATACATATGTATATAACTAGAGAAGCAGAAATAATGTAAAATGCTTAAATAGTTACACGGTTTTCATTATATTTCGAACAATTCGTTTTCTTTTACAAATACAAAAGACAAGTGATGGTGGTAAAAATAAACCTTGAATCTCGAAGGTAATGTAATGCGAAGAAACAGATTAAACAAGCAATAAGAGGAAGACTAACATATATTTAATACGTAAGATTTAAACTTGACAGTGTACGCGCCTTATGCAAAAATATAGCTGCCATCTCCCTATCTTTCAGAGGCAAGGGAGATTTGGTTTTAACAGAATGTCTATGATTGTTCATACGGGGAAACCACAGTAGAAGTTAAGCCAGTATAAAATCCTTTAAGACGCTTACAAAATAACATATATGACATTCCTAGAACAGGTAGCAAATGAAGTAATCTTAAATTTCTAGATAAATTGGTACTGTGGGTCGAATGACATGACATAATTAGCGCACAGATTTTACATTTTGGACGTTAGCAAGGATATGCCCTGCGACCGGGCGAAATATACTTTTGTGGTTATGGCGTATTCTAAAATTAGGGAGTACCAATTTAGAAAAATCACTTAAAAACGAATGCATTAATAAAGTATCATGACATTCTTTCAAAATAGTTTTGATACTCTCAATTCCAAGCACGTACGTGGTAGCAAAGTTAATGAAGTTATTAGAAGTTCTACGTTTGCATTGAGGGTTTTTTTTTTTTTTTTTTTTTTTTTTTTTTTGTGCGCTGGGGTGATACGGAATTCTAAAAGATAGGAAGGACTAGTTTGGTTTTGGAACTTTTAAGTTACGTTTTTAATAAAGGTGTTAAGAGATGAATAGTTGTTACAAAGATGGTGTCCACGGATTGAAAGAGAAAAAGGATAAGTATTTTAGAATGCAGGGGGTGACAGCTATCAAAATGAAGATACTGTTGTAAATTGATCTATTTATGTTTTCATAGTTCTTGTTATTTTAGTCACATTGTTCCAAGAATTACTTTATTATTCATTTTAATTACATTCAATTTAACCTACAAATTTCGTGCCGTCCGTTTGTTTGGGCATTGTGTAAAGTGATCTCGATCTCGACAGTCGTTAGCTGAGAGCGTATCTGCTCAAAGCCAGTTAGTTAACGATAATGTGCACGATCGCATTAATGAATAAATAAACTCAGGTATAAGAATATGTTTGTAATTAAAAAATGTGACCGTGCTCTATAATGCTTTCTTTTGAAAGATGGTGTTGAAAACGTTTACTGTATGCTGCTAAAGAAGAGTAATAACGTTTTAACAAATGTTGGTTCACAAAGTGATACTCTACTTCGAGATGAAAGCTCATATGTTGTTCTGTAGTTCTTCATATTTAACTTTAGCTGAGTAGGCGCACGCGCGCGTGTTTTTTTTTTTTTTTTTTTTTATTATTGATTTATTTATGGACGCTCTGTAACATCTCAGGTCATCAGCGTCCCATTCAACTCAGGGCGTGAAACGGCCGACTAATTTTTGCTCAGAGGCCTCTCTTTCAGACTTGAGGTTCTTTTTCGTGCCGTAAATGTACGACACGGGACCCACGGCTTTACTTCCCTTCCGAAGGAAGCCATACTTAGGATTTTTACGCCCGAAAAAATCCATCGATCCTGGCCGGGTTCGAACCCGCGTTTTGGGCGTAGGAGGCAAGTATGGTAACCACTACACCACCAGGACCGACACGCGCGTGTGTGTGTCAACCTAAGTGCGCCGTTGAGCCATAGTCAGTGGCCGAGTTCTAGGATCACTTTACTGCATAACTGGACTTTAGCATAGTCCTTGACTTGACTTATGATACATGTATTTTCGCCCAGGTACTCCCACACGATTTGTTTTATGTCCTAGATTTCGAAACTTCTCGTCTTTCTTGAGTATTTCCCACATTTAACTATTTGCTTTTGCTATAAGTTTAGCTCTTGTTTTTGAACAAGCACAATTACATTCTCGGTAAACTAGTGAAAACTAAATCTGCAGACAACCAACAAAATGACGTCGCTGTATTTCATGAAAATTTTATGTATTGGGGAAATGTCCGGGAGATGCGTCATTAGCCTTCTCCTGCAGACTTTGACAATTTCAAAAGTACTATTTGTACTTTTTTACCGTCATTACTCGACCAAAATAAATATTATAAACACGTCGTTTTCCTTTACGTAACCTGACACAATTATTAGTGTTGTTCTATTCTTGAATTAAAATGTTATGCTTTCGTCTAATTTAACTTTCTCATTCCTTGTTTCACTTTCCTTGTAAGCTTGGTTTCGTTGAGAACAGTTTACCGAAAAATATATCCATAAGCCTAAAGTCTCTCTGTATTTTCACTTAACATGTAAATTTAATAATTTCAAAGAGAATTTATATACACGCGCATAGAAAGAATTAAGATTGCAGACTTTCAAAAATTTATTGAATCAAAAGGAACAGGAATCATCGGCCGTCCACTGGCAAGATGGCTAGATGTAGAAAAACGCTAATAACCTGTCCATGAATAGAAAAGAGGGGGACTTCTACATGCAAACCGTCTTTTTAATTTAAAGACCAGCACCTAGATAAGAGAATGTTAAAAAAATTTTTAAAACATATATCTAATAACTTTTCTTGTTCATTTGTTGTATCTTGTAGGTGTAAAAATGAGTTAAAAACCTGTACTTAAAATAAGAAAACATGTTTTAGTACTATCATATACATACACAATTAGGTAAAATTTCTGATTTGTTATTCATAGGAATAAGAAATCTAGATGTAAATTTATTTAGGACTATCCAAACATGGAACAAAGAGTAATAAGAATTTATAAGTAGAAAATGTTTATAATTATACACGGGATAAATGCTAGAATTAAGCTAAGTTATCTGCCCACCCACCATATACTGCCCTCATTGTATTGCCAAATAGAATTCGTTATCGTCATACGAGGTCTTTGCTTATGAAACAAAAGACATAGCAATATACAAAAATCGATAGCTACGAACAATAAAGAAGGCGGTGATACAGCATACAAACTGCAGTTTTACTATTTTATTGTATTATTATATTACCCTTATTTATAAATCATTTAAAATAAATTCAAATAAAATAATAAAAAATGGAATAGAAAAAATATTCACGTCCTTTTAAGAGTTCATAACAGAAGAAAAGCTCCACACCTCTCCAAGTTTCCTAGTCCTCGGAAAACGATATACTAGCATATTGGCAATACTCACGAACGGCATTATACGAGGGTAGGTCCTTAAGTTTCCTAAACATTTTATAGGTATGTAAAGACAAAAACTATGTTTCACTTTTCAATATAGTTACTGAAATACACTTCTCACATCTTTGAATTAACATTTCAACCCCTTCCGTCAAATATAGTCAGAAATATTGTCTGTAAAATGGGCACAAAGAGCATCCATCACTTCCTCGTCGCACTTAAATTTCCTTTCTTGAAGTTTCCTTTCCTGAGTTTAGAGAAGAGGAAATGGTCACTGGGAGCTAGATCTGGGCTTTAGAGTGGATGGTCGATCACTTTGAAGCCAGATTTCTTCACAGCTTCCTTGGAAACAAGAGCTGGGTTGTCGTGAAGAAGGTGCACACCACCATTCAACTTTCCTTACCTTTTCTCTTTCATGGAAGCACGTAGTCTGTGCAGTAGGCCAGCATAGTACTCCCCATTTACTGTGGTGTTCCTCTCCTTAAAGTCAATGAAGAATATACCTTTACAGTCCCGAAAGATTGTGACCATGATCTTTTGGTTGACTGAGTGACCTTGGCCTTTAGAGGCGGTGCTTCGCCAGGTTTACGCCACTCTGTTGATTCGATCTTTTTTGGACAAGCGATCATAGTAGAAGACCATAATTTCATCTCCTGTAACAATGGTTTGCACAACTTCTCTCTCGCTGTCACAGATGCCTGACAACAGATGACTCGTTGCTGCTTTTGGATTGAGGAAAGAAGTCTGGGCACCCATCTTGCACTAACCTTATTCATGTTTAAATGTTCATGAATAATTCGAAGAACTGTTATTTTCGAAAGACCCAACCTTGCTGCTATTTCCGTATTTTTGAACATCGCTCTTTCACAAGAGCGATGTTTTCAGTAGTGAGCACCTCCACGCACTTCGTCTTCAATGTTTTCTCGACCCATTCGAAAACGTTTGGCTCATTCTTTTATTGTAGAATATGAGGGGAATGCTTTCCCATATATGCAGTCCAATCGTTGTTTAATTTGGAGTAAGTTATTCTTTTGTGAAGAACTTAATAATACTCGAAACTCCATTTTGAACATGTCATAATTTTCTACACTGTGTTCTTTATGCAACTAAATCTTAACTGAACACAGCGGTGCGGAAGTTACAACTTCAATTATTTACTTAACAGATAAGGTATGGCACCAGATAAGGGTTTAGTGAAGGCGACAATCCATATCGGCGAGGCCGGAAACTTACGGACTTACCCTCGTACAGTGTTTTTATCTTTGGACTGCAAAAAAAGGTTTTGAGGCACGAAGAGATGATACACTTCCGTAAACGAATGTGGTGAACATGTAAAGTGAACCTATTTGTAACATAATATAGGTAATGAACTCTTTCTAATTCGCGAAGTGCTTATGCTGATATCGTGATTAAGATGCATTTGTCCCATATGTAACGGTAGAAAGTTTTGTAAGTAATTAGGAACTGTTGATATCAAAATTTGTATAACATTGAACTGAAGTCTCTTAATAAATATAAATAAATAAGTGTATTAATGATATAATTGGTTATTAAACATCTATAGGTCAAGAATAGTTTACTAGTAAGAATAGTTATATTGTTTATTTTATTTTGATAATAGGAAGAAAGAGCGTTAAAGAATAAAGAACATTTCTGTTCGACCTAAATGATGGTGGTAGTTGACGTGATGCTTCATATAGTCTGCGAAGAGCTGCTTCTGTCTTTTTCAGCGAAAACAATAGCTGATGATTACCAAAGCTGTGTCAATATCGCTATGAAATATGAACATCGTCATCTAATATAGATCAAAGACTTAAACCCGGTTAAACTTTTTTTTTTTTTTTTTTTTTTTGCTGCAAACACTAAGTGAAATGGATAATTCCAGGAATGGGAAAAAAAATGAAGATGAAAAGAAGAAGAAAGGCGAAAGGAGTAATGCTCCAACACTTTTCGCTTTGCTTTTTCTCCTTCTTACGGATCTAATGAAATTCCTTTGACAGAGTTTTATGCGTCGGACGTTAAGGGAAAGGGAGCAGTAAAAAGGGTGGGAGAAAGAGTTTCATCAGCCACACAGAAGCCATATTTTGGCTTCCCTTCCTCCTTATGCCTAGAGTTCATTCAGGCAAAAATGTACCAGGGCATAAAGTAGGTGACAATATGAAGTTTCACATGCAATGTTTTGCATATCTGAGGCAATCCTCTACAAGGAACCCTTGCGAGTCAAAATGACTAATTAAGTAATCAAAAAATATTTGCACTTCACCACAGAGAAATGAGATGCATGTGTATGAAGGGTACATAAAAGTCAAGTAGCCCGTTGAGTGAGTCAAGCAAAACAAAAAGTAAAAATACCACGCATTAAATAATAAGGGAGACTGTCTATTGTAAAAATGTGCACAACTGAGCGATTAATGATGCCTCTTTTGTCGAACTTTCTCTGATATCAGAAGGGACTGATGTACACAGAAGGGACTGCTAAAGACATAAGGTATTAGATGAGAATGTATCAAGGCTGACACAAAGTTAAAAGTAAAAGAATATGGATTTGGATTGACCGCCACGGGTGGCCGAGGTCGTTAAGGCACGGACTCGTGAGCGGGAGGTCTGCGGTTCGAATCCCGCCAGGACCGTCCTCCCTGACTGGGGTTTTTTCCAGGTTTTCCTCAGTCTTCATAACTGGCAAATGCCGGGGAGGTACCTAAACTTAGGCCTGGAACGCTTCCTTCCTTAAAAAAAATATCCTTTCCCAATGTATCATTTCATCTCATGTATCATCAGTGTCCACCGCCTGTGGTGCCTCAGTAGTGAAAACGGGCGTTAAACACTACTCAAAAAAAAAAAAAATATGGATTTGGAGCTAACGAGGATGTTACAGTGCGTATAAAATCACGGATAACAATACAAACCCACTGTCCGCAAATCAAAGAACTGCTACAGAAACTACATTCATCTCCACAGATAATATGATAGATTAGAAGTAAAAAGTGTTTAACGCTGAGGCGGTGGACACTGATGATATATGAGATGAAATCATAAATAGGAAACTTTTTTGGAAGGAAGCATTCAAGATTTAATTTAGGGTGCCTCTTCGAAATTTGCCTTGCATGAGGACTGTGGAAACACTGAAAAAAAAAAAAAAAAAACTCATTCACGCAGGCGGTAATCGAACCCCTTACGAGTACATGCCTTTACGATCTATGGCTTCCAGTCGGTACTCTTATCTCTAGTCATTTTGCAGATCTCAGCTACAACTATCAGCATCATCGTCAATTAGGGTGTGTATCTTAAAAAGTGGTTTGTGCTTCAGGATTAAACATAAACGTCTGCTTCAACCCGCCATATTTTGAGAACATGGAAAAAGAAATTGGAATACACTTCATCTTTTTAAATCATCTGATGACCAACTATGAATATCTGTTAATTTGAGTTATTGCAAAAGTCCCTTGGAATCAGTAGACTGCGTAGACTGCGCAGCCTGTAAGGAGGGCTTTGCTGCAGTCCAAACCGCGATGTAGAGCGATAGTTCACCACAAAGAACATGACCGCTGGTGGAGGCTGTTGCAATAGATCGCAAACAACCTGCTGTAGTTTTAGAAAGGCTTAGACCACTGCGTGTGGTCCACATATTGAACTTCATTGTGATTCACCAAGTAAGCTCACACACACCAATGTTTTATTTTACTTCGCTCTTACACATTATATAACCCTTTTCTTCTCTCGTAATTTAAATAACTTTATCATACTTGTATAATAAGGCAGTTTTCCCTTGCTTTGAAACTTTTCCCACTTCACCCCTAATATCAATACAATGTGTATGTTTTCCATTTCCCATAATTACTATAATGTTTAATAACCTTTAATAATGTATATTTTTTCACTTTATATCTTTCGATCATATGTTGCAAAGCTGAACATTTTTGTAAAATACGAAAAATCTGTGCTTTGCCGTCAACAGCGTTGAGAATACAACCAATAATAAAACTTTGTGAGGGTTAGGTCTTTTGTGCGAAAAGGTAAAGCGAGTCGAGATCATTACTTATTGTACTCGGATCCTTTTAAACTAGATGTTTTGTTAGTAGAAATCTTCTGTTCCCTTTAAACATATGTGCGTGTGTGGGGGGGGGGGGGGAGATTAAATGCCGCTTGAGGCAGTGGTCCTCATAACAGCTGAAGACTGTTAAAAGTTTCATGTAGCGTATCGTAAGATAGATTTTTTTTTAAACCTCCGCAAGCTAGCGAGTCAGATGAGGACAGACAGATTGTAAGCAGCCAGTGTAGAGGCAGAATTTCAATTTCGAAGAAAAGACGCGACATTATTACGTAATTCGCGCGGCTTGCTGGCCCCGCCGATTCCTTTTTCGGTTTAGGTATATAAGAGCAAGATTGGGTGCCATGCTTTATTGTATAGTATTCTAGTCTATTCGGTATTCGGCTTTTGACACTTGCCCATACACGCAGGACGGAAGGCACTAGTGCAATTCTTGCTGCTGGGCCGAGCGACAGGATAGAGAGCAGAACTTATTCACACTGCATGCACTTGTCTTAAGTTATTTAACAGCACAGGTAAGTACAGTACAAATATTCGATGTATTTTTTTTTTGTTAAAAATAATGTATCCTATGCATTGTCCTCCATAACTGTTAAATATAAATTTATAGGGCATTGTTAGGCGGGTAAAATATTGTAACGGTGGGAAATCTGCTCTTATTCGAATTCGCAATTAACTCATATATAAACGCACTAATTCTAACTCTAACCTCGGGCAAATCCTAGAAACCGGTGGACCCAGTGGTTTGTTGTGGCTCGTAAATATAAATAGATAGAAGCGGGTAAGTCACTGTAATTGTGGCAAATCTCCTTTAAATCCGGCAGGGGAAAAAGAAAACATGTGGACGTGAGGATTCGAAACCATTATCTTCAAAACTATACCGTGATGCTCTAGCCGTCTTAGCTTTCATGCCGTTGTGATTGGAAGCCTTATTATCTAGCTATATCTGTCACCCTTAGACTCTCTCAGCTGTCGCTTGGATCTGCAGCAAGAGTTGCTGTCGTTGCACTAGTGATTGCCATCCTGCGTGTATGGACAAATTTCCTAAGTTAATCAGCATTCAGCATTCATTTCAATTCTCGTCTACGCATTCAGGCAGTCGGAATTCGCGAAATTTATACCGACGTAGGAAGCATTGTTTAGTGTGCGGTTCAGTAAGTATAATATATTATGTCGGGACAAACAGTCCAATAAAATAAACTTCGTAGAATAATTACGCAAGGTGATTCGGCACTACCTACTGCAAAACACCCTGATTTAAGAAAATTTGCATTAAATAAATAATTCGTATAAGTAATATCGAATCACGTGCTCATTAACAATTCCAAAATATCTTCCCAAACCCGTTGATTTAAGATCAACAAAATTAGCGCAGTTACCCTGAGAATTTGTTGTTTCTTTGAGACGGAGACGACAAAGAATCAACAACTAAGAGCAATCATCATAGTCGAGGCGACATAGGGTCGGAGCTAGCCGTGGTCATAAAACGTCCACAAATTTGGCTCACCAACCTGAGGCGACTTCTAACAAAGTCGCGGCAGTAACCGTCTCATTTTTCATATATATATAGAGCAAGTTCAATTAACTTTACTTTATCGATCTTCAATACATTCAACAGTACAATAACATGGCGAAGTCTGGCGATTTTTTTTCACGTGCACTTTTTGACATAACTACTCTGTTTTTTATTTTCAGATAAATTTCAATAATTGATCACTAGTTCACTCCATAATGCGGCTGTGATTGTTCTAAGTTCAAATTTTTGTTTCGTTTCATTGATCCATTTTAAGATGACGTCACATGAGTTAAATAGTCTGCATAAACATACACCTAGATTTTTGATACGACAATACATATGAGATTGTTATTGGTATTGCGAAAAATTTTAGAGAAGCATGTTCACAAATGGTACCTAAATGCACCGGTTTAGTCTTAAACTTATTTCATTGCTTTCGAAGGGATTAGTTAAATCTGGGATCAAAGAAAGAATAAGGGCATTATATGTTTTCTGAATAACACTCTAGAAATGGTACGTGACTCCAAGACAAGAGGGTACATTCTGTCACGACGTTCGTGGTATTATCTGTCTATGTGCTTTTCAGTGGAAGAGAACATATAAACAGGATTTTCAGAATAAATGCTTCAACGCTTTTCTGCATACAAATGATGTTATTTCTTGGTTACCCTCAAATATAAGTGTGAGCATTACTGATATTTGAAGCAGGTACAGTGGATAAACGAACCGTAGGAACAATGACTTAGTAAGAGTATAAATACGTATGTAGGTATAGTAGCATGAAAAATGGATAAAATGCGTATAGAATGATTTAGCTACAGTATTCTGGCATTATACTCAACACGCGATCGTTATTTATATATCATGTGAGCGCGTGCACTTCCCCATTAGTTCCACCATGCTAAGGCTGAGCTGATTGGTTAAAGCATGTTGAGCATTATCAGCCGATAAAGGACGTTGCGCGAGATAGAATAATTAGTGCCGAGAGCGAGTTGCACAGAAGTTTTATACCGAGAGACTCAAGAAGGGTACACTCCTGACAGCAAGCAGCAATATTGGGGTATTCCTGGGTGGGTTTATTTCGGATAATTCATTAGAAAATGGAAACACCTCAGGTGTAAGCCGACTCAATGTTTTAAATTGTTAATATTTTTATTCCAATATATTGTGTTGAAAATTTTAATTAAATATCAGAGTTTTGTTAATATTGTTTCAGTTTATCGTAAAGTTGATATCTTGGTATAAAACTCTACTCTTATGAGATGTTTATTTTGTCACACAGTAGCCAGTTTATGAAATATTCCTTAAAGTAGATTATTGTAATATTTTAAAGTTTATTGAATATAGTAAGTGTTAGGGGAATAATTTGTATATTTATTGTTATTGTATAATTTTTTTCTTTCAATAATCACGTTTGGCGTGTCTTCTAAGGGCTTGCATTTTATTTCAGATGTTAGCAAGTTTCCAGTCACAAATATATGTGCAATAATGTAAAGTTACTAATTTGATAGCACGCGCATGGTTAAATAATTATCCGTGCACAGTCCTGGCAGAGAACTTGAAACTAAAAGCAAAACTAACAATGCTTCCTAATCGAGCTGAATATAATGGATCTACAGTTATCCGCAATATCCCTTGCACATCAATTTTAATACTTCTTTTTTTATCGTATTTGAACATTTTTAAGAATAATATTAGTGAGTGTTTTATAGTTATTTAGGCTCGATCTCGCATCCTTTCCTTAGTTCCTCCAAGTACTTTATACAGGGTAAACAATTAAACTGAAAACCGAAGATATAAGACACCTGCCGGTACTCGTTCGATCATCGCAGCGGCACTACTTAACAGTTCCGTAATGAAAATAAGCACGACGAACTAAAGAATAAGTTTATTAAGAATAAATATTCAAAAATACATTTACCCACTGAAATTGTCCAATATGATTCTGTAACTATTAGCCTTTAAAACACTTTTGGCAAATATTACGAAATTACATTTCAATTCAAGAAGTTTTCATTGATAATATTTTTGATGATTTTCCAAGATATGTGAATATGATATGTATATTTTTATATTTAAATTTTCCTAGTGATAATACCCCCATGGTGTTCGATAGGTGGTGAGTAGATGCATATACAAAAAAATTCCATGGAATGTTTGCAGAGTCATACATTCTGTGTCAGAGTCCATCATCTAAAATGAAGGTCAATGTTTACAAGCTTAGCAGTTACCTCAAAGAAAAATGTATCTATTATACTCTCACACTAATCATACACCAAACCCTTACTTGCGAATCATATAGGGACATCTTATGAAGGAGACCAGTGTTTATGGATCTACAATATCAGCTATTTTGAGTTAACATAAATGCTGAGATGAAACCACGATTCATCCGAAAAAGGGTTGTGATTAAGGTTAATTTCGCCATCATGCATTTTAAATCCATCCTCTAAACAGATGCCTTGCTACAGGTATAGCGTGATTTTGAATCTGTTTCTATAGAAAGGTTTTATTAATTTTGTAGCTATGGAAAAAAAATCGTATTTACTGCGAAAGATGGACAGATTATTTTTAAGATAAGTATATCCAGGTGTTCTTCGACGAAAACTCTACGCTGAAATTATTTGTCAGACTTTGTTCAAGGGTTTATGAAACATACGGAGATGCAGTATCTGCACCAGGAACTGCTGGTCGGTTCCGTCCTCCTAAGAGCTGATTCTGTCAGCATAAACGAACTGGAAACTTTGCAGAGTAGAATACTTGAAGTGAGCCTTCTATTATTTACGGAAGCACAACACTTAAAGAAAACATTGTTGTAAATGGTTTTGATAATGGCAAGTGTGATTAGGACGCACACCAAATATTCAGTCACCACAAACGGTGAGGTAATGTAGCAGCGCAAATATTCAGGGTTATTCTTACGGAACCGAACATAATGTTTTGCCAGTAATTTACGAATAAATTTAGTTCGAACAATAAAAGACGTTGGAGTCCTACTTTATTTATGCGAGACAGTCGCATATCATAAAATGTGCTGAAAGTGGTCGCTGTCCAACGCTGGACCATTTAGAGGCGATGCGCCATGTTTGCTTAACCTTACCTAGTGCACCATCGCTGTTTCTGATTTCTCTTGTGATATTGTTCTACAGCTGGGCTAGGTTTGAAGTTCATTATGGCTCCTTAGTAAAAGGAACAATTAGCTTCAAAACGTTTGCATGGCTTTGTACTTGAGTCAAGATTCTTGGCGCACTAGGCTGATACTATGTATATCGAAACCCAAATCCTTCAGAATATATGTAGTTTCATGGTCAACTTTTCCTTAAGTGCATACTGTTTATAATCAATATGCGATGGTTACGTAAGATAATTATATGAATAGGCATATTCTGCTAACGAACATGTCTGTACATTAACTCTTTTGCCAAAGGTATTAAATTCTGCTCTAGGAATATTATCTCCATGTTTTTAACACTTCATAAATTAAGAATTTAAATTTACAATTTAAGTTATAAACGTACGAATTTCTTCGTTAATCCTATTATGCATTGAAAAACAGAATGAAGTGGCATCATAAAAATTCATCTTTATTGTGGATACTTTCGATTAATCGTAAATTTATATGATGTAATGCGCACTTTTTTTAATAAGGACAAATGATTAATGTATAGTAAAATTTTACTGCGTATTTGAATTTGAGATGAAGTTCTATATCACTACACTCTGTACAAAACCATAGGCCTCCTTTTCTCTCTGATAAATTGTTTGGTAGTTACTTTTCCTTCGTGTAATAAATTGTTATTTTTGAGTAATATTTTTCAATGTTCCTAATTTAATCACTACATTATCTCCAATAAATCGTGCCTTAGATGTATGCTAAGTTTTTCATTCGGTTTCCTTCTGGAATTCGTTGTTTGCTTACTGGAACTTTTCGTACTGAATGACCTTTTGACATTGCCCAGAAGCAGTAGATCACGTTTAAAAAAGTTATTTTTTTAGCGAATTGAAATTCTCGCTTCACAATATTTCCGGTTTCCCGCCTTTATTCAACGCGAAAGTTTTCTAAGATATGCGATCTCCGCAACTTTTCTATATTTACATATGAATGGGCACAAGCAAAATAAAATCCGAGGAAAAGAGCTAAAATGTTTTCTTAGTTAAAATGGAAGATTTACGCATTGCTTTCGCCCTTTGATAAATGCTCTTCTATAGGTAGCGACGCTTTAAAAAAAAACCTGGACTAAATTCACTACACAACTAAAAGCTTTCCTTGCAGGTATTCGCTTGAATAACTAGAAAGTGAAACTTTTCATAGTAACCAATGGATCCCTTCCATGTGTTTAATTATTTTATTCATTAAATTAATAAATGTATCCATGTTAAAATTAATTGTACATACAAATGAAACCAGATCTTAAAACTAATGTTATTTTCCTTTCACAGGATCTAGTATTATCTTATTCAACTAAGATATAAATAAATATTCACATTTAAGTATGTAGCTCTAAATTTCTGTTATCAGAATACTATACATGTTTTCTTATAATTTACTGTCCCAGATGTATAAAAACGTCTTAATCGCGTTTACTTTGTTAATATTTCATGGAAAATAAATAGATGCTAAGATCGTTTTTATGTTATAAAACTACTTTCAAACAAACAAAGAAATATGGTAGCCGGTAAATAAGTTTCCATGAATTTGAAAACTAAAACTTAAGACTGAAGTTAAAAAGGTTTGCTTAGAACGTAATAATATTAATAACCTACAAATTGTGCAGATATTACGAAAGTAAAACATAGAAAGTTTGTATATAAATGACGCTAATAGGCGAGTAGAATAACAGTGTTAATGACAATTGGCGTTAGGTGTAAACAGGTACGTGATAGGCTGATGCAATCTATACAAGTCATAGAGAGTGAGATAAATTAGATTACTACTCCACTTTAACGTGTGCATAAAAATACTTACAAATATAAGCATAAGCAAGCTGTAAACCTGGAAGTTTACATGTTTTGTGTAAGGAATGTGTGTCTATCTAACAATATTTTCAGTAGTGTGAAATTACAATTTCATAAACCACGGTGTTAAATCTCTAAGGGTAACTTTTACTACACCATCTCTGATTGTTCATTCGGAGGTAAGCTACTGTAAAAGTCAAATGAATACAATACGTTTTACATGCTTTGTAAGCTAATAAATACATATAGAGTTCTTACAGGAGCAGTTTACAAAGGATGCGATTTTTAATAACAACAAGTCAGGGTTTCAAGCAGCAATAGGAAACAACAGTTGTGATATCAATTGAATTCTATTTCAAATTTATGCATCATAATGTACAGGTGACATTTTAAATGTCATATTGAGAGTAGCTAGAGGTGAGGAAGTGAAACCTAAAATGTATTCAACTTCATTGTACTTGTTTTTGTTTAAATTAAATTAATTTAAAATAGGTAGTTGTTCAGACTGTAAATTTTTAAAATAAATTATCTGTATATGGTTTTGTTTATTGTTATTGAAAGCGTATGCCTGGGAGGACCTCGTCTTGTCTTCCTCAAACAGCAATTAGATGATGTCAGAAAGCAGTGCCTCTAGAAAAGATTTGTTTGTTGATTTGTTTTTATTTACGAACGCTCTTTAACACCTCAGGTCATCAGATTCCCATTCAGTTCAGGGCTTGAAATGGCCAACAAATTTTGCTCAAAGGTCTCTTTTTGTAGGCTTGAGGTTCTTTATTGTTCCGTAAATGTACGACACGGGACTCACGGCTTTACTTCCCTTCCCAAGGAAGTCATACTTAGGATTTTTACTCCCGAAAAAAGCCATCGGTCCTGCCCTGGTTTTAACCCGCGATCTTGAGTTTAAGAGGCAAGTATAGTTACCAATACACCACCAGTACCGACATCTCTAGAAAATAAAATCATATAAGGCACACTGGCGTATCCAATGTGGCTCATATCATAGATTTATTAAATAGATGAGAAGACAAAAACCTGCAAAATTTCCATTTTCTGGCAAAAACCTCTATCTGTCTCTATTTCTTTATCTATCTCGCAGAAGCATTTTCTGTTGCTTCGCCAAGAATGCGAATGAACATCTAAAGCGCACCGCCATGAATAGCCGAGGTCGTTAAGGCCCGGACTCCTGAGCGGGAGGTCTGGGATCCAATCGTCCTCCTTGACTAAGATTTTTTCCAGGTTTTCCTCAGTCCTCATAAATATCGGGGAGGCACCCTAAAGTCCTTTCCCACTTTATCACTTATCATGCATCACCAGTGTACACAGCCTGTGATACCTCAGCAGTTAAACACTATTCAAAAAAAAAATAACTAACATACACGCATTAATAATTCGTCTTTTATAAGCTAACAACTCGTTCTATAAACAAAACTAAAATTTATATTTACAAGTACAATAAGATTGTTCAATCTTATTTGGCTTTAAAATGTCCATTAGATATATTTAGTAAGTGAACCTTACAATATTAATGTTAATGATGCACAATCAATACGCTTACAATTTTTAGCTAAAGTCCTTATTGCTATTATTATTCGACACATTGAAAATTTAGGCGCACTTAACGGAAATCGGAAATGTTGCTTTATTTGCTTATATTTTCTTTAAGTGCGCTTATACATATTAATTAAATTAATTAAAATGTATGTCCACCATGTTCCACTATTTGTTAATCTTTATTTCCGTGGAAACGATGACGATATATTAACATTACACAAATAACCTGAATGAAATTTTAGAGTTTGCGCTCTCTGTGCACATGGGTTAATGGTATTTTTCGTACACTTTCATTTTATTTCCAAATACTTCGGTAAGGCCCGAAAACAGTGCCACTTTATATGTTTAAGTGTATATAAACACATACATATGAGGGTAAGTCCATAAGTTTCCTGCATAATAATTTTTAGGTATGATAAAGACGAAAACTACATTTCATTTAACAATATAGTTACCCTTTAGTGCAATAAATTTCTCACAACTTTGAATTAACATTTTAACCCCCCCCCAAAAAAAATATTCAGAAGTCTTGTCTGCAAAATGGGCATAAACATCATCCACCACTCCTCCGTCACACTTAAATTTCCTTCCTCGAAGGCTCTTCTTGAGTTTTGAGAAGAGGAAATAGCCACTGGGAGCTATTTCTGGGCTGTAGGGTGGATGGTCGATCTCCTTGAGGCCACATTTCTTCACAGTTTCCTTTGCAACAAGAACTGCGTGCACAGGCAGTCGTGAAGAAGGCGCACACCACCACTTAGCTTTCTTTGCCTTTTCTCTTTGATGGAAGCACGTAGTCTATGCAGTAGGTCAGCACAGTACTCCCCATTAACTGTGGTGTTCCTCTCCTTGAAGTCAATGCAGAGTATTCCTTCACAGCCCCAAAAGGTTGTGGCCGTGATCTTCTTGGTTGACTGAGTGACCTTGACCTTTAGAAGCGGGGCGTCACCAGATTTACGCTACTCCATTGATTCTCTTTTAGACAAGGGATCATAATAGAGAAACATGGTTTCATTTCCTGCAACAATGGTTTGCAGAATTTCTCTCTCGTTTTCACGGCAGACCTCCAAAAATACTTGACAACAGATGATTCGTTGCTGCTTTTGGACTGAGAAAAGAATTCTAGGCACCAATCTTGCACTAACCATATTCATTTTTAAATGTTCATGAATAATTCGAAGAATTATTGTAATTGTTTGAGAAAGGCCCAACCTTGTAACTATTTCTGTAACTTTGAGCCGCCGGTCTTCCAGAATGTCTCCTGCCACAGCAGCTACGTTTTCAGGAGTATCTCCAAGGACCGACCTACAAGCTCTTTGTCTTAAACGCTTTCTCCACCCAATCGAAAAAAACTTTCACCCATTCTTTTACGAGGGGGGTTTTTCCCCATATACACACTCCAATCGCTGTTTAATTTCATTTGGAGTAAGTCTTTCCTTTGGGAAAACACTTAATAACAGCTGGAAACTCCATTTGGAACATGTCACAATCTTATATACATAGTCTTCTTTATGCAACTATATCTGAACAACTGAAAACAGCGAGGCGGAAGTTATAGTTGCAATTATTTACTTAACAGATAAGGTACGACACCAAATAAGGATTTTTATCGGCGAGGCTGGAATGTTACGTACCGGCCCTCGTGTGTGTGTGTGTATATATATATATATATATATATATATATATATATATAAATATTCGCTTGTCTTCTTGCCATAGAAGAATTCTAGCAGTTCGAAATATACCGATTATAATTCAGTGACTTTTTCTTAGTGTTTTATCCTTTTCTGCTTTTCTAATTATTGTTAATTTAGTTACATTATTTTTCATTTATATTATATATAATTCTTTCAAACGGATTTTTTTTTTAATTGATCATTCATTTAAGCTTTTTCCTCTTCTTGTTACTAGTTCTAAATACCTCATTATTAGTTTAACTCTTTTCGATATTTAATGTTCCTTTAGGTTATGTAGGACATGAAACGCCTATTTTCGGTTCACATATTACAGCCACCTTTGGTTATATTTTATTTTTGTTAGCCATTTCTTAGTCTGTCTCTTATAGTTACTCCTAAATGACTTAAAATTAAAAATCGCGTTTCCAAAGCCTGCAATTTACTTTTACCTGTGCTAGTCATTGTTCATGTTTCACTGCTATACATATCTCCAGGAACTGCTATTGTCTTGTAAAATGTGATCAATATATTTTTCACATATGATAACGAACATTCTAACATTTTAAAACTAGGTATTTGTATTATCACATTATTTAGTATGAGCTAATGTTTTAACTGTAAGATCACTGAAATGCTATGGACTTAGATACTTCCACTAATTTCACTGAAAGTGCACTCCGGGCTAAAGTCTGAAGTCAAAACAGGAACCAAACTCACTAGACAAAGGCCCTAGTGACTCACAATAGGGGCATGGTAGATCACCGACTAATATGAACGCAGAATTTGTCCCATCTGTGAGGAGGGGGAAATAATGTTCACGTATTCTGACTGATTGTAAAGTACGGAAGATGGAAGGAAGTATCTATCACACTTTTTTACAGAATCGAACAGAGGGAGTTGGTCATGTTGGGCTTTTGCTGACAGTCAAGGAAGCAGAGGAGAGATTAAGTAAATTTCTGATGAAAGTGAGACAGCTGAGGTCTAAAAGACTGATAATCGGGGAGAAGTGGTGGTAAAATTGACTCCAGCTGTGTGTCATTTATAGTCGAATTTCTTTCCATTTTATTGTGTTTAATATGTTTATGTGTAATCTTCTATTTTTTATTTTATTTTACTTTCATTTTATTTTATTGTTGAATACGTATGTTTTATAACTTATTGTGAGATATCTAATCTAATATCTTGTACTAAATCAATCAGATTTAGTGTATTATAAAAACACGTTGAATCTGTGCTACTGTTGAACCTGTACTCTATTGATAAAACAGTTAAGAATACACTCCAACAATACTACTATGGAGATGTCAAAATTATATTCATAAGTTACTTTGTGAAATTGAAATACCGCTTCTTGAAGTATATCCTCATTATTTGAATGAAATATATTTATTTATATGTTTTTCATTTGATATTCGTAACATATTCACCCACTCTTTGCATTCTCGAATTGCATCGTCTAATTTTAAATTGAAAATTGTAAGCGAGATGTCCTTCTCTTACTTCCACATTATACCAAGCAGGGTAGCTCAAGCGGTGACGTTTGGAATAGTATTCGGGAGGTCTGAGATTCAAATATCTCTGAGTCTGCTATCCTGACCTTAACATTTTTCATGGATTCATCTCGTGAGGCAAATAGATCTTAACTTTCCACGAATTTTTCGTTCTTCCATTTCATATCATTTCATTCTGTTAGTTCTACAATAGGGTAGAAAACCGCTACGAGTGGCCGAGGTCGTTAAGGCGCGTACTCGTGAGTGGAAAGTCTGGTGTTCAAATCCCGCCAGGAACGTCCTCCTTGACTGAGAATTTTTCCAGGTTTTCCTCAGTCCTCATAAAAGGCAAATGCCGGGGAAGTCCCTAAACTTAGGCCTGGAACATTTCCTTTCTTAAAAAAATCCTTTCCCAATCTATAATTTCATCTCATGTATCATCAGTGCTCACCGCCTGTGGTGCCTCAGTAGTAAAAACGGGCGTTAAACACAATTCAATAAAAAAAAGGGTTGAAAGTGCCAGGGCTAAGAGGGCTGAAGCAGTGTGATAGTAGCTTGTGCTTTGTAAAGAGTTCTGTTCCGGCATCTGGTATGAAAGCGGTCACACTGAGAGTTCAAAATCTTTGGAGAGGAGACTCCACTGCCTCTTAAAGCTCTATCTACAAACATTATTAGAGACCAGGCCAACGTCCGTACCTCACCGCTCATGGATCCTGACCCGGTGTCTTCCTCAGCTCATTCTTTCCTCCCGCCCTACTGGAGAGCGGAGGCACAAACTGTCAACCATTAATCAAGGCTGAAGTATTGAAATATGCTCCTCTGTCTCCATCAACCCAATCCCAAAACTAATTCTTAAGATAAGCTCTCTGCCCTTAAAGATATTACTTTATCACTGTCCACATCAGAGAAAAGGTGATCTGCTATTTCTCCCGTCTTATATAAAGGACATTTTCACTGTATTAAATTCGGCGAAGGAACAGAACATTTTGGCACATGAAAAGAAAAGTTCTCCGAAGCCATTGGCAAATTCTCAGTAATTTAAATCGTATTTACATCCATAAAACTTTGTTGCACAAAACTGTTCCCTCCCAAGTTCTTTTTCATTTTCTGGTTTCAAAGACTCAAGCAACTCTGATCGTAATTTGGTCTAAGCTGACTGAACTGAATTCGTTATAGCTGCCGGTGTTAATTGGTGTAACTAACTTATTATTCTCCAAATTTATTATTCTCCAAATTTATTCAGCTTTTAGTTGAATAGTGTTTAACGGCCTATATATATATATATATATATATATATATATATGAAACATAAAAATAAAGAAACACTATAAACAATGTAACAAATAAACACTAATAATAAAAGTAGATAAAGATAAAACACAGAGAAAGAGTCACACTTGAAACTGCTATATTTCGAACTACTGCGAGTTCTTCAATGGCAAGAAGCTAGACAAGTGAAGGTGATAAAAGTAAATATTGAGTATCGAAGGTAACGTTATGCATGGAAACAGATGAAACTAGATATGAGAGTGTGGGAAGAAAAAAACTAATAAGTAAGATTTAAACCAGGTGGTATACGCGCTTTATGTAAAAATATAGCTGCCATTTCTCTATCTCTGAGTAAACTTTCACAGCATTGTGTAGGTAAAGCATCAATAAGTGTTAGAGTAATAGCATCATCAAAATCCTTACAGTGAGATAAGGCATGTTGGGCAACCGGCAAGGGAGACTTGGTTTTAACAGAACGTCTATGATTGTTCATGCGTAACGAAACAACAGTAGAAGTTAAACCAATATAAAATGCTTTGCAAAGCTTACAAGATAACATATATACGATGTTCTTGGAAGAACAGGTAGCAAATGAAGAAATGTTGAATTCCTTGGATAGATTAGGGCTATGGAATGATTTGCACGGCATAATTAGTGCACAGGTTTTACAAGGATACGAGCCAGCAAAGGGACGTGGTAAATTCGGAGAGGATAGGTTTCAGCGAAATTTACTTTTAAGGTTAGGGGGTGTTTTGAAAGTAAGGCGGGGTACAATTTTAGAAAAAGCATTTAAAGATGGATACATTAACAAAGTATCGTGACATTCTTTCAAAATAGGTCTGATGCTTTCAATTCCAGGCACGTAAGTAGTAACAAGGTTGATGAAGTTCTGTTAGAGGTTTTAGGTTTGCATTGGAAAGTTTTGTGTGATGGGATTATACGGGATTTTAAAAGAGCGGAAGGATAATTTTGGTTTTGGAACTTTTGAGTAAGGTTTTTAATATACTTGTCAAGAGATGAAAAGTTGTTACAAAGACGATGACCACGGATTGAAAGAGAAAAAGGAATAGATCTTTTGATAGGCAATGGATGACAACTATCAAAATGAAGATACTGTTGTAAATTGGTAGGCTTGATGTGCACAGACGTAAGGAAAGAGCCATTGCATAAAGAAATATCAATATCTAGGAAAGTAGCAGCATGGGGAGAGACAGAAGAAGTGAAATTAACTGAAAACTTGGAGTTAAGATTAGTAAGGAACTGCTCAAGAGATTCTGAGCCATGAGTCCAAAGCACAAATATATCATCAATATATCTCAGCCATAATAATGGTGCCAAAGGTTCTGACTTAAGAAATTCCTCCTCTAAGCGAGCCATAAAAAGATTGGCATAAGAAGGTGCCATTCTGGTGCCCATTGCAGTACCTTTAATTTGTAGATAATGTTTATTATCAAAACTAAACGCATTGCGAGTGAGGACCAGATAAGCAAGATGGCAAATGAAATCTGTGGATGGGATATGAGGAGGTGCTCGAGAGTTCAAGAAATGTTTAACGGCAGCTAATCCTTCATGATGGGGGATGTTAGTGTAGAGTGACGTCACATCAATAGTGGCAAGAAGTATATCAGAGTGTGCCGTAAGGTCAACTTTCTTAAGCAAACTCAAAAAATGGAAGGAATCTTTAATATAGGATGGCCTAGAAGTAACAAAAGGCTGTAACAAACAATCTACTAGAGCGGAAATACGTTCAGTAGGGGAATCGAAGCTGGCTACTATTGGGCGGCCTGGACAGTTTTCTTTGTGAATTTTAGGGAGAAAATATATGGTGGGAGTACGAGGGACATGAGGAGTAAGAAGAGTGATATCTTGAGAACTAAGTCCTTCTGCTGTACCAGAAGAAGTATTAAAAGAAGCTATTTCTTCATTAAACTTGACAGTTGGGTCGGAAGACAATAGTTCATAATAAGTGACATTCTCAAGCTGTCGGTAAGCTTCAGCATTGTAAGACGAAATGTCCTGTAGTACTACTGAGGACCCTTTATCAGCTGGAAGGATAATAACATCAGGATTATTAGATAATCTTTTAAGTGCTGATTTCTCACGTAAAGTTAAGTTGTCTTTAGGAGTGATCTTATCTAGAAATTTAGAATCACTGATCGAAGTTAAAAATCTGTTAATAAACATTTCTAAAGGATGGCTAGAAGGTAAAGATGGAGGTTCAAGTTTGGAGGGAGAACCAAACTTGAGAAGGCAAGGAGTAACATTTGAAGTAGGCTGAGAAGATTTAGTATGCCAATAGTAAATTACGGCAAAATTTAACGCCATCGGTAACAAATTTAAGGCGATTATATTTGGCAGTTGGGGCAAAAGATAATCCTTTTTGTAAAAGCAATGTATCAGTATTAGAAAGTGAAATAGAAGATAAATTAACAACAGCAATATTACTAGTAGGAGAAGTACAAGGGGTACATTTGCTATTGGGCTGCTGATATGCAGTACCGGAGTAAAATTTAGATGGACGAGGTAAATTGAAAATAGAAGCCAAGTCAGGAGCTGACGCTACGAGCGGCGGGGAAAAGTTTTGGAAAAAAGATGCATTAAACTGAATAGGAATACCAGCTCTTAAATATTGTAAATATAACCGCGATAGTTTAAGAAGATGTTTCTGATTGAGGGAACTTAATAACTTATTAGCATTCATCAAGATACTATTAACTGTAGTAATATATTTAGGAGAACATGCCAGAATAATTTTAATAAAACTAATTAATTTACACAAATGAAATTGTTGCAAATATTGACAATTATTAAGGATCATCCGTAGAAAATGTTGGGAGATATGGTGCCTAAATAAATGAAATTGGCTATGAGTGCTGGAGCTATAGCGGACAATGGCAATTGAATTAATATTCCGTTAGGACACACACCAGTAATAGCGCAATAAGAAAGAAAGCCAACGTGCCCTGTATATTTAGCTAATTGTTTAGAATGGTACTTACATTTGTTGAACCAAAATGTGATAACATTACCTTGGATAGGTGTCATGGTATTTTAAGATGTAATAAATAATATAGTATTTTAGAAAACACAGAAATAAAATTAAAAGAAAAAAAGATAAATAGTAAAGAAGTCGAAAGCAACACACGCAAAAGCAAAATACACAAAAGCAAATAAAGCTTAATAAGCAAAGTTAAAAGCAGCACCAGAGGTGCAAACAATATTAATGAAACATAAAAATAAAGAAACACTATTAACAATGTAACAAATAAACACTAATAATAAAAGTAGATAAAGATAAAACACAGAGAAAGAGTCACACTTGAAATTGCTATATTTCGAACTACTGCGAGTTCTTCAATGGCAAGAAGCTAGACAAGTGAAAGTGATAAAAGTAAATATTGAGTATGGAAGGTAACGTTATGCATGGAAACAGATGAAACTAGATATGAGAGTGTGGGAAGAAAAAAACTAATAAGTAAGATTTAAACCAGGTGGTATACGCGCTTTATGTAAATATATAGCTGCCATTTCTCTATCTCCGAGTAAACTTTCACAGCATTGTGTAGGTAAAGCATCAATAAGAGTTAGACTAAAAGCATGATCTTTCTCTGTGTTTTATCTTTATCTACTTTTATTATATATAGTCTAGCTTCTTGCCATTGAAGAACTCGCAGTAGTTCGAAATATAGCAGTTTCAAGTGTGACTCTTTCTCTGTGTTTTATCTTTATCTACTTTTATTATTAGTGTTAATTTGTTACATTGTTAATAGTGTTTCTTTATTTTTATGTTTCATTTATATATATATATTGCTTCATAGAAATTAAGAAAAGCAGAATATTTTCATGCATTGCCCAATATGAAACTTGCTCCAGTGACATTTGAGTTGTGGCTAGATCTTTTGCTGCCGTCAATAATATACGAAAAAATGTTTGGTGGGAAATTTGGAAACGGTACTTGTATCTAAACCAGATCATGTCCTCGTTTAAGGTTTAATTGTTTATTATTAGAGTGTGGAGTAATACGTCTTAGAACTTGAGCCACAAGGGCAGTTTGTGCACTCTTTCAATCCTAATGTTGTAGCTTCATAACTAGAGTGTTAGTTTTTTGCAGTTTCATCACACTGTTCATATAACGACACGAAGGATTTTCATGGTGGAGTCCCATCGTCCGGAATGCTCAATGTCCGGTAATCATTCCAATACTTTTCATCGCCTGCTTTTCTATTCCTACTTAGTAGGTTTTTAGATAGAGTCCTAGGGGATATTTTAATATCACTTTAATCCAATTATTGACCGAGAAAGTTCTTACATTTTATCTTACGTTCTTTCTTAGTCCATCAATACACTGCCGGTTCTGGTAATTATTTTACTAATGCTGCAGATGGTTCTGGTCCAATGAAGTCAACCCTTAGTGCATATTTAGCCAGTTTATAATTTAAAGCTCATTTGATTTATTTAATTCACTTGTAAAAATTTTAACAAATTATAAAATGTGTCAGCTTCAAGGCAATGTTGTAATTTTTCTTATGATGAAAGCAATATTTTCATATGAACATTTTCTAATTGTTTTTATCGGGTACAAAATTTAAGTAATTTTTCATATTGTATATCTGTTGTATTAATTTCAGTGATATATTTTGAAAGTCTACTTTAAGTATTTTACTTGAAAATGCTGGGTTTATAAAATGAATAAATATAAATTATTAACCTAGATCTAGACCCTCCTTGGTCTAATGGTTAGCGTTGCTGACTACTAGCCGGGAGGACGTGGGCACCTGCTTAGGAATTTTGCTCGAGGTTTGGGGAGGTTTGGAACCGGGTCACCCAGCCTCGTGAGGACAGTTGGGAAACTACCTGCAGGAGTATTGGCATACTTCCATCTAGGCTGCCGCGCGATAAGCGCTGATCACATGTCCCCACTGCAATTCTGCCCTCTATCAATGAAATAAGACGGAGGTAGAAGAAGTAGAGGTCGCTGCGGCGGGCCAGCCGATCTTGGGTTGTAGTGCCATAGAAGAAAAAGAAAATCTAGAATTAAGTGATTTCAAAGGATAAGAAACAATTCTTGTAAAACGCGTTTCTAGTGCCTATTTTCACATTAAAATTGCATATTTCTTACTTTTTAGATCTTATTTTAGGAGCCAAAAAACGTAATTTACACCTAAACGTCTGCTGTTTATTTACATTACCTCGTCAGCGAAGCGTTGAATGAAATGTCTTCAGTGACTGCAGATATTTTAGCATGATTTAAAACGATTACAGTATTTTATTAGTGCTCTCAAAATGTGTTTAGCGTTAGCATTAAGTGGGGGTGCGAAAACTTTCTAAGAGAAAGAATTAAAAAGTAACCTTAAAATATCTCTAACCTGTCTAAATCGAGTAGCAGTTGTTTGTACTACGGGTGTGTTTTGCCTTATCTCTTTCGGTATTGCCTGGATACGTCCGCTATTGTTTATGTATGACGTCACCATATCATTTGGAAGCTTGCACGACAGAGGAACAGTATATAGTTATTTACTTCTTGGGTAGTGAATCCATGATTAGAAAATGAGGCAATCTGGGAATGCATGTGTTTAACTTCAACAAAAAGCTTCAACGTTGAGTGTCAGGTTTTACTGATGTAGACCTCTCCTTTGGGGGAAGTTTGTCATATTTTAAGGGATGCTCAACAGATAAAATCGACGATGTGGCTGCAGAATCGAAGATCTAATTTGGCCCACCGCATTGTTCAGTACCAGATATAGTACCGCAAAGTAGGTACCAAAACAGCTCTCTCCTATTTGATAGAATGTTACATGGACATTTGTGAAACCGTTTTTATTTCGTCATGAAGAGATATCATTTTACAGGTATAGCTACTAGAGATGAATGCTGGATCCACTACTTCCAGCCTGAGACAGTCAGTAAGGAATGGCTATGTTCTTCCTCACCAAACCCAAGAAGTTCCCTACAACTCGGTGGACAGGGAAATTGATGTTCAGTCTCTTATGGATTTACAAATGCTCCATTCTCCAACAACATATGCCCAGAGGAATGAATGTCAACAGCAAAGTATACTTTCTTTTGATTGGGAACCACTTAAGGCGCGCAATGAAATCAAAACGTCGTAATATGCTCAAATCTGGAGAGCGTTTCATCACGATAATACCAGTGTAAATCAGCACAAAGATTGCCAGTGTTCATTATGAGTGCTTCTTACGCCCAGCATTTTCCCAAAATCTCCCATCAGGTCTTCGAGCCTCTCAAGGAAGTGCTAGATGGGAAGAAATTTGACACAGGTACTGAAATCAAAGATGTGATGCATAGTAAATGGAAGATTAATTGCTTCAGGAATTCAGGCATTAGTGAAGCGGTGCCAGACCTGCACTGAAATGATGGTGACTATTTTAAAAGTATAAAAAAAATGTAAAGTCCTATTTTACATGTTATGTTAATAAATTTTAATAAAAATTTCGTTTATTTTTGACTCGGAATACTGAAAAAGGTGTGGGTATGCTTTCTTTTGTTCATTGTTTATTTTATTGCAGGATTATTTTATTAATGCATATTTTTGTCTTAAGAACTATTGTTGTTAAAAGATAGTCTGCCATCTATAGATATACCAGTTTCATAAAATACTTGTAATAAGTAATATAGAGAATTGGGGGTATTGTTTTATTCTATGAGAAAAATAAAATGGATTTCAGTGGTTAAAACTATTTTGAAGAAACTTGTTTTTTCCAGACCACCGCGACATGATAATCTAGTGTCAGGAATAGGTTATCATAAACTTGCCATCCAACACTATTACGGCTTTCATTGCTTCTTTTAATTGCTCTTGAAAGATCGGAAGTAAAATTTATGCAAAATTAATATTATTAAACTTACCTTTTTCTTCATAACTCTTGCAAATGTTACCATTTTTTTTTCTTATTTAAACAGACCACATTCAACATTCATGGTTCTCATTCGGCCGTGCACTCCAAAGCAAGTGAGGTGAAAGATTTAAGAGAATTGCATATGGAGATACAATCAGTGAAGAAAGGAAAAAAGGAGAATCGTAAAAAGTTATGAATACATAAGCGCGGATGGTAATCTGGTTTGAGAAATAAAATAGAAATACACAGGCTCTTCTGTGTCGCTAGAAATTATTCAAATTAAAGCCGGAAGGAATAAAGAAAAGAGTTGATGAAAAACACACCGGATGGGAGGAGAGGTGAAGGAGAGTCAAGTGGAGATATGAAGAACACGAAATCTGCGGAAAGAGAGACTCGAATACATTTTCTTTTCTTAGTTGTAGTCGAGATAGAACAAAAAAGTGTATATGGTGTTCTTTGTTTTGCCGAGCTCGGCTTACAACGCCTAGCAGTTGTTCTCTTTGACCTTGTTCTGCTTGCCAGATAAATGCCATCTTCATTTTCCATTTGAAAATGGAAACACGTTACTCCCAATGGAGATTCACAGAAAAGAGATATGATATCCTAACTGTGGAAGATTGACATAACAATCTTATGTATAAACACCAGAGATATCCAAGTAATGACGACTCAATGAAGCCTTCATTATTCTTTTGGTTTTAAATAGTGGGTTTATCTCCTTATGCTGAAGTATCACACGGGGGAGACTCAAATACTCATTAATTAATTTTTCGACACCAGAAGGGCTAGTAAGACCATCACAACACCAGAAAGGCTTAGTATGTTCCATGCTACACTTGAAGAAAGTTTACTTTATTTCAGTTTCATAAGTGTGCTTTCTTATTCTTCCTTGTTTTCTTCAGATAGGATTGATAACTGGAAATATAACTCAGATATTTTATTTACCTTTATACGCAGCGTCCGATGAACTATAAGTAACTTGCGGTGTTTTTCCACTGAGCATGTGCCGTTGGCTGGAATAAGGTCAAACTAGCTTCTGGCTGTCAGTATGGATCTGGTGGTGGTTGAGTTCTGGTCAGTTATTCGATTGGTGTGTATTTTGTTTTATTTAACTGCAAAGTGAAATATGGTTCAGTATATGTTCTTTATGTATTGTATATCTGTCTATTTATAATTTATATATGAGAATATAACTCAGTCACCTCGTCAGTTTCAAAGACGATAAAGATTCCTGGGTGTGTAAGTTCCAGAATGTGCCACAATCTTTACAAATATTTTCAAAGTACTCGTTATTGTAACGCTGAGAAATCTGATAGGGTTCATGAAGTGTCCCTACATGACGAAAAAATACAGTTATGGTGCGCCATGAGAGGAGAAAGAATTATGACCATTTTTCGAGGCAACAGTGAATGCACTCAAATACCTGAATAGAACCCTTTAACTATTAATTAATAGAACCCCTTTTAGAGAAGTAATTAACAGGGAGTATGATTTCGCATTTTTTTCAACAAGAACTCTGTCACAGCTCATATAGAATATTTCAATGCAAGAAATGTAAAGGCGGTTTCAGAATGACAGAGTTATTAGTAAAGATTTAAAGCCCCGTATTTTCCCTGACCTAACCTCTTGTACTTTATCTCTGGGTTGGGGCCTTACGGGGGATGCTGCAGTCCGCTCGCGAGATGAGGATTGTTTCTTAGACTTCTGGGTTGAATACCCCTTGGGCTGGAATCCGAAAGGATTACCTCAGGGAACTTCTGAAATTTTTTCACTCGTTTGAGTCAGAGGGAAAAGAAGGAAATATGTCAGACTACATGGAAACACTTGAGTTCATAGTTGACACCATTTATTCACACTTATTATCAGAATAATGACTGTTTGTGTAAACTTGGAAATGTGTTGAAGATTTCCGTTATGCCAGCTTATCTCAATTAACTCTTGCTGTTCCTTAATCTGACTCCAACCTTTAACTCCCAGCCTCGAACCCGGACTGTTAACCTCTCGCTGCTCTCAAGCTGACTTCTCTGTGTGGCACATTATATTACATGTAAAGTTAGTTTATTTACCTCCCACCGTGAAAATTAAATGTATGGTGCTCGGTTCGATTCTCTCTGCTTTATTGATCTTTCCTTAATATCTATAATTATACAGGCTCGCTCTGATTCGTTCCATTTTGAAAGATTTCATATTTATGGCAGGAATTATTATAAATATTGGCAAACTTTTGCGGTGGCAATTCGTCGTTGTGCACACGTTGGGGCGTCATATGCGTGGCAATTATACTTTGTTAGGTGGCATAAGCGGTGATAATTAATTTATGGATGATGAGATGAAGTAGATGGGGAGTTGTTGGTTTGGGATAGTCGGCTGGTTGCAGAAATATTCTTACGGTTCCTCTCGCTACTTGCCTCCATCTGCTCCGGCTATATGAGACTTCAAAATGGGGGATTTTTGGAAGGTATCACAGGTAGAAGAAAATTTGAATAGGTCTATGTCCCGTGGACAAGTTCAAAAACAATCCGGTCGTTGTAGAAAAAGTTTTATTGATCGTCCGTCTTACACGCAGGGGTTAAGTTAATTTTAACTATTGTTCTATCGCTATAAGACATTTTGACTTCCGCCAAGGTTTACTTCAAGGTGTAATATCGTTAAGGCGATAATTATAAATGTTTACTGTAACTGCCAACTTTAAATTTATGTCTTTACACTCCAGCCTGAACGCTCTCTAATTCTCCATAATCGGAAAGTTTTATGTCGCGGCAGTCGGTCGGTTCGTGGTGACGCTTTCTAACTTTAATTCAGCTATTTAAAATATTATGCTATGCTGCTATTGGCTGTAGGATATGAATTTGTGTTACGCATTATTCTGATTGGTATATTTTTCGCGGTCCCTCTGGATAGAGGTGGGTTGATAACTTCTATTTGCGCGAAAAAAATATACCTTAACGATTTTCCGTTTCCTGTTTTTCATAAGTTAGCGGAGCAGTCTTAAGTCCCATTTTTACGAGTTACAACTAACGGTACCCAGCTAGTTTCTTGGTCATCGTTCCTTGCAGGAAGGAGGGTGTCGGCATTTATGGCCCTCTTCCGCTCCCTTTTGCACATAAAAGATTTTGATTCTCGCCAAACTGACGGCCTTGTAAAATTTTAGAAGGAACTATTCTTCAGCTTCTCACTTGAAATGTTATGCCAACCCATTTTTAATATTATTTTACTATTCACATAATTTTATTTTCACCTAGTTAAGGTGACTACCTGGGGATTTACGTGATGTAGAGATCTACCGCTTCACTTTTATAATCTGACATCTCCTTTCACTTTTCTGTCCTTTCAGATTTACTCACAATGAAATCGCGATAGACCACGTTTCGGCCATAAATAAGAAAGTTTGCAAAGTCATGTCAGAAATCTGTCGACGTTTTTGAATGTTATTGTTATGAGGGGTTATAAACTTGAGCTGTCATCTGAGATTGACATTTTTTTTCATTTATCGAATGAATTCTATCCTTATAGTCATTAGTACCGTTACCCTTACTTATTGAAAGAATATGTTTCTCTGCTTTTGTCTGTGTCTCGGTAAATGGTTTTCTTTAAACCTTTTGAAAAGAGAATTACTTCTTTTCAGAACCTAATCAACCCTTTTCCCCGGGTCAAAATTTTAACATGCCCATGCTTAACGATCACTCTCATTTGTACATTCACACAAATACACAATGATCCTTCATTAAGTTTTATCTAATGACTACAATATCTTTAATACAATATATATATATATATATATATATATATATGTATCAGATCATATTTAGGTTAATTATTAGCTTTGATTATAACCATATTCGTTTAATCAAAGGTGGCCTTTAATTCCGGCTACAGGGTTATTTAAAAGAAATCCGTATACATGACATACCCACATTCCCTGGAAGAGCAGATACAATCTATCTGCCAGGAAATAGCCAGCATGAACTATAGCGAACGATAAATAGTTTTTTTAAAAAAAAGAGATGCCCAAAATATATGGTAGTATTGGTGGCCAGTTTCAATATCTACGTTCATAAAGTTGGTAAATAAAACCTTTCAAAGCACTTAGAGAAACTATTGTATGGGTTATGAAAGCGCCATTCTACGATACCCGTAGGCGGCAAAGAGCGCCGCTCTCATCTATAGGCAAAGCACCGCCAAATTGGTTTTTAGTTTATCGGGTTGCTCTGTATTTTTATATAACATTAATGCAAGGATTATTTCGCGAGACTGTGTGTGAAACCGTATAAATTGCAGTTCTTGTAACAGTTGAAACGAAATGACAAACAACAGCATTATGAGTTTTGTATCCGAGTGCAGCAATGGATAGGAGAAGATAACAACTTTGTGAATCGCATAATTTTTAGTGATAAAGCTACATTCCATACAAATGGCAAAGTCAACAGACATAACTGTCTAGTGTGGGGTACCCAGAATCCCTATGAATGCGCCGAATATGTGCATAATTCACCTAAAGTGAACGTTTTCTGAGCAATGTCATTGCAAAAACATTATGGACATTTCTTCTTCACCGAAAACTCTGTAACTTGACATACGTGCGTTGATATGATACAGTAATGGTTGTTACAACAAATGGAAGAAGATTCCGACAATATCCTACTCCAGCAGGATGGGACCCCATCCCACCATAACATGTTTGTGATTTTCTGAATAACGAATAACCTCAGCGCTGGATCGGACGAGCAGCGAATAATAACTTCTTCGAAAACTGGCCTCCTAGATCCCCGAATCTTACTCCGTGTGACTTTTAACTATGGGATACATCAAAGATTGTGATATGTGCCACCGTTACCATAAAATCTAAAAAAAACTGAAGCAATAATATTGGAGAAGTTGTCACCACTGTATCTTAAGATATGCTCAAAAGAGTTTGAAAAGAGTTTGATTATCGTGTAGACATTTGCCGAGTTCCACGTGGTTCCCATTTCCAAATCATTGTGAAATCAAACATTGAAAAAAATAATAATTTGAGTTCGTCTTTATATGACATATATGTATCGTTTATAATTTTTATGTAATGAAAAGTGTTGCAGGGCATTAGGAATATTCTGTATTATATAAAACTACAGTTGACAACAAATAGCCGTTCGCTCCAAGAATGAAACGGAAGCTTTATCACTTTTTGAAACAAATATAAAATGTATAGCCGATGTTAGTTCCTATGTTGAAGCGGTTGTCCTTGCAAAATTTTCCTCGTTGGCGCAGCAGTGCAGTTTATCGGTTGAATCAGTTACATTATCGTGATTATTATTCTATGATTACAAGACCCACTGGAGTATAGGCATGGAGCTCTCGCTTTAATAAGTTCAGGAAGGACAGGGGAAAAAAATATATAAAACATCCTATCCGTCCTAGAAATCCTGATAATCATAGTTTTGTTATGTCAGAGCCATCTGTTATCCGTCCTCTACTTTGTCCTGTGGTGGAACCTGTTACATATGTAATTGCTGTCATAGAACAAATTATGTTGAGGTCATCCTTTAATCATCGGCGAAAATGGAATAAATAACAAGGACACAAGTCTATGAAATTACGTTGGTCTTGAACCGTGATTGTTTGGTTTGTATTCGAGGAAAATAATTAATAAATTGAACATAGATGTTTTATGTGAACATTTTTATGAAAAATAGTTTTGAAATTGTCAAATACAGCAACATGTTTTCATTCCTAATGTGACTCAAACTTAAAACGGATATTTTTTTAATTTGCTGAAATCAAATAAATAAAAATGGGATTCCTTTTATTTTTGTACGTGGTTTTTCAATTTACAAACACATTTTTCCAAGGGGATAGAAGATTTCTTAATCGCTTTATTGAAGTAAGGGTGGGGCTTAGTTTCCAGCCAGTTGCAATACGAATACAAGGTAATCGCAAGGTGATAAGTGTGAGACTATAAACAGGTTGTTTTAAATCTATCCAGTGAGGGTTTTTTTGAGCTTTTTCCTTGTCAACGCAGCTGTATGGGGACAGACGTTGTCTTAGAATAGATCATCTCGAGTTGGTTATTGAAGTGTTTTTCCGCCGATAAGCAACATTTTCTCTCAACCGAAGCTAGCAGTAACAAGCCGCTTAACTGTTCGACGTCATGAAGAAAATCGATGTACATAATACCTTAGCGGTCCCAGTAAACCGCCAAGAGAACCTATACAGCTGACAGACAAGTTTCTGCTTTGATCCTCAGTTAGAATTCGGAGAACCCACAGTGCCGAGATTTTCGGTAATTCAAATCATCTGAAAAGTTGGATAGAACTGTAACTTGCTTATCCCAACCTCAGAAGCGATTTCAGAAATCGGTCAAATGTCGGCACAATCGATAAAGTTTCAAACGAACTTTTCCGAAGTCGACGTTATTGACTTTAATTTTCCGCATTTTATCGTTAACTGCAAAACTTCTGTGCCATTCATACACATGTATGTTATCGTCTTATCCCCAAATGTGCCGTTAATATTTGCAAACTTTCATGCCCCAAAGACTTAATAACAATGCGCTCCGCAATCAACGAGTGTACCTCTTGCTCAGGCATGAATGCTACTTACAAACGAAATGACTGAGCGAGACTAACCGGTTTTCCCACGTCTCGCACAGTACTGCTCACAAGAAGTAAAGTTAAAATGTCATTTTTTTCTATTCATTCTTATATCAAAAGTTTAAACTTATTTCTCAATATTATAAATTAGTGCATTCATTGAAATGAAAAATTTCGAATCTTAAGACATTTCTTTCGAACAACATTTTTGATGTTATGATTTTTGTTTAAAATTCTTTGCTAATTAATTATTGTAATGTTATATTTCAAATGTTAAATACTATCAATCTCAAATTTCCCAGACATTTATAAGTAAATAAATGATACTTACACTGCAATATTGCAACTTCGGTCCTCAAATATCAATTTGAATCAACATTTTAATCAAAAATTGAAATGGGTTCCAAATATTTCCCAGACCTAGTGGTGTACAGCTTCTTTGTGCTGTCAGGGGCAGTGACATTATGCTCCAAGCAAGGTCTTTTTTATTTTTTCAGAACAGTAATCGCCAGTTTCTCTTTGTAGAAGACGGTTTCCATAGTTAAAAACGGTAGGGACTGTTGTGACTAGGTAGATATTACGCCTCAAACAACAGAAACAGTTGAAAATCCACGATTCAAATCCCAGGAGCCATAATTAATATTCGTTTTAATTGTATTGGATTCATACGCTTATTTTCATACGTGTTTGTAAACATATGTGTTCCTATAATGTGTACTTAAAACCTGTTTATTGGGATGTATGTACATACCCTCACATTTAAACGTAACGATCTTTTTAGGATACATACACAACCCTAACACTTATGAATAGATCAAAAGAGATAGAAGCAACATAAAGTTTAGAAAATTGACAAATGGTAAGCACCTAATAACGTCAATAATGCTGCCTGGAACGAAACGCGAGACCGACAGAAGTACCAAACATCAATTTAACGAATTTTACACGTTCAGTTAAGCCTCTCCGTGAGAAGTAGTTCGCGTAATCAGTAGTAAGAGATATATCGTCGATTATTGGAACACTCGAGTTCGAGTTCAGTTCGCATACATAATTACCTCACTTGAATTAGAACGCGAGTATAATTAAATGAAAATATAACATGTGTGAGGGCAGTAGGGAATAAATACGCGAGAGTCGTAAAATTAAACTAAAGAAACTAAGTATTGTTACACTTTTGAGCAGATTTAGAAACATGGTAGTAATTATCAGTTTTGCTATAGAAGAGATACATGCACAATCACACCTGTCTCGCGATTCGCTCTAAATACAATAACATTACAACAATTGTACTTATCGAGGACAACAATAAACCTCACACATTATTCAGCAATCGAGGTGATGTTCAATTAGTTTCATTCTTTAACCCTTTCGCCCCAGATAATACATCTGAAAATATTCAGCTAACAAAACAGCAACAGAATCTACCGGGAACCAGGAAGATGACGCAGCTGTTCCCGAAGGTAAAGTGGGAAAGGAGATGCGGCACTAACATTACTTCTCATTGTCGGGCTAACTGAACAAATCGAGAAGTAATTCGCATTCTTGCCAATTATACATTGTCATTACAGCGTGGCGCCAACTCTCATCTCAAAACAACATCACATTAGGCATACCAACGTTTCGCTATATAAAATACTAGTGAACACCAATCCACTGCATTTATCTTTACAACATAGTGCTAATCTTATCCCACTACATTTATCTTTACAACATAGTGCCAATCTTATCCCACTGCATTTATCTTTACAACATAGTGCTAATCTTATCCCACTACATTTATCTTTACAACATAGTGCTAATCTTATCCCACTACATTTATCTTTACAACATAGTGCCAATCTTATCCCACTGCATTTATCTTTACAACATAGTGCCAATCTTATCCCACTGCATTTATCTTTACAACATAGTGCCAATCTTATCCCACTGCATTTATCTTTACAACATAGTGCTAATCTTATCCCACTACATTTATCTTTACAACATAGTGCCAATCTTATCCCACTACATTTATCTTTACAACATAGTGCCAATCTTATCCCACTACATTTATCTTTACAACATAGTGCTAATCTTATCCCACTACATTTATCTTTACAACATTGTGCTAATCTTATCCCACCACATTTATCTTTACAACATAGTGCTAATCTTATCCCACTACATTTATCTTTACAACATAGTGCTAATCTTATCCCACTACATTTATCTTTACAACATAGTGCTAATCTTATCCCACTACATTTATCTTTACAACATAGTGCTAATCTTATCCCACTACATTTATCTTTACTACATAGTGCTAATCTTATCCCACTACATTTATCTTTACAACATAGTGCCAATCTTATCCCACTACATTTATCTTTACAACATAGTGCTAATCTTATCCCACTGCATTTATCTTTACAACATAGTGCTAATCTTATCCCACTACATTTATCTTTACAACTTAGTGCTAATCTTATCCCACTGCATTTATCTTTACAACATAGTGCTAATCTTATCCCACTACATTTATCTTTACAACATGGTGCTAATCTTATCCCACTACATTTATCTTTACAACATGGTGCCAATCTTATCCCACTACATTTATCTTTACAATATAGTGCCAATCTTATCCCACTGCATTTATCTTTACAATATAGTGCTAATCTTATCCCACTACATTTATCTTTACAACATGGTGCCAATCTTATCCCACTACATTTATCTTTACAATATAGTGCTAATCTTATCCCACTACATTTATCTTTACAATATAGTGCTAATCTTATCCCACTACATTTATCTTTACAACATGGTGCCAATCTTATCCCACTACATTTATCTTTACAACATAGTGCCAATCTTACCCCACTGCACAGTTCATATTAACACGTTTCCCTGTTCGATCCTTTTCGCATTAAGATTCACTTGTGTCTGCTGTTTTGGCACATTTGTGAACTGAAAGAGACAGACTTATTACCGGGCCCATTCCTTGTATTTTAGACATTGTAACACTTTGCCAGCCTATGGAACTGGCGGATCCGTGACGCACTGCAGTGTTCTAACATGTACGCAGGTGCAAGGTGTACAAACTTCCCATGATGTTCGGATGTCATATGACACAGCCATAGACTACAATAACCTTTCCATAAAATTTGTTTCAACCGGTGTTTTGTTCGGTATCAAGTTTGCATGTCCATTGCTTCTTGCAATTTAAAGTTCGAAAAACATTTTATGCAAGAAGATCATTTGTATGTTAACAGTATACCATAATAACTCACGTGGGGGAATATTTTCTGTTTATTTATATATTTATTTATTTATATCTTTACATATGAGTTTCCTTACACTGCTCATCACCGGCCTATAACCAACTTAAAAGTTCCTTATTTAAAATACCACCATTGGATGACATCTTCCCCTCCTTTTTTGTATCTCTACTGAAGACAGCAAGTTTAAAAGTTTTTCTCTCTTTAGGATCATTGACTGTTTTGCGACCTCCGTTGGCAGCGGTATCAGGATTGCTCGGCCTTCCAATCGCTGAAAGCAATCAGTCAAAATGCTCTCTATATTTTGGGATCACACGTTTCTTTAGTTTTCTGTTAGTATGTTTTACTATTTTCTTTTAAAATAGAAACGAATACGCATTATTGTTAATGTTCTCAACTCTACTATTTCATGTAACATGCAATTTAAAGATCCAAGCTTTTATTCGTGTTAGTTATATATGCTTAAATGTTTAACACGAGGCAAGTTATTAATATATAGTAGTATTTTCAATAAGCAAATATCTCACAGGATTGTTTAACTTATCCTTAGATACTGACTTTTGTTTATTGATTTTGTGCATGATGGTAATTTGTGCATCTTTAATTCACATAATGCTTTTGAGCAATAAGGTTGTTATCTAGTTACGACTTCATGAGCACGTTTATTACATTTGGTCTTTTATATTTAGCTGTTTTACAAATATGTAACCATTTTGTAATTATTCCAATATTTTTTATATTTTTCAAAATATAAACTGTTCAAACAGTATTATATTATAAATACACTCCTGTAGGTTACCGCTCATGCATGCAGTCAAGTTACTGAGGTTCTGCTTACACATTACAAAGAGTACCTTCATTTGCAAACACATGTCTAAAAGCACTGTGCATGAAACAATCAAGCATGCCATTTATTTGTTGTTGTTGTTGTTTTTGTTTGTACAAAAGTCAAAGCAAATATGCCGCATATATGGCATAGAAATACATATATTCATAAATCAGTTTTTAGTGAGCGTTTTAGGATTAAAGAACAAATGTATTATTTATAAAAAATGCAAACAAGCATTAAAAGTGGATAGATGACGAAACATAAAACTGGTGTGACAGTAAAATCTAACAAGCACTTGAAACGATAACAAGTGCCTACATATTTAGACACAACTTTATGCGACCATTCGGAATTTTTAACGAATTTATGTCCAATAATGGCGAATGCAAATCCTTCTCTTAAGTAAGGTAGGAAAAGAACATAAAATTTACTTTCCGAATCAACAATGCGATAATACTATTTGCCAATTTTGATCGAATACTAAAATGTGTGTGGGATTATAAATAAATAAATAAAATCAGTGTACGTCACCCTGGTACCTGGTTTCCTAAATGGTGAGTGTAAATCCTTCCCTTAGGCAAGGTAGGAAAAGAACAGAAAAGTATTTTCCGAATCAACAATGCGATAATACTATTTGTCAATTTTTGATCGAATACTAACATGTGTGTGGGATTATAAATAAACAAAATCTGTATACGCCACCCTGGTATGTGGTTTCTTAATCCAGGCCGTGAATATAAAAATTTCTATTTATTATTTTACAATAATATCTTACTTCATTATTTTACAGATTTTCCTAATAACTAGAATAAACTAATAAAAATAAATCAAAATTAATTTAACCAAAATATAAATATATTAAACTGTTCCAAATTTAATATTCCAAAATCTGTAAAATTAACAAAATTACTGGGAGCCATCTATTCTATCCTAATGTATTGCATAACTGCATTACAGGTTACTGGTTACCAGCGATATGTACGTATCCAGTACTTTTACAGGAATCACTCTTAAATTTACGTTCACCATTTAAACTTTACACTTATTAATCTTTAAAATCTCTTTAACTCATCTCAGTCATACCAATCACCTTCTCTTTAACAGCGTACGTCACTTAAAGTTCATTATTCACTATTAATCTTTCCTACTCATTTTATTTATTTATTCTAACACTTTAACTCACTGAACACTATCACCTCGCTTCCACCATTTCACTCTCCACATTTTCTTTCCAACCGTCCCTTCCTCCGTTTCTCTTGATCCTCCTGGACCCCTGGTTACACCATTTCTCGCGCTCTGCTCCTCCTCTCCGGACACTTATCCATCCTCCACCTCCCTCCGCTCATTCCCGTGGATCTTCAACATTCGTTAATCTTCTTCTGTAGTCTTCCTTCTTCCACATTATTCATAGATAAAAGTCTTTACGTTCCTCCCCATTCTCTACTTCGCGTTGTAATTAAAAAGTATTTATTTTATATGGAATATAAACATTTGAATTTATCTTGATGAATAGCAGTTGTTAAGGGGAGGTATGTGGAAAATTTAGTGGGTGAAGTTTTGTTATGTGCTGTACCCGACAAAAAATGTCTGCTGATATGTGAAGTGTTACAAAAAGTGAATCACGAAAATACGAATATAGCGTTTCGCTTTTAAAATGCAATGTCTCTTTTATGACCTAAAACGTGTATAATTATCAGTGCAACGACGTTTATGGCCAAAGCAGCGAGGAAGATCCAAGCTTTATATCTGAAATGTATTAATTATATATACCTGGTCCACGGCTTTCATAGATTTGCGGAGGAAATTCCATTATCCTACAAGAATAATGAGTTTCATCTCACATGTAAAGAAAATATATTTAAAAAAAACGCATTACGATTTTGCCGTTCAACGTGATGACCCTCCTGGTTTCCTTCACTCGCGTAACAAATTTTGACTCATTGGGGAATGCTGTTGAATACGATTATTTACTGTGTAGATCAGTACATTAGTGTAGTTATTATATTTCTTTTATTACTTTCATTCTGTATATTGTACCGTACACACATAACAAGCTGGCAATCCCTCATATTCAAGTGTTTGTCACATAACTAAAACGACGCCACTGGAGTTAATATCATTGGCTTCAATTCATATTCGTGGAACGCTCTAGTAGTAACAACTTCATGGGCATGCTAGTACTAGTGTCTGTTCCTTCTAATTTACCTTATATCTTGAGCTGGAGTCACGCCTCCTTTCACGAACGGAGAAAACCGAGCCCAGTTCCAGGTAGAATGACTTTAACATATATTGTCGGATAATTAACTTATTGACCATGGCGGCCTGATAGCTCACTTGGTAAGAGCGTCGTGCTCAGGAAGATAGAGGATTCGAATCCCTCCAGAAGCTAAATTTTTGATTGCTCATAATTTTTCTACACTGTTCCGTTATAATAAATGTTCGTTCTTTAATTTTTATATTAAAACTTATAGTGTTAGAACAACGCATAGGTTGCACATTTAGGTTAGGTTAGCTTAAGTTAGCGTCAATTATATATGTGTGTGTGTGTGTGTGTGTGTGTGTGCGCGCGCGCGCAAAACTTACAGTGTTAAAAGCAAAAAGGTATGCTAGGCTAGGTTAGTTTAGGTTTGCTTAAGTTTAAAAAAAATGTGTAAGCAAAACTTATAGTGTTAAAAACTAAAGTTTATATTAGGTTAGTTTAAGTTTAAAAAATTATATATGCAAAACGTATAGTGTTTAAAGCAAAAGCTTATGCCTTTTCCACTTTGATTACTATTTACTTTACGTGTTACATTGCTACATTACATTTTGCCGTATACTGAATGTGATTAAAAATTAACATGCATCCAAAAAATTAATTTTTGGCGTACGTGCATTACGACTGTTCTATCCGTCTGCATTTGTTGCACACTACAACTTAGGCTCTGCTTTCCATTGCCGTTCTTGTAAGGAGGCGTGACTCTCAGCCCAATATTTTCGTCAATGTGTTCCTTCATGAGCTGGCGCACAGGCTGGTAGGGATAAGAAATTCCCACGTAGTGAAACCGAAATGAATTTTTCTTAAGATTGTGGCGAGTCGAAATGGGAGCTCTTTGCATATCATGATAACCCAGGGTTTCAAAGGGCTTTAATGGGCAATATTTGCTTTATTTTATAATTTCATGATTTCAGTTAAATAATAACTTTCATGTTGACATTTTGCTGCAATAAGTTAATATTGTAACAATTGCTAAGCCAGGGGGCGTAATAATTATTGTGCTTTTAATTCAAGTGAAGTGGGCAGCATCTGCAATTGGCATAAAGCAAATGTTCTTGAGAGTTTTACTATTATTTTAAAATTTATTATTAACATTCTATACACAAGCTATATGCTCCATGTTGTTACATGCAACGATTTGTTTGAAATTAATTAATTATTGTTAACAAAACTTCAATGTGGCTGAATCTTAATCTTTTGCAAACGCACTTCATTCAATCCGGCGCACCACTCTGTAACTAATAAAGGCAGAAAAGTAAAGAAAATCAGAGATTGCCGACGGAATGGTGACGGCAATAACAAAGTGATGCCGTAGCATGATTTCGCGCATTGTTCAAATAATTCTGACATTGATAATTTGTACCGTGCGATCAGTTTTGTTTTCCTCCGGAGGTTTTGTCCTTGGACGAGCGTGTTGCTCGATAGCCGGCCAGCCGGTTTTCCGTGATTAGCGGGAAAGTAAAACAAATCACCATATATCAATACACAAGTCAATTTAAGAGGCTAATTACTTTCCAAATAATCAAATAAGGTGTTGGAACTCCTCGCTTTTATTCTCCACATATTTTTGGTCTCTTTAGGAAATTATTCACCACACATTTTGAAAAATCCGGACAATTTCCTAACGAATATTATTTTTGAGTACTTGTATGGTGTGCGTGTTCGTCTTGTACTTGGCGTGTTTTAATTTACCCCAGAGATAACAATCACAGGTTGTTATATTGGAGAACCGAGGGGGCCACAAATCCCTACTAATGACTCTGTCTTGTGAAAACAACATTGTGAATTGCTTTCGTAGAACTGTTCGCAGTATGAGCAATGGCATGGTCATATTGAAAAAAGTGCATAATTAGGTTCCCTGTCGGTTAATTCTCGAAAAAAAAATGTTAGTGTGATATTCGCAAAAGAAATAGAATCAACCGTATGATCAAATAGTTTGTTCCTTTGAATTTTTCACCACTGAGTTAAAACATGAATCGTGCATAAAGACACGCTGTGATGTTGTGAACAAACCAGTTATAATACACAGTTATGTATACTGTCGAATTAAAAAACGAACAACACAACACATATCGGGCAGCTGCGCTACGACTGCGACAGTCAGCAAGGTCAATAAGTAAGCAGGCTTGTTACGCCATCCCCACTGCGCAGCAAGCACATGGGTGCTGGTCATAAGAAAAATCCCGCACCGCGGTGGAAAGTATCACTGATCGCAAGGTATAAAAAATTACGGTCCTGGGTCACTTTGCTTCAAGTTCAAGAAAATTATTTTATTGTTGTCTTATTAACACTGTTAGCTTTCAGTTAATGGTAGTTATTGTTGTGGATCTGGCAGCACAATTGGATTTCTTGCATCGGGAAGAGATCGAGTTTGAGTTACCTATGCGTGACGTAAAAATCTTGCTCACTTAACGGTTCCTGAGCTTGTTAAGCTATTGAAAGCGGAAGTCAAAACTGGTCATGCTACGCAAGTACATGAAAGGGAGAAAACTGAATGAGACAGCTCTGCGCTACTATTTCAGCACAATATGTAGTAGCAACCATACTTGCCTCCCAAATCCAAGATCACGGTTTTGATTCCGGCCAGGATCGATGGAATTTTTCAGGCGTAAAAATCGCAAGGGAAGCAAAGCCGTGGGTCCCATGTCGTTTATAAAATGACTGTCGTTATTTCCTGGAGAATGTGTGCCGCTTTCACACTAACTATGATGATCACTCTAACGTTAAGCGCTTTAATATCTCTAAAACTCTGTTTTTGATCTCCACTAAACTCAACTAATTCTAAGACACAACTGCCTACTATTCACTAATAGTTTTCCACAAACGATACTCTTCTACTGAACTAAACTAAAACAGATAATTGGACTGCTAGTGCCTACTCTTCCACACTAACTTAGAATCGAACTAGAATGCCTTTTCTCCCAACCAAATGAACGGATAGTTGAACAGAGAGTGTTCCTCGGCCGCAAAATCGCAAATCTAAATAAATATGCCAACTGCCGGTCTCAAATATCTATCTTTATTCTTTCAATGTTTTTTAGAAAAATCTAGAATCTCTATTGGGTAATCTCTTCCCTTCATTTTTTTCCCCCTGCTATATTATTTATCAGATGGCTTATGTGACTTGTTACATCTCTTATGCATTTATTTCAACCGTTAGAATCTCCCTTCCACAGGTTATCAGTCTGTCTTTTCATCCTTATTGTTTATTGCTTTCGTCCTTAGCTACTAACATGACAAAAACACAGCTCCCTAATTGTAAACGAAATAAACATCTTACTCAAGGACCATGCTTTATAATTCTCTCCAGAAAATATTGGTTCTGCTGGGATCCTCTTTTACAAAATATTATTACAATAGGCATCAGAAATTCCCAGGTCAGCTTTTATGGCTGGGGTAGCTTTCTGCAGCCTGGCAAGAGAATAACATTTTACACACAATAATTCCACACTTGTACAGGAAATAAAATGACATTACCTCATGACTATAATAAGGAAGTTACATAAAATTACTTCCTACAATCACTCTAATTAAATATGGTGGTGGCAGTTCCTAAATACTGTCTCAAGAGATTTCTAAGATTGATTGCGTCGTTCACAATGGAAGGACATTTAGCAACATTAATTAGCAAGTGGTTTACTCAAAAAAGTAATTAGTTCTATGTTAAATTGATCATGGTTCTTGATCGTCGTGTTTAACATTTTTATTTCAATTTAAATTTCTGTTTTCGAATAAACAAAGATAAATATCCTTCTAATAATTATTAAAGGTCCACGGAGTCGAAAGAAGGCACAATAGTAGTTTCCCGTCCCCTAAGAAAGAATGAGAAATAGCCAGCCAGCTACTTGTATGCCACCCAATGCAATAGAATAACTAACAGTCAATGAGGAAAACTTCCTGAGCGTGTCCCCCGGGAACCGAATGCACGACCAGTCGCTAAATATAATAGAAGACTAAGAATCAACAAGGAAAACTTTCTAAGCGTGTCCCTCGGGAACCGAATGCAAGACCATTTGACCGGCAGCTCAGAACTGTGACCACTGAAGGGCATGTTCTCCCATATAGAATAATTTACGCATAAATAATGAACAACAAATCTCATGCTCTTGTTTTACGCTTATCCACAAAGGATATGTTTGTTTCTATGTGACGGGTGGTGCGGTATGAAAAATGTGGGCGTCATTTTAACGGTATGTAGAACACTGGCAAATCCCTTCTACAACTGCCTAATATGTGGCATTACTCTCCCCATTGTCTTAACGCTAACAATAGGAGACAGGGAAGGCCCTGCTTTGGCTAAATGCCTACTGTAATTTCGGATATGCAAACAATGGGTAAATTAGCTATGTAGGATGTTTTCAAACTTACCACCGGACGCATGCGAGGATATACTGCAGCGCTACATGAAGAAAATCAACAGTCTCTAGTCCTTCTACAGTTCTTGAGGAAAATCAACAGGATACTAAGAAGAACGTTTCAAAACAATGGAAGGGTGTGGAAGTAAAATCATACTTGTTGAAATAATAGATCCTCTCGGGTCAAGTGGATAAAGTTTTGAAAAATGTTCACATAGCTGCAGCACTTCTGGGGCTTGTTCTATATGAACTACTACAGTCTTTCAAATTGATATACAAAAGGGACCAAAAATGTATACACATTTCAAGCAAAGAAAAAACTGTGTTAACATAACAAAACTGAATTCACACAAACAGAAGTGATGAGCACTAATCATCTTAGACTTTTACAGTTACAACTGTTGCTGAAAAACCTACCATCGATACACTGCTGAGTACGTTGAACTACTGATTGAGCAACGTTTACAAAAGTGTTCTCTGCGATTGCAGCATATGCCGTTTCAAATTCTTCCCGAAGTGCTGCCAGTGTGAACATCGCATACGGTACCCTGATTCTCAAATTTGTCTCCGATGCGTGCAATTGTTACTCGCGTTGGCGGTTCTGTTCTGTACACACGTCTCCATTGTCTTTTTAAATTTCAATTTCATTCTTGGTTTTCCAATGCCCCTTCAAAATTACTTTCCGCTGTTCAAACGATAATCTTCGCTCCATTTTGCTGTAGCAACGCTAGCATAACCTAATGTGAGTCACATCAGTTTACAGAATATCATACGATAATCTTGACTTCATATGTTCAGTGTTGATTTACCTGTCAGGTAGCAACGCTATCATAATGTATGTGAGTCATATCTGTTTACAGATCATAATACTACACATTACTGTTGTTTTCCGTTCCAACTTTGAAAATATATTAAATAGATATCTACTGTGAAAGTATGCATACATTTTTGGCACTCTCGGTAAATCATGGCTTTCAAACAATGTTGCAAGGAACATTTCCTTGTTTATATCATAATAGAAGGAAAATTATCCATGCCGAAGAATTCAGAATTTGAAACTCGACGATATTATAGGAACCATCGGAGTTACTGGTTGCATCGATTATAATAAGATGTAAAGTTATAGAAAAGTAAAGAAAGCTTTAGGATCACGTGGCATATAAATTTTGCTTTGCGACAATCTTTAAGTTATAGGAAAACCTATAATAATGAATAATGAATAATGGATGTTGCTTGAAAATTCTTGGCCGTTGAAATCAGCTCATAATTATGTTGTAATGAAACTTTTGTTCTATAGTTCACGTTTCTTTATTGAATACTTTCCAAAATAATAAATTTAAAGATGGATTAATGCCGAAATTTCCCTGTATGCTGTACATAAACATGATTAATCTCGACGCTCGAAAGTTTCACATTTTCATTAAATGAAATATAAATACCTCCTTTTTATTTTAAATGTATTAATACATTCAACAAATATGTAGATTTCAATTTCTTACCCATCGAGTTGGGATATTCAGTAAAATCAGTTTTATGAACTGGGATGACATATTTCTTTCAGTTATTAGTGATGTGAATTTTTCCACTTTGCGACAAATTCTTTTTCCAAATGCGATAAATGGCGCACTAAAGGATCCAATTGGAAATACAGTCGCAATTAATGTTATTCTAAAAAGGTAGCACAGCCTTTTGTCGCTTCAAAATAATGTCTGACTTGAAAATAACTAAAGGTAATATAAAATAGGTTACAAACTAATTACGCGGAAGTGCTGTATGTTGCAACAAGTTATTTGTTATTAGATAATTTAACATTTCACATATGTTTAACATTATTTGTCAGATTCAGAGCTGGGCTATTTTATAGACGGCGTGTGGTTTTCCAATCCTCGAAAAGTAACACCAAGCTAGAACTTAATGCAATAGAACGAGAAATTATGTAGTTTAAACTGCAATTCAGTACATTTTATTGTCCTGGTACGTGATTTTTAAATAAAATTGAAGCTCAGACATGCCGCCGCCAGACCATCTGCAAAAATATAAGGAAAGGGAGCCACTTTTTATTATGAGGCGGCGGTCGGCCTCAGAAGCTCACCAGTCCCTTGTTACATTCCTGCTACTTGCTACTTGCTACTTAGAATCTTATGAACCAGACGCGTGTTTATTGCGACCACTTTGAAATTTGCTACTTGCGACAGTATTGACAATAATGTTATGTTAAAAAGTATATATCAAGTACTAGGGTAGCATTCAATACCCTGTTAATGATAGAGGGTATTGAGAGTATCGAAAACCAATCTCTAATTCTATCGTAAGAAAATCCCCTAATCGCAATTTGCTTAAGTGTTTGTTTGTGAATGCTTACAATATATTACTGTGCACAGTTAACAAGGAATGAACCAAAAGACGAGAGAGAAGGAAATACGACGCATTTAGTGTTTACCCTCCTAAACTTGATAATTATTTGGAAATATTAATAAGTCTCCATTGGCAGAAATGTAGGAAATTTGTTGAAGCATATAACATTTTGTTTTACTTTATTGTATATTTTTTGTCGTCTTTGTACGGATTTATCTGTTGCTATGTACCAGAACCTTATTTCCTTCCTTTCTCCTCTTATCCATACTAACCTACTTCCCCGTGTCCTTCCATTTGATTGGTCGAAATTAGTATGAAAGCGTCTAGCCCGATGAAGTCAGAGCCTTCTTCTTCTTCTTCTTCTTCTTCTTCTTCTTCTTCTTGTTCTTCTTCTTCTTCTACGGCGCTAGAACCCGAAATTGGGTCATGGCCTGCCAAAGGGACCTCTGCTTTCTCTGCTTCCGCCTTTCCGTTGATAAGGGGCAGTATTACAAGAGAGCGTATGATCTGCATTACGGAACCCCACCAGTCGCCTATCACGCGGCTTTCTAGACCGAAGAGCACCATCTCTCCACTAGGGAGCTCCCCATTTATCCATATGAAGCTAAGTGGAACCCATTCCAGACCTTTCTAACTTAGAAAAAAAAATCTTAAATAGGTGCCGGGAATCAAACCTGGGTCTTCCCGGTCTTACTCCGAACTCTCTACGAGCATACCTCTGACTACAGAGTGAGAAGGCGTAACGACTTCTAGAGGAGAAGACATTTTGGCCAAATATTCAAAACTTGTAGGATCCTTCTTTTCCAAGCCGCACCCACTGACGAAGATATTTGTGGAAGTTACCTCATTGTAAATATTTTTAATTTCAGGGATTTTCTTTTATACATAGGATTTTTAGGTTTTAATATCTTTAACTGAAAGGTAAGTACGTTTTCTTATTGATATTTTATGTCACTTTTAAGTTTGCTTTGCCATTGAATTTCTTTTTTTATATGTGATTGTACTTTTTTTTTTTGAATGGTGTTTAACGCCCGTTTTTATTGCTGAGGCACCACAGGCGGTGGACACTGATGATACATGAGATGAAATGATATATTGTGAAAAGGTATTTTAGGAAGGAAACGTTCCAGGCCTAAGTTTAGGGGTACCTCCCCGGCATTTACCATTTATGAGGACTGAGGAAAACCTGAAAAAACCCTCAGTCAGGGAGGACGGTCCTGACGGGATTCGAACCCCAGACCTCCCGCTCACGAGTCCGCGCCTTAACGATATCAGCCACCCGTGGCGGTATGATGTAAGGCAAGCAATTTCAGTATTATGTTTTATGTCACTTTCCTCTTGTGCTTTACATTTAAATTCCCCTAGTGTTCAAATTTAAGGCAACGACGTGGTGGTGTTATATAATTTCTTACATTTTTTTGTGTTTTATCAACTTTTGAATTTTATACGTCACAGTAGCAGCGTGTTTAGTGTTGTATGGTTGATTATTTCCGTGTTACAATAAAGTACATTTTGCACAACTCTTCTCGTAAATAAAACTATCTCTCCCGGTCACATTTGGAATGCCTTTCTTAGCGCATTTCCTAAATATGACTCGATGAATGTACACCGATTGGAGGATGCAAGAGTTTCTATTAATGTTAAAGAAGGAATGACTACAGCACATGCGGAAGAATGTTTATACTTGAGTAAATATATTTACCTTAAAATTTGAGGCAGCATTAGTCAATATATTAAAGCGGATGAAGTATTAATTTTGGGAAGCACCGTTTACAACATGGCTGTTTTATTGATGTACATTAAAATGAACTCAGATGTCGACTTATTATATAATTTATTCTGTCATCCCTGCATAATCTGCTAATGTGACATTTACCTTGTCAGAATAAAAGAAATAAATGCATGTTTTACAGACTTAAAGCCAGTTAAATGGGCAGAATCACGGTAGGAAAATTACATACACGCACCAGGCCCAAATGATAAAGCTTTTGTGTGCGCATACAAATGAGATAGGTTTTCGGTAGACAATGAAACGTATGTCGTGAAGCAGACAGCCTAAGCCCCGGTTGCCACGTTAGTATCCTCTATTGTAACACGGAACATCTTTTGTTCTACCCATCATCACTCTCCTCCTGCGCATCATAACGTCTATTAGGAAAAGCAGAGGGGATTTCATTTGAAAATTGTGTTAGGGGAAGGGAGCCAGAGATACCAGAACATACTTGCTCTTAGCTTTAGTGGATAATTTCATTTCAGTTTTGTGGTGTGAAAGATTATTAATATGTCATAATTTTATAGCTTCTATTATCTATCAACCCCAGACCATAATTATAATTTTCAATATTAATATATATAGATATCTCACCTCTATTCTCATGTTCGCTTCACTCATAAAATGATCTTGGCAGTTGGTAGCTCAGTATGCGCCACATCTACCCGCTCAACGCCGGTAAGCTGCGATACTATTGGTGACGAAAGAAATAGAATAAATACACATGCATTTTTTTTATAAATCAATGCCATTCATAGCATTATAATATGAATAGATAGCGCTAACTTAATAGAACAATTATGCAATTTAAACATTGCGAAAATATCTAAATATGCTTAACTTTTGACGATAATGGAAATACTTAGATATCCTTCGGTACAAATCTGTTTATCCTCAAAATATTTACTGGTTCTTCCCCTATGTCATTTTGCAGTTCATAAAAGGTTTACTGCTCGATTTGCTTTTAAATTTTATGATTTTGTAGCTCGTGTTATGTAATTGATTGCAGCGAAAGAGATTTCCATGGCAATGATACTATCAAGCATTCTTTTTGTTAAAATATCTACGATTTATTTTCTTTTCCAATACTGATCCTGTAGTTTTGAAGGTGTTGACCATTTTCCACATTGTCATCTAATTTCGTATATTAACTCTAGAAATACTTTCCGAAAACTCTCTACGACAATTAATATATTCCTTTTTATGAAGTTACATAAAATATCCAAGCCATGACTCTGTTTAAAGAGACAAAACTACAAAATGTTATCCGAGTTACGGGCCGGCAAAGCGCGCCTGCGTACTGGTGGAAGACAGTAGTCAAGGCTGTATAAAGAATATGCAGGTAGCAGCTTGTAATTAGTTAGAGAAAGGCTTTGTCAACGAACGATTGTACGTTCATGTGTTGCTCGGTACCTTTATTGTGGACATATTGTTTACTAATTGTTCTTCTTAGTTATGCCAATACATTATACTTGAACGGATTTTATGTATGATGTATATGTGAAAATGGTTTCTTGCACAGAAGTAGTAAGACAATTAGCAAGAAAATATCTTGACATCGTGCTCCAGGTATAGAAATTGTTCACCAACTTTCTAAAAAGGTACAAGGGACAAATATCTCTCAATGGCAAGAAACGTGTTCCGCATCGCCATGTTCTTCCTTAAAAAAAAATTTACATGAAATATAGGAGCATCTTATGTAGCTGCCGGTAGTGTGGATCATTTTCAATGTCTGTTAAAATGCAAGATAATGTTTATTATTATCAGATTTAATGCAATATAATTTTATGTTTTCATTAAAAATATAAATGCTAAAATAAAATACTAAACTTATGCGCAGCGTCTCTGTCTCCCATTTTCGGTTGCAGTACGCAATAAGCAGTTGCGCTAAAGCGGCCCAAACTCAAATAGCCCCAGATCACTGTACTCCTTAGCAATACACATCTGTGTTGACCTTAGCAATACACATCTGTGTTGACTCCCGCCCATTTTTACCAATATTTGAATAAGCCGTTCTATAGTATATGCAGTCATTTACTGCCGGGAGAACTCGAATAGCGAGGCCCAAATAAATGAATAGCACAATATAAAACTTTAACAAATACATACCCGTCTCAAAATTAAACTTTCTCCCCTTTCCTTACCTTTAAAGTTTACCTTTTACTGTCTACAAGTATTTCCTTCATATTTTATGATGAAAATCATACATCACAATTATTTGTCTTGTCTTATAAGAGCGAAGGTTTTATTCACGATTGGAAAAGTTGGCTCTACGATGAGATTTCTCGTGTGACATAAAATATTTTTCATTGCTATTATTTAAACCAGAGTAATATTAAAATTTACTTTTTAATAAAATAGGTGTTTATGTACATTTATCATTGCTTAAAAGAGAGAGCTCTATGTTGTCGATGAGAATGATGTTGCTTTTTAAAGAATTTTGTTTATACACATGTAAGAGTTGTAAATTGAAATGTCCAAAGAAAATTATGTATTTATTCCAGAAGATGTTTTATTTTATGCAATAAATGCACGTCGCCATATCAGCTGGCTGGCTATAAATATGTAATAGCCCAAAAGTGCATTTATTTTCCTTTAACTTTCATTTTAAGTATACCTTTAGAAGTAAATTAAAATTCCTAGTGAATAATACATTTTTTTCTAAATTCCTACAAACAAACCCATGATTTAAATTGCCAAGGAAATCGAAAGGAAGATTACTTGGACTATACTATAAATGGGGCGAAAAGTTTTTATAACAGTTCCTTTACTCATTTTTTTTACATGTTCTCCCATTTTTATAACCAAGTTTTTTATAAATACTCTACAACACATCTCAAAGGCTTTCCTATCTTTGTGTTCATGTGCAGTATATTTCCAGGAATATTCCACCCTTCAACCTAACAGAACGTTATTGTGAAAAACAACTAAATTGGGTCAGTTCTTAATCAAATTAATCTCCAGAACTCTTCTGTTTAATTAACCTTAAAACTCCATATATCTTCCTAGCAATTTATGTAATACTTTTTCATCTGCATTTTGCCATTTTTGTGCAAGTAGACGTTTTACAATCTTACCGTCTTTAGACTTTATTTTATTACAATAATTTAATATTTTTTCAGCCACCTTCCCGATGTTCCTTTTTCTATTGACTTGCAAGTACAGCTACTCTCCTAAGCAACCTCAAAATCATCTTGCAAAGGGCTCTAGGAAAAGTATAAACTTTTCCAGCTTGCTTCTATCCCCCAGATCTGCACTCCATACTGTATTCTTTTCTTGTATAAACTTAGTCTTATAAATCCCCAAATTTAATCACTTACCCTGTTTTGATTGGAAATAGCGAAACTTATATTATACAACATTGCTTTTCCTTTAACAAATGCACTTTCTTTTTAATCCACTACCCCTTATTATTTATTAATCATATTTCTGTTCAAATACACGTTTGTTTATCACTCAGCCTTGATCCATCATTTTTTATATATTTGAGTTCTTTCTCTTTCCTACTAATGTGTTATCTTATACGAGGTGGTATCCAGAATATTCGGGACTGATGCTGCCATCTGGTCAAAAACTTACTTTGAGACTAATGACCGCCGTCAACCTCGAAGTAGTTACCTTCCACAGGTATACACCGGTTCCAGCCTTTCTGTCATTTTCCAAGTGCATCTTGGAAGTCATTCATGTTCTTTGAGAGTGTTTAGCACAGACAGCGTTTCTTCTTGAATCCTCTCAATTGTATCGAACCAACGTTCTTTCAACTTGATTTTCAGTTTGAGGTATAGAGCAAAGTCGCAGGGTGCTAAATCAGACGGGTACGGTAGGTGGGGGACAACCGTCATGTTTTTCGTCAAAAAGCTCCTGGTGAAAGAGGAATGGTGACAGGACGCATTATTATGATGCACCAGCCAGTTCCCTTGTCGTCAAAGTTCTGGCCATCATCTCCGCACATTTTCACGGAGCCGTCACAAAACATCACAGTAGTGCGTGGAAGCCACTGTTTGATTGAGTGGGATGAATTTTTTGTGCACAATTCCCTTGGTATCAAATAAAACGAGGAGCATGCTCTTGACTTTGCTCTTCTCTTGTCTCACTTTTTTTTATAAGTCTTGGTGAGTTCGGGTTCTTCCTCTGGGAGGATTGTTGTTTTGTCTCAGGATCATAAGCGTACATCCAGCTCTCGTCGCCGATGATGACCCTGGACAAGAAGGTTGGGTCATCGGATACGGCCTGATGAAGCTCCGTGCAAATTTAAACATGCTGCACCTTCTGATTAGCAGTCAGGATCCTTGGTACAAATTTTGCACGACACGATGCATGCCCATTTCATCAGTTGAAACTCTTTGGGATGTCCCATAACCAATCCCACTTCATGAGAAAGATCTTCAATAGTTCTACTCCATCCTCACGAACGAGGTGTTGAACTGTGGCAACAATGTTGGGCGTTGCGCAGCTGATGAGCCTACCGGAGTGAGCATCATCTTCAATAGCTGAACCAAGCATGCCACTCAAACACACGTGTACGGCTCATGCTTTGTCCTCCAAATACTTGTTGAATCATTGCTAGGGTCTTCGTAGCATTTTTCCGAGACTTGCACAGAGTTTGATGCATACTCTCTGTTCTAATCTTGGATCCTTCGTAAAATCGCCACACACTACACACAGAGTATCATGAAAATCCCAATAGAATCTCAATACATCTACCCAGCTGTATGAAATGTTAAACACTCACTCATCAGATGTGCTACTGTTGCCACCTAACGGTAAACAACTCTACTGTCGAGATGGCAGCACCATTCCCGAATATTGTGAATACCACCTCGTATATTGAGAGCTTACATTGCAATGGTAAATACGCCAACCAGATGGATGCAACGCATGGATGTGTTCGGTCAGAACGCTCAAAACAATCTTGTAATATTCCCATTAACCGTGAGGATTTCATGTTGATAAACCATTCCACGACATAAAGAACGAAATCATCATAATCTTTCCTGCCGACTTAGCCTTCTTTAGTGTCGGAGAACCAGATGACTTCCAGGCTGAGCCCCCATGTTTGCTTTTGGGATCGTAATGTTGAAGTTAAGTCTCGAATGATGGAACTCAGGTGAGCCATGCTCCGCTTCCAGACGCTGAAGCTCCCGATACATCTTCACTCGCACCATTCTTCTGTTCAGGCATCAACAATCTCGGCACGGCATCCATACGGTTCAGACGCATCTTGTGTAAGCGATCGTGAGAATGGTGAAAACACTACCATGCGAATCTATACCATGTCTGCAAGTCTATCTACTGCTATTCGTCGATCATCCCAAAAAATTACGGCTGCTGTGTTAATCATGGTCTAGTTCAAAGCAGTGGTTGGAGGTTCTGGACAGCCCTCCTTTGTTGTTGAAACATGGCCCTCCAGGAACCTTTTGATCCAACGAAATAAGTTTGATTGTGGCAAAAATATCATGGATATCTGCTTGCTATAACATCACGTCGCTTCCATACCGGATGTCTGCAGACGGAAGCAAAATTTCAGAGCAGCGTACCGCTCGTTTCCATTTTGCGTGTCCACTGGCAAACACTCGCTCTTTATTGGCATCCTATGCCAAGACGCATGTGCGTACGCATTTCCAATTTTTCCACAAATCACGTGAAATTTGTTCTTCTCATATTTTTATATATTTCACTGCCGTGATTCCACTATGTGATGAGAAAAAAGAATCATTCTCAGTCTTTATTGATTAACCTTCATACTTTGCTGTCAGGCCTCGTTCCATGTTATATTTACTTTATGATCTGCTTTCACTAAGTGGATCACCTCATTAAATAATTATCAAAAAGCAAGCTGATATAGTATCATTCTGTAAATACAATTAAAACAACTAAAGAAAGTTTACATTTTTATGTTACTATTTAAAAATAAGTATCTCAAAACACCTATAGAATGGTTAAATTGTTGCTACTATTAGCAGATTATTCCTCTTCTTGAACATTTGCTCTCATGATCACCCTTAACCTATTATGACAAATAATACCACAAGAGGGTCTGCCGACAAATTCACCAACGCAGTGAATGAATGGAAAGTGCAGGCTCTTGAGTGATATTTATTAGTACTATTTCACGAACAAAATAAGAATTTAAAAATAATTCCCGTAAACTTGGCTTACAATATTGTAATAACTGCACATTTATACTTACAAATACTTAACATTTTCAAACCATCTAGCAGCAGACGAATGTTGGTTGTCAGTAATGCCAATAGAGAAGAACGAAATACGGGTTTGGGATTCCTTCATGAATAGAATAAGAATAAAAGTAATATATGTTTGAAATTCGCGCACGGATTATTAACAATTGTTTAAATTTTATACTTACTTATGAATACTCACCTATTCAGAAACCGTGAAAATGAAACAGACGAAAGTCGACCATTACAGTCTTTATCGTTCGATTTACTAATACCAACTGAGAAAAACAAAACAGAGAAAACATTTTAGCTTTATGAACGTCGTGTTTACCAACATTTATGTTATTAAGCAGATATTGTCACATAATTTGTAACGCTATTTCAGACTGTTTGTCTGAATACACAAAAACAATTGCTTGAATGAATACACATTATGTATGTTAAATTTAAAATTACTGAAAACGCAAAAAAGTGATCAGTGGTGCGTGTTCACGAATTATATAGTGGGGTTTACAGTTGGCTACACTGACACAAGACAAATGCAGGTCGCGTGATAAAACGAATTTGATAATATTTTTCGATAATTTCACTGCGATGCCGCTTGTGATTGGTTAAAATTCAAAATTTTGTTTAATTCCATTAGCCGCTTTTAAGATGACATCACATAAGGGAAAAAGTAATTATAATTTTCAGTAAACAGTATCGCGTATACCAAAGTAATGTTTATTTTTTATCCCTGCACTTACAACACACTCACCCCTGGTTTACTCAATGCTGGTAGGTTTAATATTATAATCAGAAGTATATATGTAAATTGTCTTTCATTGCAGGGACGGGTGTTATCATATTCTTTACACTAAGTTTGCTTATTTTTAACAAAACTGTAGCCAGGATGCCTTTTGTAGTTACAGTATAAAAGGATTTCATATTATAGATTGTCTTATAACTTTGGTTTATCGTTTCTGGACCCCTGTAGTTATATTTTCAATAATAGTTGTTACTTGGCTGTGCTTGCAAAATCTAGAAATTACAACATTGAGTTTTGAAGAAATTACACTTGCTATATAATAAAATGGCAATAAAACGTTTTACTCTTAAGCTCTTCTCGAGTTCTGCTCTTAGGATAAGGTCTCGGCTTATCCATTGCCTTTTTTCTTCGTCTAAATAAAACTCAAAAAAACCAAAGGCTGGGTGTCACAACACTTCCAAACTCGAGATTAACGAAATTTATCCAAAGAAAGTGACTATAATAAAGTAAAAGAAATGTTATACCCATTTAATAAAGTAGTTTAATCTTCTCTTTTACTTCAGGGGAAAAAGCGATTACTCGCTCCTAGTTGTAGTAAAGTTTAAAGTCAAAAAAGTTATATTATAATTAAGTGCATATTGTGTGTGCAGTTTGCACGTGACTGTAATTGGTGTTCTGTTTATACAACCAGTGAAATGGATAGTTGGACATTGTAAACAAAGGAGACGTCACACCGTTCTCTCCCTCTAATGCTGTACGTGTTTCTCCCACTCCACTCAACTCCTCAAGCTAGCAAGCGGAATAGCCAGTTTTGGGAGGGCTGAACTGCAGCGATGGACTGGCCGTGTAATTGGGAAATCAACTAAATTAGTATGCAAACAAAGGGATGATGTTAATGTTACATAACTGGAAACTCAACAACACAATGAATTAAATGTTAATTATATACCCATAATGTATGAAATGAAGACTACAGTAGCGTAAAAAATATAACAATCCATACTCTCAAATGCAGAATTAAAACAAAATTTATATTTAAAATGTTCAGATACAAAATTTTATATCCCAAAAAGTTAATCGAGATACCATCAACGATTATGATAACAGAAGTATTTTTCATAGACTTAATTAGAACATTCACTAGCGAAATACTAAAAATAAACATAAAAGAAATGAAAATAAAAATAAAATAAGATGATAAATGCATCTGAAAGAAATTCTCAAAACAAAATGTGAGGTCTTTTATATTATGTGAACTTTATAAAGAAGTGTCTTCTAATACTGAACATTTAATATGTCCATGAACCATTCCTCACAACATCAGCATTAAGTCTTCTAGAAAAAGCCGAATAAGGTGTTTAAATAATGAAAATTCATGCTTCAATCCGAGACAGAGTAAACTGTGGTTCTTTCCTATGTGTGGTCCATTTACATTCTTACTCAAATGTGCTTGATGACGTTCCAAACTGGAGACTTAGAGAATTAATTATTAACTTGGTATGACGTGGATATGGTGGGATCAACATCTTTCAAAATCTCCACAGGTTTTTCTCAGCCCTCATAAATGCAAATGCCAGGGAGGTACCTTAAACTTACGTCTGGAACGTTTCCTTCCTTAAAATATTCTTTCCCAATATATCACTTCATTTCATGTATCATCTCTGCCGTGGTGCCTCAATAACAAAAACGGGCGTTAAACGCTATTCAAAAAATCTCCAAAAATTCGTGTGCATTCATGTATGACATTATTGTAGCCAAATCATTGAGATCAGCTGCTGTTATTCATCACAAGACATCACAGGAAATTCTACCGGTTTGATAATTATGCTGGATGTAACGTTCACCATATCGCATCCTTTGGTAAGCTACAAACGAGACACTTTTATAATTCATTTTAAGAGTAAATAATGTATTAATACTGTAGATTCAAAAGATGTTAATATGTAGTACTGCTGTGTTAAGTAAATAAAAACTGAGACCTCTCCCCTAGTTAGGTTAAAATTCTCGTCCAACCAAACGATAATTTCCGAATGCCACTTGGTATTAATATTCCCTGCAGGGGAATTCCACAGAAAATCAGCGCAATGGACTAATGATGTGCATTTGAGACCGGAAAGGTTGTTCATTTATGTAAGATACATACAATAGTGATATATACTTCCTTACATCCATGCTCGATAGCAAGGTTATGGTTTACGGCTTATTCGCCCCCGCCTGCTACGGTTCTATCCTCTTTCACTATCTCCACTTTACGTGATATCCTCTCTGCAGTCTATTAAAGTGTTGAATTAGCCTGGCATATACCAGGCTTGTGGTTGCGAGTTCTACCAGGCTCTAGGTCCAGGGGGCGTAGCGCAAGCACTACATCACAGATGTCTGTGTGCCCCGTGGTCTTTTGCATTAGGACGGCACCTTGTTTCCTAAACCGACCCGCCATTCGGCTGCAGGCGATTACGTCGCCCAAGCGCGCCGAGTGAACTGCAGCTTCAAAAGCCAAGCGCATCCAGCTACCAGAGTTTCACTGGCTGATAGGTCGTACTAGCTTAGACCTACTCCTTTATAGGAGTGAGTGACCCCAGCATTAAGGAAGCCACCACCGCCTCACAACGACACGCCTTAGGCACTCCCCTGGGACACTCCGCTCTTGCGAGTACTCAATTACCCGTGAGTTCCGGGAACCACTGCCACGCCGAGTCCAACCCAATCCGGACAACTCCCTTTCGGGAGGGGCTCGTCTCAAGTCCGGCCCGGCTCCCTCTAGTAACGTCAGAGGTACCACGGGTACTCAGGGTCCGCAGAGCCCGCACCTGGAGCATCTGTAGAGCAACGACCGAAGCCGCGCCCCCCCTTACGGGAAGCCTGGCATATACCCACAAAACGACTCGATTCCTCTCAGAATTGGAACCATTTCACTTCTGACTTCCCAGTATTTTCCTCGCAAATGAAAGTATGCATTGCGGGACTCAAATACAGTATAGTGGCGAGCGTGACCTCGCCTTTTGCAATTAGTATGAGATTTAATTTAATAAAAAGCACTTGGACACGTGAACTCATTTTCAATATTTTTGTATGATGTTGTGAAAGATAAGAGGTCATTCATGTTCTTTTAGACGCTACCCATATTCTTCTTTCATGTTATCTAAAGGAGAATGTTTATAAATGCATGGTCACTAAAGATCGCTTTTCGGGGAAAAAAAATTAGCATTTCATTGTGAGTTTTTTTTAATGAAGCCTTATCCCAATACTCAAATGAAAACTTAAAATTCTAACCGGTCTGCTTTCCCTTTCCTTAAAAAATGTTCCCTAAGTGTCTTATCAAATGATTAATCGAAACTTAATTTTAAAGCGCAGGAATTCAAGGCAGAAGTCGTTCAAATTAAAATGTTCAACATTTCGATCTTGATCAATGGCAATGACTCCGAAATGTAGGAGTTTTAAATATTTGACATGACTTCAAATCGAAACAATTTTAATACTTCAGTCTAAACTGACAGAAATGGCCTCAGTGTCATATCCGAGGATTTCCAGTTTCTACGAGGGCGAATCAAATGAAAACTTAAAAAGTGTAATAAAAATCCAAATTTCGCTCCACTGTGCTGTTAAGTTAGAAGTAATGTTATAAATACGTTAAGGAATATAGTATAGGTGGCAGGACATTACAGTCAAGCAAACGGCATCATAGTATCAGTTTAACAATCGCCGCCTCTCTTCAAATATATATAAGTTCTTATATTTTATTCTATTTAAGGACGCTCTTTAACATCTCTTTCCGTTTGCGTCCCATTCTATTCAGGACATGAAACGACCGATAAATTTTACTCAGAGGCCTCTTCTTTCAGGCTTGAGGTTATATTACGATCCGTAAATATACGACATGGGACCAAAGGCTTTACTTCCCTTCCGAAGGAGGCCATGCTTAGGATTTTTACGCCCTAAAATATCCATCGACCCTGACCGGGTTCTAACCCGCGACATTGGATCTACGACGCAAATATTTATTTTAATAGTGTTTAACGGCCGTTTTTTCTACTGAGGCAGCACAGGCGGTGGGCATGATGATACATGAAATGAAATGATATATTCACAAAGGAGTTTTTTTTAAGGTAGGAAACGTTCCAGATCTAAGTTTAGGGTACCTCCCGGCATTTGGCATTTATGAGGACTGAGGAAATCTTGTAAAAACCTCAATCTGGGAGGACGGTCCTGAGACTAGACGCAGACCTCCCGTTCTCGAGTCCGCGCCTCAACGACTTCGGCCACCCATGGCAGTATGACGCAAATGTGATTTCCACTAGAGTGCACATAGAAGAATAGAGCTGTGTTATTTTTTTTTTTTTTTTTTTTTTTTTTTTGGAATAGTGAATGTGTGAAATGTATGGAAAAGTCATCGAGGAATAAAAATTCTGTAGGGTGATGAGTGTTTGCCACAGAGCGAGTTTATGAATGGGGCAGGAAGTACAGAAAGGTCACCCGGGTCAGACCTTCTAGTTGAGAGGCTAGAGGATATTGAAGCAGTTTAAGTCTTTCTGCCAAGTAACGGTAGATGAAATTGCAAAAATTCTGAACGTAGTCCTTGCTCAGCGCCTGAGTGTTCAGATGAATGGGTACACCAGGCGGTACACGAGTGGCTGTGCAGTGGAATGTATGTGCTTTATAAGCGCTAGAGGACTTGCATTGAACGTAACATAGACTACGTAGGAGAACTACGGTTGTATATCACTTTTTTCACCACATTAGATTTGTACAGAATATTAAGGTTTACATTTGACTCGCCCTCGTATGTGGTTTAAGCGCAGTTGCCACTAAACTGAGCGCTGGTGTTTTGCATAGAATCCTAGAAATGGAAATGAAGAATCAGACATAAAAAATTCGGGTCCTGGCAAGGATTCGAACCATAAACTTCAGCCCTCCGGGCTGACGCCATAACAAGCTGAGCTACCGTGTCTTCCTCCAAGCACGGAACCACGAACCTCTCTTCTGGTCATAAGGTTTCTCTGCTGTGAGGGATTTATTCCGTAAGAGGCTACCCGTAGTGCAACGAGTACTTGTGACCCCTTCTAGCAACCCTTATATTATAGTTGCGGTTAAACTAGAAGCCTGAGTCATTATAACTATAAGGAAAAAATCTCTCATGGTACAGGAAACCTCGTAGTCTTCGAAGTATATAAAATTCGATGAAAGGGCATCGTGGTTCCATGCTTGGAAGTGGGTATGATAGCTCAGTTGGTTAGAGCGTCAGCGTTAGGCTGAAGATGTGTGATTCAAAACCGGGTCACCACCGGAGTTTTTTATTTCCAACTTATATCCTACACATGACTAGTGGGAAAGAAAATGTTTCATATATAAATCACAGAATTTTTCTGCAAAGACAAATAAATCAACCCTACCATGCCATACAATGTCTAACAATGTATAGTCAATGTCTATCGCCTTTATTGACTATAGCAAGACCTTTGACTCAGTCGAACATACAAGCATATTACACGCTCTGGCAGCTCAAGGAATAGAGGCAAAATATGCGTATCTTACATAAAATCTATAGCAAAGTTTTGCGAAAGGAAAAACGGAGGAGGGAGGTCAACCATTCCAACTAGAAAGAGGAGTTCGCCAAGGCGATCCATCTCTCCCAAACTCTTCACCTGTGTAATGGAGCGTATATTCAGGAAAATGGGCTGACATAATTACTTCGGAATCAACATAAACGGCAGTCGACTAATAAATCTAAGATTTGCGGACAATATGGTCTTATTCGCCAAAACACTGAAAGCACTATAAACTATGTTGGAACAATTACGTGATCATAGCTAAAGTGCAGAGCTGTCACGTCACTAAGCAAACTGAAGACACAGCTAATATCTAACGGACCTCAAATCCTAATAAAAATAGATGGAATAGTCCTCACATATGTGAACGAATATACAAATCTAGGACAGCACAGCAGATTTCCTTCCATGATAAAATGCAAAAATAAATACAAAGTACCATCTCATTAACCTGGAGAGCATTTATACCCTTAAGTTTATATTGTTAGACCAAACACTAACAAATAAAATCAGATTCCAGACGCTCGAAACCTGTGTAGTAGCTTTGAAGGACAAAATACCTTCAGTATTAATACATCAGTTATCTCAGAAAACAGACATCGCGCAAATAGCTACCAGAAGCAAATGGCAATGGGGCGGTCAGGACGCAAGAATGCAGGACAATAGATGGACCTACAAGATCTCCATGTTGGACCTCCGGATAGGAAAAAGGACACAAGGGAAGACCCAGAAGAAGAATGACAGACCTCTCCAAGGAACATGCAGGTCCAGATTGGTCAAGAGTAGCAAGAGGAAGAGAAAAATGGAAATCTCTCGAGAAACAACCAGTGTAGTTAGAAATGGAGTAGCCAAATAATAAAACAGGCAGTGTCTTAAAGAGCACACGAACAACTAGCGTGGAATAGTTCACCGCGTTAGGAAAAAGAACCGAGCTCTACCTACTTGTTAGGAGGCCTTTGCCTTTAAAGGACACAATAGGCTACCTTTATCTTTATCTTTATCTTTATCTCGGGCTTTGGATTTTATGATGGTGCAATCTTTACAGGGAAATATTTGGAAATGTTGAATATTTATAACATTGCAGGAGTTCAGATGCCCTACGACAACTTAAAACTCATTTACTTCCGACATGATGATGTTACACCACATTGCGCAAGAACTATGGGTGACTATGTTGAAGACATGTTTGATTTCTAAGCTATTGGAGGACAAGAGGTCACAAAATTTCCTCTAGATAATATGATTTTACATCAATGTATTTTTTCTTTCGGGGATTAGTGAAAGATAAAGTCTACACTAAAATCCACAAACCACAAACAAGCGGACTTCACCAAATTGAAAAATATTGTAGCAAGCAGTTTGGATATAGCATTACTTCACAATTCAAGCCCTCCCCCTTTTTTGTAGTTTTTGCATTTGTTTTTCAATTTTGGCCCATTCTGTATTATTAATTGTGGAATTAATAGCTTCTTAAGGTTGTACTTATCGTTTAGTTCTCTTACTGAAACGTACCAAATTGGCAAACGTTTGAATAAAAATATGAAAATATCAATATTGTACAATAGAACTAACATGTTTAATACTATGGGAATTATAGTCAGGTCGTTTTGCTTGTACGTTTCCTGCAAATGCAAATACTATTTTTATTCTCAGTCATCTAAGTTTAAAACCGATACATTTACAAACTACAGTCAGCAGAAGTAATGAATATTCTTACCAGCACGAAAAAAGTACGTAATTTCAATAAAATTTCAATGGAAAATATGAAAATCAAAACATAAGTCTGTGGCGGGCTTTCTCCCGGTTTCAAAATCCCCAGGCAACCATCAGGATTATATTATATAATTTATATAGTCGAATTCATTTTATATAAGTTTTGTAAATATTACTTTTCAAACCAAGGGCCCATGTTCATGTTATATTTATTTTGTAGCTGCCTTTGCTGCAGAAGGCGTCGGCAGAGATGCGAGGTTTTTATTTGTGAAAGAAAACTAGTAGGAATTCGAGACCCGGGAGCATTCTTTCAGTATCCTTCGTTTCCAGTCGGTGGTGATATCAGTCCGTCAGTGTGCTCCGTTTCAAATCAGTCGCAACAACAGTGTGTTCGTTTCCAGTAAGGTGTCACATCAGTTATGATAAATTATCAGTTGCCAGAGGGGTAAAAATTTCATGACTTACGTTATTTCAATCAGTACATTATTGTCGACGATAAAGCGAGAAGTATAGAAACTAGCATAAAGCTTTGTCAATTAATAAACAGAAATTGAACGTGCAATGGTGCTCGTAGTTTGCGTTCGATAGAGACAAACCTCTGTCAGGCGAGTGTCTTCGGAAGTGGTGAGAGACAGTTTCCTGAAAACATGGCGTGACCTACTAGTAAGCGTTCTTAAGGCTTTTTCTAATTTCCGTATACAATTTCTGAACCCTAAGGTTGAAACACACATCGAATAAAATAATATAGTCAGCTGTCATCAAAATTCTTTATCAGTTAGCTATAATTTCTCCCGCTCCTTCCCCACGAGACAACGAACTGTCTCCAAAATATTAGCCGAGTCTCACAGCTGAGATCAAGATGTCATAACTCCATCCATCATCCGGATGAGAGAAAAAGAGGATAATTTTCACCAAAGAACTTCACATCCCCCGTAAGTACCGAATTGGGGGCCCTTTATCAAATAATCAGAACTATAATCTCCTTTCCTTCCCTACCATCATTCATTTATTAATAAAAAATCCGCTACAAGTCGACGCTAATGTGCGTTTTTTCCGATTAATGAGCATCAGGGTGGATATAAACGAGCAAGTAATTTTTTTTTAAATTGTTTGCTGCATTCAAGAAATAAATAAAAAATATGTACAGAAAAAATTAATAAATTGCACGGTTTATACAGGTAAAAGAAATATGTTTCAAATTGCTTATTAAGATGTACAGTGATTAAGAGCCTTATTAATGAGTTTATTAGATGCGTCTGTCATAACAGAAAGGATTAAAAGTTTATTTGAGCCCTTATCTGAACGAGAATAGATATATAAGTAATAATGCATACTGTCTAAAATATATATTTCACAGAAATGTTTTCGTGCAAGAAATATTCACACACACTTTCGATAACAGATGGCAAACATGCGATCGAGGCAAAGAGAAATCTAAAAAGCGCTAAAAAGAAAGAACTCCAGCCAAAGAGTATCAGAAATGATAAAAACTGTTGTAACAGTATTAAAGTGAAAAATAAAGTCTATATGGAGTGACAACTGTTGTGCGCAGAATAAATATAAAACAACGTTAGTCATATGCATGCTTCTGGTATTCAACGTTGAGTTTCCGAATCCATAGAGCATAAATATCTCTTTTCTGGAAATAGCTTTGTCGCTTACGATAGGGATTTCGCAACCGTTGAAAAGAGAAAGAAGAAAGTCAAGTGTTTTGTTCCAGGTGACTTATTCTTTCTTTCTCTCTAGTGAAAAAATAATATGACGTAAGCCACAAAACCCAATTTTAAATCAGAACTCCGCCTAGGCACTAGTGAAAAAGCAAAGCATATAAAATTGCCTCTCGCACTGTGGCCTATGCCTGTTTAACTAAGCACTAAAGATATTAATATAAGGATTAAAACACCATACACTTCCAAGAAACTTTAAAGTAATCAATAATTTATTGTGTTTTGTATTAACAATGTTACAGCTGATTGTGTCATAACTTTGCATAAGCGTCAATTCCATCAAATCTGTAGTGACATTCGTTTCAGGCTATAAACTAAATTTGTCATAGGATTTATTAAAAACATATTATGTAACAACATCAAGGCTCAAAGATTTCTGTTTCTGTTTCACAATTCGTAGTGAATACATAACAAAACTGCAGATTAATATAAAATATGGCAAATATGGAGTATTTAACTTTATCAATAGCTTTGTTTACAAAGCAAGATATTATGTTTTTGAATAAATATGATAAATGTGAAAGTAGAAAAAAGTTTATTGTAAACCTACAGGCAAATGTCAGCGTTGTCCAAACAGAAAAGTAAATACTGGAAATGTTTTCACTTTACAACTTTTAGAGGGAATAAATAGATAACAATAACTCTATTCGCCTTTGGTGACAGTTAAAAAAACTCCATTGTGCTTGTTAGTTTAAATGTCCTTCCGTTGAGTGACCAATTGAACGCACAAGAGAACAGCTTAGAGGTTTATTTGTGAGCTATTTGTTACATGTGGCTTTGTCAATTGAGTGTTTTATTACAAAATTATTAGGGGTAAGTATTTTCTACCTTACTTATGAACTCACGAGTGCATTTGTTTTCTTGCGAAATTTATTTGAATGACACTTAAAGCTATGACATTTTGTTGGATATCGTCGAGTTAATTTTATTTTACTTTAAAAGTTATTTCTTGGTGTTTTCAGAAACCTTTAACCGATATTCTCCTTTACTTGAACAAAATTAACTTAGATTTTCATTCTAATATATGATGTCATACTAACCTAACCTAAAAGTTGTAAGCCAAGTATGTGTTACCACTGCCCACAAAAAGTATAAGATTTTCAATTGACGTTTGAACAATACCAAAGTATCTTTACACTATGCAAGTGTAACACAACAATAAATATTTAGTGGTATACTGATTCAATTATTTGTGCTAACATTTGCCGCTCTGCCTTGTCAGAAATGTTTTGTGAACAATTGCTTGCAAAAGAGGGGAAATATAAAATAAGTAAATTTCTGCCATTTACCAACCCACTAGGCCATTTTTACAGTAACCAGAAGTTGTGAACACTGGCTATATTTCTCATATCCTCTTAAATTATACATTAATTTAAATATAAATTTAAAAAGACATTATAAAAGTAAAAAAGAATATATGTGTATGTATAACCTTAGGACTGCATTTTAAGGAAGAAAAAGACAGCATTAAAATCAGAAAACATGTAACGCATTCAAGAGTCAATCATTGATCTTAAGAACTTGTAGCCACATTATTCTTTTCCTAAATACATTATAAAATATGATGACATAAGTACGATATAAACAATTGCAAGCTATTAAAATAAATAATTTTCACTTTCTTTTCCAACAGCATCTTGAATTTGCATCACTGACAAGTATGAAAAATTCTTAAGGAACTAAAGATCGAAAAATATTCACTGTCCCAAATTTTTATTAATTTTCAGAAAATATAAATTAAGGAAGTTGAAAATCTTAAGGACTTAACCATAAAAAAATGAAGTACCTACTAAGAACACTAACATATAGTTATTTCAAAATTGCAAGACATTGTATAATGTTATTTGCGGTTGATAATTTAGAATATTTGGTAAATATTAATTTTACATTTTAAAAATATATTTCTTTCTTATTCTGATTATACTTTAATTAAATGTCTATTCAATTTGTATAAAAATACAGAAAAAACAACACCTGGGTTGACCTTTTCACAAATTTCAATTTGTAGTTTTGTGTCATTGGCTTTATTTATACAATTGAAGCAAGTGAGTCATAAGATAAGCTTATTACTTTATATTATGAACAACTAAATGGTTTTGCTATATTTAAAATCATAAAATTAATAAATTTGTTTTATAATATTTCTAAATGTTAATTTTGATATTTAACTGTCTTGACATTCTCATTTTTGAGATTTTTGGGCTTAGCTCAACATTTTATATTTCAAAATTAGCTTCTATATAAATACTACAAATAGTTTACAGAATAAGCTAATTTATGTAAATCTATATTTGTCTAGAAATCTTTTTAATTTACAATCTGGCAATGGCTAAGGACAGTAAAAAAAAATAAACCTATTTTAATTACTATTAGTGGTATTTGTTTATGCTCATCCTATGTGTTTCCTGTCACCAAATCCTGTGAGGGTCAAAATCTCTAATGACTCATTTTCTCTTAAAAATATTCCCTGTTGGTATTAGTAATAACACATAGCACAAGAGCTAATGAAACTGATCAAAAAGTATTTAATTACCGTTATAACAAACTCTTCTGTAGAAGAAACACAGTTTTGCATAGTGATACAATTACAGATACTCTCGTCTATGAAATTAACGTTTTTTGAAAGGTTGTTCTTCAAAACTTCTATTACGATCAACAGAGACCTATTACGATCAACAGAGGTCGCAAATATTTTTCTATTTCTATATATACAAATATAGTTCAAAAGTTAAAAATTGACACATACGAGACTTTTCTAAAGTATTTTCCATACTCAAGTCATACACTCCTTCTGTCCAAAATTTTGTGTCACAATGCAACAAAATAGCATAGTATATCGAAGACGGTGAGTGGCGAGTTAAAATGTGAAGAAAATGAGATTTTTGTTTTTATAAAATATTAACCTTTTATTTGTAAACTATATTAAGCAGTTGGTAATTGCAAATGGATACGCAAATTTCAGAACCTACTTTTCTAACAAAAAATAAATAAATTCATTAATATAATATATGAAATTGAAATAAATTTATAATTTATATTGTCAATGCTTTTAAATGTTTAAAAGGAATAAATTTCCTTGCGTACATATGCTACCTGATCATCGTTTATTTCAATTTATTTAGTAGTACTATACTCTAACCCTTTTTCTCCCGTCCGACTGGTTCCTAAGCTGTATAAAAGAGCGTTGCAGAGCGCAAGCCAACAATAAATAATTACCGACTCGTACCCACTCAGGCGTGAACACATGTACGTCAAGAAGATTGGTAGCAGCCGGCCTTTCTTCTATCCAGTGCAGAGCTTGGCGATTAAAAAAAAGGAAGGGAATGTGGTTTAATCCATTCCACGTTAAGCTGTGCTGAATACAGCAAGTCCCAGGTCAGTAAGTTTTCTTTCCGTGCACGCAAAAACTGCCCCCACAGTGGATTTGGTTAAACGAAGACAAAGTCCGACTAACTTTATCGTGCTAGTAATGTTCTATCGTGAGACAAAGGCTACGTGGAATGTATTTTATACTGCAATGTCACCATGAAACCGTAATTATAGGAATGAACAACTTTAACATCATTAATCAATGAAAAGTTTATGTTGAAATATTACAATAAATAAATCCGGTATTTCTGTCGATCCAGTGTTTTAACAAGAGTTGAAAAATGATATTGATGACATACAGCCGCATATGCAGGAACTAATATAACATTCTGATGGGATGTTCGAATTACACACATCTTTTGTCTTACTTAATTCCCTAAGATAAAATATTATAGAATGAAAGAACATACTAATGTACAATATTTATATTACTGTTATAATTTTCCACTGTTATAATATTACTGTTATAATTTATTAACTTTCCAGTGAGTGTTGTACGCGTCACATATATCTTACCTGGTCTTCGTTTATAATATACTAGGGTGCTAAAAATGTGTGCACACATTCACATTAGATATCTATTAAATATATTTCAAAATTGGGTCGAAAAATAACAGTGATGTGTAGTATGATGTTCTGTAAACAGATGTGACTTACATATTTTATGATAGCGTTGTTACATGACAAGTAAATCAACAATGAACAAATGAAGCCAAGAGTATCGTATGATGTTCTATAAACAGATGTAACTCACATTACATTTGCTAGCGTTGCTACAACAAAATGTATCCAAGATTATCGTTTGAACATCGGAAAGCAATTTTGAAGTGGTATTGGAAAACCGAGAATGTTGTTGAAGTTCAAAGGCAATGGAGACGTGTGTACAGAACAGAACCGCCACTCCAGTAACATTTGCACGCATTGGAGACTAGTTTGAGACTCATGGTACCATATGCGATGTTCACAAGGGCAGATCTGGGAGACCTCGCACACCAACAAGCCCCGCACTGGATCTAAGGCACTATCCTAGACACTATCCAAGCATTAGATAGGATGAAGAGGTCGGATTGAGTTTCCACCGCGTTCTCCGGATCTAACTCCGCTGGACTTTTACTTATGGGGAACTCTTAAGGATGTTGTATACCATAGAAAACCAGTTACACTGACAGCACTTCGGGAAGAAATTGAAATGGCATGTGCTGCAATTGCTGAGGTCACTTTCGCAACTTACTCAATCAGTAGTTCAACGTACTCAGAAATGTATCGACGCCGATGGTCGGTATTTCGAGCAACTGTTGTAACTGTTGTAATTGCAAAAGTCTAAGATGATTAGTGTTCATCATTTTCTGTTTGCGTGAATTCAGTTTTGCTATGTTAACAGTTTTCCTTTGTTTGAAGATGTGTATACATTTTTGGCATCCTCTGCATTGTGATCATAATAGGGAAAATGCAGCGACACCACATAGCTCCACACACTCTGTCTTAAGGCTGGCTAGATCAGGTATTGTCTTACATTTCGATGGAAAAGTAAAATATATCAAGCAATCTAGAATGAATTCATATATTGATTAAAATAAACATTATTGTAAGTAAAGATACCATGTGGGAATCAAACCTATGATCTTTTGTACACTGGTCTGTACAGTAGCTCTGGGATGACTTCATACACGCAAAATAATTTCTGATGAAAGCGTATAAATCAACTGTAATTTGCTACACATAAAACGGGGTAGGTTTCCCTTGTGCACAAGATGCTACGTCGAAGAGAGCGTTGACGTATTCGGGCTTCAAGAGTTGAACCATTATTTTTTTGTCTTAATGCATACAGCTTCAGATTTAGATTGCGATCCCTGCCTTTATGATATAAATGCAATGTAATATTTACTCACAATGTGAAAGATTGCAAAAAAGTATATACATATAATGGCTTGGCACAATAATACAAACAAATAAGTGCATTATAGTTAATGTATATTAAAACTAAACCTGAGGCATTTAATTTCAGGTTAATAATACAGGAGGTACAAATTAGCAGAAGTTTACCATAATTAGGTATGAGTTTTTTTTTTTTTTTTTTTTTTCATATATCAATAAATTCCCGGGTTGGTTATATGGGTGCTATTGATGATAAATTCCTTAATTTCAGTTTAATAATGCTTTATGGCTTAAGATATAAAGGCAGCATGTTGTAATATTTGAAGTTAGATTTGTATGAGAATGCACATAATAATTTTTCCAGAACCTCAGCTAATTATTCTTATAGAGAAGCATTTGACATTACAAATAAGGATTATCTACATTCTTTTTCTCTTTATTGCATTTAATGGTTTATTATATCTAACGGATATTATTATACAATATAAATATATACTTGCTAAAGTCATAATTCTTAGTGTTGAACAAGCATGTTTGCAAGTGACTCTAAGTTTGAAAAATTTCATTAAATTTCTATCTTGAGACAGCGCCCCAAACCATTGCACAATATTCAAGTTGACAATGAAATAAAGAGGAGCAAAAGGTTTTTAAAACGTACTAAAACGAACAGTTTGCGATGATTACATTAGAAGGAAAATACATCACTTCTGTTTGAGTTGCATTTTGTCAGTATATATTTGCCAATTTAACTTTTCAACATTTACAGCAAGAAAATGAAGTGCGTTGGTTTTAAGTATTTATTGATTTTTGTATCCTATGATAGTCTTCATGGTCTTTATTTTGGCTTTTACGTAAAGACTTGTAAATAATGTGAATTGTTCACATTAGGAATGAACTATGCGCATTAAAATTAGGCCACCTCACCGGCATTTGCCATTTATGAGGACTTAGGAAAACCTGGAATGAATCTCAGTCAGGAAGTCTGTATGGTCCTGGCGGAAATCTAACACCGGTTCTCCCGCTCAGGACGCATGATGTGTTTAGCTGACTTTAAAAGGTGCAGGGGGAGTCGAATCATTGTATTGCTAAATTAAGGTAATACAATATTTCGATATGCGTTTGTTACTTCAACCACACTATTAGATAAAGATATTATGTTAAACATAATTAAATTCAGTAGGGTCTGAACAAGTGCAACCCCTGTATCTTTAAACAGAAGATGGTGATGGATCATTATTAATCTAAGGAATTAATCTTCAGTGTTTCGTGCATGACGGAGCACCACTTCATTTTAGTCGTGATGTGGATTATTTCTAAACTACTTCTTTCCAAACCAAAGATGTAGAGATAAGAGTACACAATTGGGCTGCAAGATTATATGGTTTAAGTTCTCCGAATTTTACTATCTGGGCAGCTCTGGTACACGACGTTGAGGAGCCACAAATACACCTTATGGATTTGTGTCAGCAGCTTATGTGCAAAACATCATTGCTGTTTTGTATGATTCAACTGTTTCGTATGGTGTAAGAAAAAGCTTCAATAAAGTTCATTTTCTTGTATGTTAAGTGTTATTTTTATGTAGCATATGTCGGTCCTGGTGGTCTAGTGGTAACCAAGATCGCGGGTTCAATTCAGGCCAGAATCGAAGGATTTTTTACGGACGTAAAAATAATAAGTATGACTTCCTTCGGAAGGGAAGTAAAACTATGGGTCCTATGTCATATATTTACGGCACGAAAAAGACACCTCAAACCCAAAAGTAGAGGCATCTGGACAAAATTGATTGACCGTTTCACGCCCTGAATTGATTGTACCTTATCACCTGATATGTAAAAGAAAATCCGTAAATAAGTCAAATCAATAATATCTACTACCTATATGGTTATAAAGTCACAATAATCTAAATATTATACAATATACTTGCACACATTATTTTTTCCTCCAAATCATGTTGTTTGTCCTCTAATATTGCTGACGTTATAGCTAATTTAGTGACCAGTGCATTTTTAAGAAGTGACCTGTTCTTCCTTTACTTTGTTTCTTATCAATTTTGTCATGTCTTCAATTTAGCATTATTCTCCAAGTCCTTTGTGTGTTTGTCCTTCATACAATGCAAATCTCAAATATTTCGTGTTCTCATTACTGTTGTTATTAATTTCTCTGTTCTTTTTGTTTCTTCTCTGGATTCTGTTGAGTAGGATGCTATATAGGACATAAGAAAATTGCCATCCAACAACAAAGTCAGTGTTAAAGTAGATAAAAACATGTACAACATAATATGCCAAACCTTTAACTCATAATTTTCATTACGAGTCAAAAGGAAAAATAACAGAAAGCTGGTTCTGACAAGTTTTACGAACTTATGCGTTTTAAAATACCTCACAAGAAGCCCCCAATCGCTTGTGAATTATTAACACATCTAATTACTATCAAGACGAAAAGTGCGCATTTCTGGTGCCCACATTGTACGAAACCGACATCGCAGCAGTTAAGCACGAAGTAAAAGTAATTGACAGGCCAAAGACCTCCCAATATGAGAAATATTCAGAGTTTACTATGAATGTGTGCAGTTCATGTAACTGTTACACTACAATTTAGCAAAGTGCTTCGACATGAGTCTTGTTGTGAGTAAGAAGGATAATCGTCCCAATGCATCAAAAAAACTCTAAAGCTTAAGAAATTCTGCAATACGTCATCCATGTCCCCGTGCATTTGGACGGTTGGATAGGCGTTTGCGAGAAATGGGTTTAATCGCCGTCTCTCCAACCCAAACTCGAGGTCGCCCAGCACATCGCCGAACACCTGAGTTGGGAAGAGAGAGTTTTAGCAATGATAAACGTTCATAATATTTTGAAGGAGGACGATCTGTACACACAGAAACATATCAGTGCAGCATTTTATGAATGGTGATCGTTCGAAATATATGCAGTATTGTAGATGAGTATTACAGAAAATTTTAACAAGAATACCATGGTCCAATGAAGTATCAACGCAGCCATAGGTGGGCCCAGCAAAACCAACATGATTGCAAGAAAATGGTCACCAAGTTACAGGAAAATGAATAAAAGGGCGGGACAGTGAATGATAACATTTATGGCACATACCATTTACCTTAGAGAACATTTTCGCATTCTCCTGGAAGAAGTCACTTATGCGGTACGATAAAACATGTAGTTCCAGCAGGACGGTGCGTCACCGAACTTTGATATCGAACTGCTGGTAAAGTTGTATCGACAATATCGCAGACATTGAATAGATCGCGAGAGAAGTGTATCATAGTCAGTGATATCGCTGTAACTTTTACTTCTGGGGCTGTCTTGGAACGGACCTACAAAGTAAACTTAGAGGATAAAGAAGATATAGCTCTTCCCCTACATGCTACAGTTGTTACCGATAGTAAAGCTCAGGGGCTATCTAGAGTGCTGTGAATAGAACTAGAGCATGCCTTGCATTGGTTGAGAACATTCTGGGCATCCGTTGATATAATTCGTTGTATGTAGAATAAAAGTGTATGCAATAACACTTTGTATATGCAACTAAAACTTTTTAATTAGATGTGTTGGTAATGTGTCCAATTTGACCTGCAGATTCCAGTAACGATATCTACTTGAAATGTTGCCTCCAGTACTTAATTAGTCGGTTTTCGCTTCCACCTTAAACTGTATATAGATAAGACGTACATACAGTGTAAGTGTCTATATTAAATAACTGGAATATGGATAGTACACTTAAAATAAAAAACATTATTTTGGAATTTGCTCTCTGTTTGATAATTCCCTAGATACATGCCTTCCTGTGTTTTTCCCAAACAATTGCATTTAGCCACAGCCCTGTCTATATGCTGGCATTAATACATCACTCTGTAAGAAATGCTTTAAACAGCAGCCCTGCACCTTAAGTAAGTAATTATTATGATGAAAATTAATTATTTTTGCTCTTTTAGAAAAGTTTACAGCATTAAGAGGATATTAAACCATAAAATAAAAAAGAAAAAATTCTAAAATTACAGAGAGAGCCATACAAGTATTGCCAACCCCGGCAGCATACTGTATTGGGCGAACGCGCCGCTTATTTCGAGCTACTGATTATAAAATATTTGTTGGCAATTATAGAATAGAATCAAATTACATATTATATAGTATATGATATATTATCCTCCAATAGAAGAGGACTTTCCAGTGATGACTGTCTAATCTTTTCTCCTGAGAATGCTTGATTGATAAGAGTATATATACATGAACATTCTGACTGAATTAGACTGAATTCTTTTTGTTTTCTAAAAAATAACCAATAATTGTTCTTAATTCTCTTGAGAACCAAGTGCATGTATGAATTTTCTTATGTTAAGAAAAAATAAGATTGTAAAATTATCAAAACTCTCAAAACCTCTACATGTATGTTCGCTATAGTCTGTGCACTCGTGTGTTTCATTATGTTCTCTTCAGGTTTCCATGCAATTCTATATTGCAATCTCCGCTAATAATGATATAATTATACTTATTTGTGTAATTCAAAGAATGCTAAAAGTCTCTGTTTCGGGCTTCTTCCTTTCATCTGGGGCACAGATATATTGAATTAATCTACACCTATCTGTGCATATCCTTTTATTAATCCAGCTGTTACTCACTAGTTTGTTCTCCCATTTCTCATTAAATAACTCTTGCATGTTCGTGTTAGTTTTGCATCATCGTACATTTTTTCAAACCTATACTCCATTTAATTTTTTTCTTCATTTCAGTTATATATATATATATAAAAATTAACAGTAATTTGTTACATTGTTAACAGTGTTATTTTTTATATTTTTCTTTTATATATATATATATATATATATATATATATATAAATTAAAATACTTAAACATTTAAATTTCTTAATGAAACAACTTCTAAAACCAAATTCAATCATTTTTTTTAATAATCTTAATCATTGGATTATATCATGAATGAAATCAAAGTTCATATATTCTCCTTAAGAATATTTTGAAGTTCTTCTTTACTATTATCCTAATACCGAATCGTTTATCCTTATTTCTAATTATTGTTTGCAAATAACCAATATATTTTGAACAAATCTTTTGTCTTAACGTTTTAATTTAATCCTGTATCATTATTAATCCTTTTCGTAAGGTAGAATGCTATATAAATTCAGAAAAAAAATACTTCTGAATATTCGAAAAAATTAATAAAATACTCTTCATTGTAAATGTGGAATGTTTTCCTACCTTCTTTTGCACACACCATAGCCAAAATTGTTGCTAGTCTGACATTGAATCCATGTATTTCTGAGGTTTCCGTCTCTTGCCCGCAACTTTGTTAAGCAGTTCAGAGGGAGAGAGAGAGAGGGAGAGAGAGTTGAGCGGGTAACCGACGCTCCAGGCTGTCCTGGAACACAGTTAATGAGATCTCTCGGTTTCTAACAAAACTGACTGCTTCCTGCAAAGTGAATTGTGGGAGGAGATAAGGGCTGAGACACAGCACCTTCTCTCTCTACCTACAGATTATCGCTGCTGTCTTAACGTATGGCTTAATAAAGAAACATAATCCATACCTTCATTATCGTCAGTAGCATGCATATTGAGCAAACCATTTTAAGGTCTCCACACTACTACTTTGCATGATATTGCTTCTAATCGACTAACAATTCTCTGTCTATCTCATGATGTATTTAAAACATTCTTTGTATTTATCCTCAGGTTTCCAGACTATAAATTTTGCCATAACAGAAAAAAAAATATTTTCTCTCAGTTATTCAAAGAAATGATTCAGAGAATCTAAGAAAAGAACTAAGTGTTTTGTTCTTACTTTATCTTTAAATAAAATATATGTTATATTTCATTTTGCTGTAGAGATAAATAACTTGCTTCATTGGTATATGGGGTAACGCGCTCGCCTATTTGCCAGTTCAAATGTAGTCTAGATCGATGAAATTTTACTGACGTAAAAACTTTCAGTTCAAATTCTCAGAGATGGAGTTACAGCCCTTATCATAGACCCACGGCACGTTAATGGACTCCATACTTGATCCATTTACTGGCCATTTCATGTCTAAGTATTATCTTAGCATTACAGTAGGTGACACTTTAGTCGATGGGCTGAACACCTGTCTGTCCCTCTGACTACGTAGACGCTAAGTTTAACTAGAGTGGGGTGGTCCAGGAGTCGGAACAATTAATATAATTCTTGTAAGTGGGTTATGATGAATACATAACTTAGTATATTAATCAAAATTTTACTTTTGCGATACAAGTTGTCTTCATTATATAATGAAACATTAAACTTTTGAAAAATAAATGTTGATTTCAAAGTTTTCAAGTAACATTTCAATTCAATCTGGCAGGAGATACAATCTGATATGTGAAAAGAAAATTCGGTAAATTATGATAAGCTAAAGGAAGAAACCAGAGTCGATTCGAATGTTGCTCACAGTTTGGTGGATATTAGCTTAAAACTGTGTCACATCTGTGGATTAAATTCTAACAACATAACGACAATTAGATTTCAATATGTTACTAAGTTCCATTTTTTGATTACCTGGACTTTTTCCACGAGAAGGAAAATTCTTAGGTTCGAACAAACAAAATGGCACCAAAATCCAGTTATAGGTCATTTACTTAAATTTACAGAGGTATTCTTTTTCTGCAAAACGCTAGAATGCTCAGTAGAGGGCTCCGATCATCTTTCGCTCGCCTTCTCTACGCCAGTCGAAATTGTACAGGTACTTATATCGCATGCTTCGAAGTAACTCTTGTCTCCACTGATCAACTGCAACGTTTTACATAAAAACGAATACAACACTTGAATTCGGCGGTAAGTAACTGACCTATAACTAAATTTTGGTGCATTTTTTTAAATGTAATGTCGTTTTTACTGCATTGGTCTTTTCACGAAGGCTAATGGATTATGGGCTGAATATTGTAGATGTGTGTAGAATGAATGAAATTAATTAATGATGGCGCAAATAACCTCGGAGTCCTTGGTGTCTTAAAAATATCTGTCATTCACTTTCTCAGTGTAAGAAACCACTCCGAAAAAATCCCTACTCGGATTAGTAGTCGCAAAAGCCACCCGATCACAGAGACAGTCACTCTAATGCGATTTTGTTTGTTCGAGCCAGTGGATTTTCCACAAGAGTAACGAACTGGGAAGTGCTTTTACTAAAATGTTTTAGCGATGGAAAGAACAAGTTATGTGCATCTGTTCTCGCTGGCTGTTATTGAAATCTGACTCCAAACAAGTCGGAAATTAAAAAAAAAAAAAAATTGTTTTAATAGAAAACATTAAAAATTATTTTTATGGTTTGTTTATTAAATTTACTATTTTAAATGTTTTGTTAAAGTATAATATATATAAGTGTATGTGTACAATGAGGTATAACTTTAATATGTCAATAGTATGTCGTCAAAAGAGAAAGATTTCTGGTGTAACTGTCTACGGTAGTCCAGCCAGAAACGGAGCAGAGTCAAGGAAGGAATAAACCGTTATACAAAGGAAAAGGGATAAGTGCTAAGTCACTTCCGTTCGTGAGGGTTAAGGGTCTTAGGATTTCGAATACGTTAGAGCTATGAACTCACCAGCCATTTGTACAGTTAACTTTAAACCAACCAATATAAATAAATGTTTTAAACTTTCAAATATCGAATAGCATGCATTAACAGATGAATTTTGAACAGCCAATTGTAGATGTATATTTTGAAATTAAGCAGAGAGGATCAATTGATCAGTTCAGTTCTTCACATCAATACATGCACTGATTTGATGAACGACGCGGGTACTACAATAAGTTCCGCCTGTGGTACCTCAGTAGTAAAAACGGGCGTTAAACACTATTCAAAAAAATAACTACAATAAGTTCTTCTTCGGACGCAGTTAATTGCAGGAGTTCAATTCAGAAAGAATCAGTTCAGTCAGTGCAGTTCAGATAATCAGATTCAGTTCGTCTCCTTGGAAATCGCGGCAGCTAAATTTATATACGACGTAGCTAAGTTCTACCGTACGCAGAACACCAGAAAACGCGAAAGATCTTGCGAATAATAAATTACCATATATATTACGTTACATCAATTAATTATTTATGGTTTCTTCTCTCGTACCTGTTGAGCACGAGTTACAAAATAGAGGAACAAAACCCTGAAATATTGTTGTTATGAAACATGGGCAACAACACCAAAATCGATCAATAGTCAAATGATACGCCGCTAAAATATGGCGATTAGTAACTAAAACGTTTCATAATTGGGCTATCAACCAACTCCTACCGACAAAACCGCTTTAAAACCTAGAAGTAATTAAGATATTTTCATATTTCATTGTGCTTTCTGATCCCACTCTTTATGAGAATTTACTATTTTTATAATTGAAAGAGAATAATGTTATTGTTTGTATATCTGTACAATTTCGTAGTAATGCTGCAGCCAATATAACACATCTTCTGTTTATTGTGGTAAAATTAGCGGTATACTTAAAAATTGAGAGCGATAAATAAAGAGAAGTATTATATAGTCAGAATGAAATGCACAAGTCATCTGGGGAAAAAATAATTCTGAAGCCCAGACTTTTCAAACAGATAAGGCATTTTACTTTCTTGACATCGACACGAGATGGTAGTGAAGTCAGCAGACTTCATCTCTTCTGCAAGTGAAATTTATTAAGAAAGAAAAGTCTCCACTAATCCTATATGGGATTATAGAAGAGTAGCTTAATGTAAAAACAAGAACAATGGCAATATCCAATATCAAAAGTTCTGCTTAAAATTTTGAGGCTTCGTAAGGCTCCGTAAAAGGATAACATGGATTTTTAATTGGCTTAAATTACAGAAGATGAGGATTGTGTACATAAACACTCATAATAGCAGGCTGATTTAACCTGGACTACTTTGGATTCAAGATATGTAGAGATCGGCGCCGCCAGCATCGAACCCGTAACGTCGAGATTGTAGCCGGGAACCTTACCTCTTGACTTTTTATAAAAATCTAGCTGACGATTCAGATTCTGTAGAACCATCTTGATCAAATATTCACGGTAGAGCAAACTTTGAGCTCTTTTATACCAAGAGTTTAATATAAATAAATAAAAGAGAAGCATCGTTTCAAAAAGCAGTTTGTTCGCAAACATATAATTTTCAGGAATCAGAAAAAATGCACAAGAACCAAATTTAAAAGGACAAATAAAATAAAAAATGTAACTTCAAAATCATAACTTTACAACTTTAAGATTTAAAAGAACATCAATTGTAGTAATATTACAGTGCAATCCCCAAAAACTATTTGGGTAAGTAAGTAAGTAATACACACTTATTAATGTTTAAATCAACACATATAAATTAAAATAGCAAATTTCATTATTTAGTCACTTTTAATATCTTCCTAAGCAGGCTCTTAATCTACAATATCCCCAATTTGGGTATCAATGTCACAATATTTGTATCACAAACATTTTGCACTGAATGTCCCCTTTTTAAAACTGGAATTTTTAGAACGGTTATCTACTCTATAAGTAGGATCCATTTTTACAACAAAGTAACCTTTCCCGCCTTTTCTAATTTCTTTAATATGCTACCCTGCATATTCCTAATGTCATCTAACTTTTTAGCACATTAGATAAATACTTAAACTTTCGAAACGTCCAATCTTTTACACAGTATATGGATAGGGCCTACTTTTCCATAAATGTCATGATATTCTTCTGGTGTTTTTATATCAGGAATTCTTTCGGAATTTTATCTGGAGGCACAAATGAATACTCCTGACTGGAAAAGTAATTGAAAGGTTCTTTATCTGTGGAGGAGAGTGTTTCAAAAGCCACCATAATTCACTGAGGAAAACAGTTAGAACAGAAGACACTTCAACAGCTATATGACCACGCTGGTTTTCTGTCCCGCAACAAAAATGTATTTTCTATATTAGTTATGCAAAGAGCATAAAATAAATCTGTCATGAACAGTAAGTCAGTAAGTCTCTCCTATGGAAAATTTAGGCAGAGGCTGAAATTGTTGCAGATCAAAGGAGAACGAGACGCTGTTCATGGGTTTCTCCTTCATAATTTTGTGGAATGTTCTTGACCTCAAGTTCAGCTTTTTAGTTTACATCATTCGTGGATTAAAGTAGATGGAATATTTGTACACACAGCTACACACGTCTATTGTTGGAGAGCCAAATCCCAAATTGAAATTGTTGGGAAAAAATTCTGGGTAAACCACTTTTTACTTTAAGGTGATCTGAATACATCTTATATAACTTATTAATATTACGTTCTGAGGGTAGGTTTAATCTCTTACATTTTTGTCGCGAGTAATGACTTTCTCGTGCTTCCAAATTTGATAGGAATCTTAACTACAGAATTTTTGTTTTCGGCTTACTCTTGCGATCACCCCCTCTTCGCTCAGCAATGGCAGTCCTTGGTTTACCTGCCCCTATAGTGTTGACCCAAAGCTACGTAACATCGTATACCGTACGAAAAAACTTTGCACACACTGGGGCTTCTTTTCCTTGAGTTCTTATTTGAAATTGAAAGGATGATGAAGATAATAATAATAATAATAATAATAATAATAATAATAATTATCAAGGGGCTCTTCAGAGAAAATCTAACTGTAATTTGAAAACTCTAGTAATATATATCCCTTGTCTGATGAGGAATAAAGATTATTATCATAATTACTATTATGAAAAAATGGGCTATAGTAAAAATTTAAATAATTATTTTGCGTAGGTTCATTCAAGAATATCATTCAACAATAAACAACAATAAGCCTAAATAATCACCAAAAATATACTGTACATACCTGGTAATTAACATCAATAAAATTTGCTCTTCTGTCATAGTCAATAACTTGCGCGAGCGTCATCTTTTAAGTATCGAAACAATCATTAATGCAGAAAAAAATGTGATCTTTTTTACTTTTTTGGAATGTCCACAGTGCCTTCTTTTTGCCCGAAGTAGCGGTACTGCTACGCTTGAAAACTTCATCTCTTTACAGGTGTCTCAAAATCCATTAAATTTGCATTCTTGTCGTGATATCTAGAAACCAAAAAATGTGTGTTATAAGCGAAACATTCAAAATAATACTTACTAGCTGCAGTATCTTTTAAGAGTGTGTATAATTATTAATCATAATAATATTTACATGACACAATAGTTTAAAAAGTAATAAATTAATAGTAAAATTTATTAATAAATGATTATAAATTAATGATTATAAAAAGATACCTGGCATCATCATTTTCCTTCTTCTCCCTGGATCCTTCAGATTTCTCTCTAGCAAGTCAAGCACCTTCCATTCTATTAAACATATGCTTTAACACAAACGCATCAGAGGCTTTTCTCATATTGAATAAGGGACAATGTGTTTTGTATTGTTGAATTCTCTAACGATTGTATACATTATACAAAAAAGAGAGTGGAAAAATAGCATTTCTTTGACGAACTGTATTTTTTCCGACATACTGAATGGAATAAATGCATTCTGCACCAAATATGCAGTTTGAGGTATATTTTAGATAGAAAGGCGTCATTTTAAATAGAAAAGACATTGTAGTACTATGCAAGACATTTTTAAGATTAAGAAATCACATCAGTCAGAAATTTGTCCAAGGATGACAAATAATGCTCTTCAAAAGATAAAAAAGTTACGAATATTTTAAACATCAGAATAACTGCTACCATAAGTAATGCGTGCATAAAAGTAAAACAATGGCCATAAGAAGATGGGACATCTCACACCTTGTTTAATTTTGTAATGCACTTGAACGCATTTACCTACTATTTGTAAACCTTAACTGTTACAAATGAAACAAAAACCAGACATAGAGCACAAGAAACTTGATTTCAGATACGGCAATGAAAGATATATACATAAGCATAAATATCTATTAACTGCAGCGATATTTTATAATGATGGTGATTGATTACTGGATTAATTATTTTAAATAAAGTTTAATTAATTAAAATCGGCTGAAGAAAAGATTTTTGAATGCTTAGATATTCAGGATTAGTTACTTGATGGGAGGCTCTTATCTCAAGGATATATCTTCTCCTTCCTCGCCGATAATAACCCGCTGTCTTACTGTTGCTCCGACTTGCTGGAATTTTTGTTATCCGTGGATAACAGGGAAAGGGATAGTACTATGGACGTTGATGAGGGAATAAATAGACTGGTTGTATTTTGTGATGAACTGTACTTTATTGTTCCAGGTCTATTGTGTTGTAATAGTACGCGGTTACTGCCTGGAGAATTTGGGACGCTGTGTATATCACTTTGCATAACCATTAAATTCCATTACGACGTCACCAGCGACGTTTTGGCCGCGGCACTTTTTCTGTGGCACAGTTCGTTTCCCATCAACACAAAAGTTCACGACTCAAAGGTTTTAAACTTACACTTGGATTACTGATGTGGGGTGCCTGATTAACTCACTGATGCAACACTGATGTTGAACTGGTAACTTACGCTACACTCTCTTGCGGGAAACTTATCAGAGTTGAACACTGCATTCTATCCCTAAGAACTGAAAAACCGAACTCTCTTGCAAAACTGCAAAACCGATCTTATGAATGTCAGCGAACAACTTCTACCAAAGCGTTCTCTTTGAAAGGTTTTCGGCCTATCTTTTCACTCCTGTAGTTGCCATATGATTATCACATCAGACAAGTTTTGCAACTTACAAAAAGAACCTCGCTGGCCAAGGATATGGCCTTCACCCCTCCATGAAGTATTCGAGGGTGTATTTGTTTACTGAACTGTGCTCAGTTCAAGTTAGTTTACCAACATTTAGGTTCTGGTCGCTTGTTTGAATAGCAGCAACTTATGTGCCTTATAATTTTCAGACATTTTTCATAGAACAAATATTATACTGCAATCATAATAAAATATCCTTACAATTATGAATGTACATGCATATTACTTGGCAATGATTAATTTATTCCTTATCAATTATTAGGGAGGTATCTAAATCAGTTACTTCAGTTTCATAATATAAGGAAAGTGAAAGGTAAATATAAAAATCGCGAGAATAAGTTAAATATTCTCTATAGATAAACAAATAATAATCATTGTGAAAAAGTTTAAGCGTATAAAGTGTACGAAACAAGATTAAGCATTGCAAATCTTGATAGTGCGAAGAGAGGGTGGGAAGTGGAGAATGAGGAAGAATGAAGGGAAAGACTTAAAGTTAAAGGCAATTAAACGTTCACACTCGTATTTACGGTGATAAATTTACGTATTTATATTAATAAAGATAATTGTTGGACTTACGGAGCATGTAGGTGCATTCGAAATAAATTGCGTAGAGCCACTGTTTAAAAAATTCAAATATTCTTTTAATGAAGGTTACAATATGCATTTCCTTTGGTGGTGGCAGCTATGAGACTTCCTGAGTACTAAAAACATTTTACTTTGTTTGTAAATAAAGATACAACAGTTAATTGTTGCATCAATTTCCATTTTTCTTATGACGGAAAATTGGTATCCTTGCTTCTAGTTATTTCAACGCATGCACTTTCCGTCATTGAGTACTTTGTATACAAATGTCACAAATTATATAAAATTATTCATAATATCAGTAATGTGTAAGGAAAATTAGGAAGAGAAACTTTAAATATTTCCTACAAAATAATACTTTCATAACTTCATAATTAATATCTAATTTATCGTTCTCTTAGAGCTAAAATTAATAAGATTTTGAAAAAAATTATATAATACTTAAAGTCATGAAATAAATTGAAAATAATATTTTTAAAAATTAAATATTTATTAAAGGTGATATACAAATGATTCCATTGTAATTCTGTGCCCTACTTTTCTTTTCTTTTTATTCATCCCTCAATGAAGTTATAAGTAAAATTATTTGCCATGCCCATTGTGAGTAACAGAAGGCGTCGCAGGCGTCGATGGCAAACCACATGACTTGTACACAAAGGGGCGTTGACGCATTGTTAACGACAATGTGTAGCGAGGTTGACAAAAGGCTATGTCAGCACATGCAGGAGGGGTGTCGTTACAAACAGGGGCACACGACGCACACAGGCTGTGTGGGTGAAATATGTAACGGCCACTGTAACAGCTCCCAGTAAACACCTTTTACAATTTTCATTCCCAAAGGGTGAACCTCTGTTTTGGGCATTCGGTCACGACGCATAGTGGTCCTTTTATGCAATCTGGTCTCACAAAATTAAAAAATGAAGTATCAAGTATTTTAATTTTAATTGTGTTTTGATAAATGTAGATTCCGAGGACGCAGAATTTGTTGCATTTGTATTTATTAGTTGCCTGTGACAGCGGTTAGCTGTTTCTTACTTTACCTCTAAGCCGGAAGTTGATTACATAATTTGAAAGAATATGTTTGCTCGACAATCTTCATTGTTCACTAATGCACCTTTATATATATTTCTATTTTTAAAGAAACGTTGCTTTAAAAATTGAGAAATTCTTATTTTACTTTCTAACTTTAAGTGCTTGTAGACCAGTAAATTAATAATATAATCGTATATATTGATCAAACATTTTTCATTCGACTAAAGCCAAAAGCTTACCCTTTCCTCTATGTAGAAACCAGATGCCAATATTTGCATAAATGGGGAAGTATATAGTAAGTTTTATGTACATAAAGTAGATATTTTAAACATTACGGATAATTTGTTAAATGTATATTTTGTTAAACACAAATGTGTTCATTTTTTATATAATGCCATAGACATATAAGAAAAAGCTTTCGCGTGATTTGTAATGTTGGTAGAACTTCCTTATTCGTAAACTGCAGGGAATCTTCGGGAAAAAGAGGCAACTTGTTACAATACAAAGAGTATAGCACAGAAGGAAAGAGAAAGACAGCTGAAAATATACTAAATTTTACAGATATTTCCCTCCGGAAAACAAAATGAATATAAATAAATGCATTTATTTCTTCACCTGCAGTAAATAACCTTACTATAACCAACTTAAATCAACCATTGGCTGTTTTTGTAGAAAATAAAATAACAAAACATAATATACCTTCATCAGGTAGTGAAGAAGTCTCTCTGCAGCATTTACTGAATCACAAATATGGAATAACTAATCTGTGCGCTGCAAAAAGTATGGTAAACTTCAGAAGTTAGTAGTAGTGTTTCAGGCCAAGCCATTACGTGCAAAATTTATAGAAAATAATGGGATGCATATTTTATTAACTATTTCATTAGTGTAATCGCAAATGAAGTGGTAGAAGTAATGAAGTAATAACATGAACAAACCTCTGCTTCCTCAATTAAAATTTGCAGATCCGTCAAATTTTATATTAGAATGAAAACAAATGAATTTTTTCATGGGATGTACCAAAAATTAAGCGATGAAAATAGTTGGTACAAAATGTTACAGAAAATTTAAATTCTTGGAGACTTGGAGTTGTGAAAAGCCAATAGCCTCTGCACTGAGAGCTGAAGGAATGTAAAAAAAAATATTTAAAATGTTTAAAACTGTCATGAAGGATTAAATTTGATTATTAATGTAAATTATTACTTTAACTTTTCATAATTTTCTTCGCACTGAATAATATATACTAATGGTGGTGCTAATGTCATATTTTGAACCCTGCATAAACCAGATATTTATATTAATATATCCAGTTCTTTAATTTAATATACTTGTCCTTTTGGTGATTATAAAAGTAAATAAAACACAGATGTTTCTTGTAGTTGCCAGGAATGATGTGCCTTGTCTGATTGCTTTTTTTTTTTTTTTTTATTTTGGTTTATTTATGGACGCTCTTTAACATCTCAGGTCATCAGCGTCCCATTCAACTCAGGGCGTGAAATGGCAGACAAATTTTGCTCAGAGGCCTCTCTTTCAGGCTTGAGGTTCTTTTTCGTGCCGTAAATGTACGACACGGGACCCACGGCTTTACTTCCCTTCCGAAGGAAGCCATACTTAGGATTTTTACGCCCGAAAAAATCCATCGGTCCTGGCCGGGTTCGAACCCGCGATCTTGGGTATAGGAGGCAAGTATGGTAACCACTACACCACCAGGACCGACGTCTGATTGCAGATAGATTATATTTCTGTACGAAGTTTCATTATATAACGAAAATGTGTATATTTAATGTTAATTTACATCTGATTTTATTACAAAAAATAAAGATGTAAATTAAGTAAAAAATTTAGGCAGTATATGGAGAGAATTTAATACAAATATAAATAGCTATTTTAAGCTTCATGAATTATTTTAACATAGTAATGAATTCTGCCTGAACAGATAGCTTGAAATGACTACCTTGCAAAGCATTGACTTTGAATTAGAGATATCAGGTAACATTGTATTTTGTTTATCTTCTTACAGTATAACGCCATTATTGATCTATGTTATCCTGCATTGTGGTAGATAATTTCAACATGCTACAAGTACTGTCTTACGTTTAGGTCCATTATCAATATTTATCCATTTAAGATGTTATTTTATATTAAACAGATTAAACCTACCCTCTATTAAAGAAGAAAATTAAAATTAAGCGTTAATAGAATACGTTATTCATAAGATAAACTCTATGCCGTTCTTGCGCACATATTTTTCCTCCTCGTCGATACAATGGCCTCTCCCCTCTTCTTTTCCTTTTTTTTTTTTTTCTCGTCAGCATGGTGCGCCAAGTAGGCCTTGTTAAGCTAATGGAATGTTCAAAACTAATACAGCCATGTTAGGTGGCGTTCTGACTTCTTTTCCCTCGTCACACAGAAAGGAGAACCTGGTGGGGTGAGTTGAACTCACATTTCGGCTCTTCGTAGCAAATGCTCTGTCCGGGGCTTTCTTAATGACGTATGCCTAGTGGCCTGGGTAGAATGTAGTTCTGAAACATGTTATGATAAAAGTTCTTGATTTTATTGTATTATATTGACTAACATTTCTACTGATATACTTTTAATCAGGAAGGAAGTGTGTATATAAGCAAAATATGGAAGTTATTGTAACTAAGAAACAGCTGTTAAAGTTTCGTCATGCCAAATCATTACATGGGGAAAACCAATAAGGTCCATGCTATATCAGTTGAAGAAACTGTGTGCATTGGAAAAACAACCGTTACCGCCTTCTTGATGTACTCAGTCCATATAGCAGTTGAAAAGGTATAATCATTTAATCACTGAATATACCGAGGTTATTGTATTGTTTCAGATTGTGTATGGTGAATTAATTTAATTGAATAGCTTTAACTTTGTAAAAGTGGCATATACCTATCCGTGCATGGCCATTCTTTCATGGGCCAGACAAAAATATGGCATTGGTCCTCAATACCGCAAAGACTGAAATTGCTGATGGCTGGAGAGAAGTGATCGCAGGGGCCTGAGTCAAACCTAATCCGTTTGTTGCGGTCTTGTGTGAACAAGCAATGTTTAAAAGCTGGAGTATATTTCTTTCTTCCCAAACCCTACAAGAAGAAGACACTTTTGCTGTCCGGTCACTGAAACAGCTGAGATTCTTTCAGTCAAAATCAAAAACCGTAGTTACGGACACTTACAATGGAGCATTCTTCTCATCATTGATAAGGGATCAAAGGAAGAAAAGGGTGAAAGAGTTACAACATATTCAGGGACAAAGCCAGTTCTATCACTCATCTATTTCTCTGCTCAAAAAGAAGTGCAAGGACCTGATGGTCTTGATGAAATTCTGTGAAAATGAGGGATCCAAGAAGTACTATAGTCGACTACTTGCTGCCCATCAGGCAAAAGTATGCCCATATCAAAACAAAGATGATATCTCTAACGATGATAATGATTTTTAGAGATACATACAAAAAGATTGGACAGTAATAACCGCGTAGGCCTCTCTTCAGGCTTAGAGAGTAATGTCAGTTAACACAATACCATTTGTTTTTGTGACTACTTAATACAATTAAAATTAATATAAAGGACCTTAAGTGTACTTTTGTCTTACAAAATCCACGGGAAAAATCAAGGAGTCCAATCACAGGTTAATTAAATAATTAATTGCGCAATTAAAATAAAGTAATATATCTATTTTCAGGTTGAAACAACAACTAAAATTTAAAAAAGAAAAAAAAAATTGTCACTTGGAAAGACACAAGGATATCCGAGTTTAAGCATTTGAAAGTTTGATTTTTAGCTCCTATACTTTTATATTTTTTGTACTCTGTTGGTTTTCCTCTGTACGCTTCCCCTGCTTTTATATATTTATTATTATTGTTGTTTAGTATACGTTTTTCCCACTGTTAGAAGATATAAATTATTCCTGTTCTCCCGTATTGTGAAGTTACCTTGCCTTTACTATCTTTATACATCCAAAAAATTAATTCTTCAGAAAAAAAAACCCATCTGTGAAAATAGTACAAGTGCTCCCAATGTAGCGACGCACGGAGAGACAAGGGGGGATGGGAAAGCGCGCAAATAAAATCGCAGTTCTTTACATTTAGCTGATAGTCTTAACAGTACACACAAAACAGTCCCTCAATCGCTCTTGTGTTTGAACAGTCATTGTTTTAGTATACCTTTACTCTTGCGAATAAGAGACTACTTTTTAATATATTGGTAGCAAGTTTTAGTACTTCACAGTCATGCTCAAGGACTGGCCGTTTGTGCCTTTGCCTCCAATGTAGCCACCTAAGGGAGAAAGGGATTAGTTAATGAGGAAGAACCTAGTGACCAGGATCCAGGAGAAACGATAAAACTTTGACTTAGAAGAGGTCCTTAAAATTGATTCCAAAAAAATGTATATCCGCAAATTCCTGCTTGTTGAAGTTACATAAATAAAAAGAAAAAGTGTAAATAAACCAAATGCCCACAGAAGACAAATTTAAAAATGGATGAAAATGGGTGATTTTTTTTTTCCCCTCATTCCGATTTGAGACTGGGCGCATTTTCCCCGCAACTTTCAACACTGTGAGTATTTATCGAGAACCATGTTGCATGCGGTAAATTATACATGTAAAAATTCAACAAACTTCACTAGTTACCTAAGCTGATACAGTCCAGATTTCTTTAGTTTCGTTAATGATGGTGTGGTGAATACATTTAGGATGGAGGAATAATCGTTAGCGCAGGCTGCTGTCTAAAAAACGTCGAGCTATTGATTACAAAATTGGAAAACTAAATGCGGTTGCGTGTAATACTAGTTCTGGATTTTATTATTTACAAAGTATGTGTTATCTTTTCCCAAAAAATCGCCATCTGGGCATAAATACAAATAAAAAATGTATATAACTGTCAGAAAAAACGATAAAAAGAGGCATTATTCTTTAAAGGCTACATATTATTTGTCTAATGTGTATGTTAAAGAGTTTAATTACTGTAATCTGGTAGGCTTTGGTGGTTTAGAAAAAAGCATTATTTTAAAAGTTAAACCACTAAAATATTGTCTTATTGCTCGCGTTTCTTCTCTTTCCTTACGGTGCCACGTCAGCATGATGTGATGAGCAGGCTTGTTGGCCATTGGTTTAAGCAAAGCATATGTAGGTTGATGAAGTTAGGGATCCTATCCATGATAAGTCGCGATTTCATCACTTCACTTCTGTTCCTCGGACACACAGCTAGGAGATCAGTTCTTATTGTTAGACCCGGAGCCTTCTTCGGCATATACACCCAGTGAACCAGATGGTATCTTTAAAAATTTATTGTAATTTTAATTGTATTATATAATATTTATTTCAGGTTCGGTTATAAATTTATAAAAATTTCAAGGTATGCGCATTTGTAAGGGAAGGTATCGAACTTTTGGTAATTCAGGAACTTATTTTTTGTTAAAGCAGTAGATTTTATGTGCCATAATATTTGTTAGCCAGAAATTTTATTAATCATTAAATGATAAACTGGGCAAATATTTGTAAAGTTATAACTTAAAATGTATAGATTCAGAGCTTCGAATTTAATATTTAAAATGTTTCATAATAGCTTCAAAGTTATATTGCTGACACCAGTATCATTTTAAAGCTATTTGCTATTCCACCCCACTTTATTGTTATTTTAATACCAAGTGTTACATAGTTTTATTTACTTCTCAGCAAGTTATATGGATTTTTCCAGTCATAGAATGTATTTGTTTTTCTTCTTCTGTGTATGAGTTACTTTTCGTGACCGCATTCTGAGGGTTTTCCTCCAGCATATTCCCAAAATGTACTTGTCTTACATCAACGGGAAGATATCGAATTCGTTAAACCATGACGCAAAATTCAAATTTGTTTTTCTCGCAGCTAATGAACTCTTTATGTATCGTGCATATATCTATACCAATGACAAAGTGTCAATACTTACAAATGGGGAAAATATTTAAAGAGATATTCCAATAATAGAGAAACATTCTCGTCTTAAGCCGGTAAATATACACTCCGTCAGCGATGCACAAACATAAAAATGAGGCAATCAGTTTCAGCATCTTATTTCTTAGATGAGAAAAGGAATACTAAATGACTGTAGTATTTACCAATAATTTATTTTAATAATGTATGTTTCGTCATAACAATAATATTAGTGACAGCAGTTAGATTACTGCTTATGCCGCGAGAATATAATTTGATCTCAATATAACAAAATTAATTTTCTTACATTATTAAATATTCGTTACGTTAAATAAAAACTTTGTATTGAACGTGAATTTGGCAGTAAGTGTTGTAACATATCCTTTATTTCTATAACCACTTCAATTTTACTCGCTCCTGTTGTTGCCTAGACAAGGGCTGAATTAGGAAGTAAGCTAAAAAGAAAACTCCCCAGGATGTAGTGCGAGAAAGGTAATTTTCAAATATAGGAAAAGATAACAAATATGGTGATTTATTCAACAATAAGCAAACTTTTGTGTAACATGCAAAAATATGCTTAAAACTGGCTTACAGTTAATTTGAAATAAGTGTCAATACTACATGTTAAATACCTTTTGACATTTTAAAATATCGCATTAATTATATGGGTATACACTTTACAAAATCTTAATTTAAACCATTTTAAAGGAGCTTTAGTGTTTGCCTGATCTGACAGCAACTTCAGAATATTATAGCATACAATTTCCTATTACAAATAAACAGACCAGCAATGTAAAATGTCGTTAACTTCCTCAATACCATGAATAAAAGATTTATAAAACTTCATAATATCATGGTCACTGGGTCGACCTAGAGCAGAGAGCTCCGATCCTACCAATTTTGAATAAAGGTCAAAACGTTTGTTACCCCATTAATTCTGAATCACTCTCTGATAATGGTGAACGGAGGAAGAGAGGGCCATGCTAGAAACGATAACATCCTTGCGTTTTTTGTAGTGTTTTTCCTGTCTCAACCAACAGAAAAAATACACAGGTAATAAAGAATCCATTGTGGAGAGGAATATGAGTGTGGGGAAAATAATTGTTAACAAATAAACAGGAATACTTGCAATATATAAACACTAAAGCTATGGGAAATATTTACTACCCATTCGGAACTCATTTAGGAGATGTTTAAAGGTGAAATTCCTCACTCAATATTTAGCATTTTTCTTTGGAGTTTTCTTCTCTCAATATGGTGTACTTTTACAGCGACCACACAGCTCTATCTTTCCAAGTTCTTTGTTCTGAGATTTCTCGATTCACACTATGTACTTCTTCTCTTTCACTATATACTTCTCCGGTATTAGGAGTTACAAACCAGTGTCTGTCGAGGAACAATCTCTGGACGCACATAGAGTTTAGGGGCATACCAAGGGACTCTCTAAATGGATGGCAAGTCCTATGTCAGAAGACATCACAAACACAGAAGACATAGACTCACACAAGCATATGTATGGTAAAAATGGAAGGTGAATATGTGGCAAAGAAATAGTTTACCTAGAATTTGCCTTTTCTGAAAATGAAATATTTTATCAGATTATAGGCCTCAGGATTTGAACCTGGGGTCTCCCGTATGTGGATCAAAACGTTACCATCTGAACCACTCTCTCGGCCACTGTGGCCTTTAGCTACATCGACGGAAGCCCTTCTGAGTTTTGTTAAACATTCCCATCTCACACGTATTTAACTGCAGACTGTTGGTCTCATTGTTCCAGTTCTCGTACCTCTGGGAGTAATGAATTCCTCCCTAAGGATAGTTTTTCAATTCCGCCATTACGAGCATAACAAGAAGCTAGGGGTCATAACGTTCACAGGCTTGGGGTATGAAAGATTTATTATCGTGTATGTGTATTCCTTCTTGCTAAAACCTCTATTAGTTCGTGGCAATAATATTAGGTACTTTCCGCTCATCTTTCTCGAACAGTGTTAAATAATGTGTCCGAGTAATGCTTTTGGCTTTCCTCTGGCGAGTTCAGAGCATTTCCCCCTCAATATGAGTTAGCAAATTTACTATCCCCTGGACACGCAAATGGAAAGAAACACGATGTCCCTTGTGCTTGAAAGAGGTGCATTCGTACTCACCTCTCTCTTTGAGCTGATCCTGAGTCATTAAAACTTCATAGCATTTAGGTAGTTTTCGTTCTAAAATGCGGCTATAGGGTAAATATTCCTACAACCGAATACTATTATGCTGTGGGAACTCTCTACAATAAATAAAAGTATATGGTTTTTTATTTTCACTACAATGTTCTTTTGTTCCTTAAAGATTGTTTTCAGCATTATTATTTGAATCTATTGTGCTTTCAAATTGTCATTTGTACATAGTAGGCCACCCACAAGGAGGCTGAAGGCACGCTTTCTGCCTACGAGAATAGGTCCATGAGTCTCCAGCCTAAATATTCTCTGGTATGATAAAGACAAAAACTATATTTCGCTTTTCAATGTAGTTACCCCTTATTACAATACACTTCTCACATCTTTGAATTAACATTTCAATCCCTCCCCCCCAAATAGTTGGAAGTCTTGTCTGCAAAATGGGCATAAATAGCATCCATCACTTCTTCTTCACACTTAAATTTCCTTCCTCGAAGGTCCTTCCTGAGTTCTGAGAAGAGGAAATAGTCATTAGAAGCTAGATCTAGGCTGTAGAGTGGATGGTCGATCTAAGTCACATTTATTCACAACTTCCTTTGCAAAAAGAGCTGTGTGCACAGTCGCGTTGTGGTGAAGGCGTACACCACTTAGCTTTCTTCGCCTTTTCTCTTTGATGGAAGCACGTAGTCTGTGCAGTAGGACAGCGACATTACTGTGGTGTTCCTCTCCTTGAAGTCAATGAAGAGTATTCCTTCACAGATCCAAAAGATTGTGGCCATGATCTTCTTGGTTGACTGAGTGACCTTAGCCTTTGGAGGCGGTGCTTCCCAGGTTTACGTCACTCCACTGATTTTTCTTTTGGGGAAGGGATCATAGTGGAGGATCATAGTTTCATCTCCTGTAACTATGGTTTGCAGGCAATTCGTTTTTCTCTGCGCTTTCGTTCGTTGGCAGTTATTTCAGAGTGATTTCTCTCCTTTTTTGGAGGCCACAGCACAAAGGGAAACGCTCCTGCTCTGCTCAAGGACTTTTTTAACTGTGACCATAATAGAAGAGTTTCGCGCGAATACAAAATACGTCCTTACAGATAGCTCCAGAAAGTCGCGAAATAATTTTATGCCAGATATACACAGAGCATTTCAAGACACGTGTTAATAAGCGATTACATGGTAATATCTTATAATTATGGTTTGCTATTTCTATAGGAGTCGAATTTGGATCTCCCATTACAACATACGTGAGAAGACGAACATTGTTTTGATGAAAAATGAATTTGTTCTTTAATACAGTGCACACTTAATTCAAATGGGCCAAAAGATTAACACTCACAAGCACTTCTAACTACAAAAGTAAAATTTCGCCTCAGTACTTTTAAAGTGGGCTCACACCACATAACTGTTGTTTCTATCATTAAGGCAGTTTCGACACGTGCTTCTTATACAATAAACACTTACAATGCATTAGGTACGGTACTATGTATTATTTCAAGTGACAACGGAAAGGAGCTCTATTCATCTGGGAACTATGACCATAAAATCACAGTTTTGAGACGACAAAGTAATTGTTATTCGTGAATTCACAGGCAGCAATCACCAAATATTATAAGACATTGTTGACACAGAACCAATTATTTTCTAAATTACAAAAAAATAGTGGGTGATGGAAAAATTTCTGGAAAAAAATTTGGAATCAGCAGATGAAAATATATAAGAAACAACTAAAATGATTTGTGTAACACAACCATTGTTAACCAGTGTCAGATAATGCAATCACTTTAGCATTCCATGAATCTGAAGTCTAATATTTCCGACCGATTTCACGGAAGTGACGCATGAGAAGATGTGTTCTAATTATTGCTGTGTCAACGAACCGTATTGCAAATCTTTTTTCCCGTATACCTGAAATGTTTTCCTGTTTTTTTCAGTAGGTTCGCTACAAGCGTCAAAGCGTTTATTCGTCTAGAAATGTTGAAAAGAACGGCTTTTAAAGGGTTCTTGGCGTTTGCGTTATACCCTTCTTACCTAAAGGTAGTTACTATGCCATGTGAGAATGTTCCATTTTCCGACCCGTGCACATCTGCAATGCAACAGCACTTCTACGTACTATGACTTATATAGTCAAATGGGGTATTATTGCACAGGTGTTTCATCGGGAAGTGGATTGTTATACGGTAATAGATTTGGGACTATTACTACCATTTATGAGAAATTCTGTTGGTGTTTCAAATTTTTGTAGTAGGCTAACCACATTGGACCCTCTCTTATTAATAAAGTTTACTTGATACTTTATTCTGCAAGTTTCTTTTCTGTATTTTGTAGTTCGCTGCATAAGCAATCTTATGCTGTTTTTTTATAGAAGAAACCCAGCGTCATTAAAAAAAGCACCCAAAAAGCGATTATATTCAACAAATGTTTGTTCTATAATTATTTCAAATTATTGAGCCGTTCCATATAAGTTATGCGCAAATTTTACTCTTCATAATAATCTTTATTTCCTCTTTTTTCTCCTAGCTTAATTATTAGCTATTATCCGGTAAGTGATTAGCATTTATGTTGAAAACATTGTATTATTCCAATTATCTGATGATCGATGCGGTGGCGGGGACTGTATGGGCCAATAAGCCCCTGCTCACAGTCAGCCGGAATGAGCGTGCGAGTTGGCGGTACAAACACTAGAGTATCAGTGTAATAAATTTAATGCGCTTAAAATGTTGTGTATTCATCCATGACACTCGAGGAGATGCTGTAACTACTCTTTACATATAAAATTACCCATTACTTAAGTTTACTTTGAAACATTTAACTAATTTTCTGACGAATGTTATCTCTAGTTCATCTGAAATGCGTGAATACTACTAATTTATAGTATTATTACTCTATCACATTGGAATTTCTCTTCAAAAATCTCCTGACAAAACCAACAGACTTAGTACGGACATAAATAATAAATAAATATTCTTTGTGAATAATCAGGACTGTAATTTGTCATTTAATAGTCTTAACATACTTTATTCTAGAATTAGAGATGTAGTTTCTTTCACTGATCAAACAACAGTAAGTGGCGTGAGTCTCAAGGCCAACGTAGCAGTTCGGTAAACCCCGCCCTCTCTGACTCGTGTAGCCCCGCTGGTCTTGAGCGATAGTATATCGGCCTATGGAGTGCCCTGCCTTTACGTCACCATATAATTAGTTGACTCATTAGCTACATATACTGTTCTGCAGTGTTATTTTTATTTACTGCTTCTACAGTAGTAGTTACAATATTATCCTGACGATCGGGAATTTAACTCCTAACAGTTTTTCTTGTTTCTTTTACTCCATTCGCCGTTTAGGCTTATGGTTTCTGTGCACAGGTGTGTTGGTTTTGTTGAAGAGTTTAGTTTACCTACACCGGCGAAACAAAATAAGAAACATCCCACAAATGTATCAGAACATATCAGAATGCAACTTAAAATAGTTAAACTCACTAAAAGATACATATATAAATAGTCAAAAGTCTACTACTTGTACACATATACACATTTAACACTTTTAACACTTATTATTTCTAGAGTAAAAAGTATATATATATATATATATATATATATATATATATATAAATAATTGTTAAAATAATATCATTCTGATTTATGCTATATTTTTGTTGTTGTTGTTGTTGTTGTTATAGTAAAATATCATTAATGAGAAATTATAGGTTATCCGGGTTAATTACCGGTGTAATTTAATTGAAATATAATTCACGTTATATATACTACCTATATTTTTTACACTTTTTAGTTATACTTCATTTAATTAAATAACATTACTTTGTAAAGTGCAATAAGATGCACGTAATCTTGTATGCCATCAATTACTTTCAGGATTATCCACATCTTCATTCATCCAAATTTTTTACAGGTTTTTGCACCCCCACCGACCCGTAAGCGCATTTACATATCCAATAAATGATAATCGTTATATAACTTTTAATATCTTGTTTATTGCATTAGGAATAATACATTTAACAAAACAATGTATGTACACCGGAAGGCTGCCTGGTACAGCTCCCTATAGCCTCAAGAGGGGGTCGCCAAGGGCAACAATGTAAATTGCACACTGGGCAATGGAAGGTGGAAATAAAAGCTTTTTACATTTTCGCTAGCTGCCAAATCCTTTCGAGTTGTTATAAAATTCTTCAGTAGCCGGTGAACGTGTTAGTGACCTCTCACACCACTTGGTCGTATGTTTAAAAGTCAACCTATCGGAGTCGAAGGTTTTGAAGAGTTAAAAGTTAGCTCGTGTAGGTGAGATAGGACTCACTCATCACATTCAAGAATTTAGAGAGCCCAACTCCCGTGGGTTTGCTCGTTAAAACCCCTGTAAGCTAAGAATACAATTCGGTGACAATTCAAAGATAGTATATAAGGGGAAACATCCCCGCGAAGTAGGCAGTTTAGTCAGTTCACCCAGTTAAGTTAATTCAAGTAGTCAGTTTTAGGCAGTTTGCAGCTTTAAGTTAATGCAGTTTGACTCAGTAGGTCAGTTTTACTCAGTTTGCAGGGCTCAGCCCAGAGTTACAATTTTTAGCGATGCGTCTCAGTTTTAGCTCTTCAGCGCTAGAATATCAGCTCACATGGCGTTGTTCAATGCAGCCCATTCTGTTTCTCAGGCTATGCTATTACGCGATTCCATCCCTCGTGTTTTAGCATGCCTTCGAAGTTCGCACACGCGATATTAAGACTAAATTAATTTGTGAACATTAAATAATTAAATCCAGTCAGATCCTCTCCTAGAATCGAGTGTTCGGGCAGCAAGCTAACTTCGCCGGTTAATGGCAGCGAAAAATATGTGGCCATCCATAAACTCATCTGCAAATAAACGCATCAAGGATTAAAATGAAGCAGTAATCTCCTTTCACCTCCCTTTCTCCCGTGACCACGAGAGCACAAAACGGCGATATCGGATATACTCGGGTATATCCGATATACTGAGATACTCGGAGTAGCAGGTGGGACCCTCGGGTAAATAAACCGTAAGTGAGGTGATCGTGGCCGGCCACAAGTAATCTTTGGTTCGATTAGCATCGGATTTGTGCCGCCCCCGCGAACCGCCCACGAACTAAACCACCTCAAATTGTACTTCTTTGCACTGATGAATGTTATTCCATTTTATCATGCGTATAGCGTTAAACAAAATAAATTTGGTGGCTGAAAACTTACTATTTATTACAGTTTTTGTTTCTCATTATCAAAAAACTCTCTAATTTAAAATTGTTGAAATAAAATAAATTTAAAATTTAATAATTGAATAATAATTTTTCTGTTCTATTCCTCAAACAGTATCATCACGGCTTACAAGAATCAGTATCCATAGCATAGCATTTAGCTCAAAGTGCATGCCAGTATTTCACCATTCTTGTTTCGCTATTAATAATGTCTTCATAACAAACCACCTTCCTCATGATCCCACAGTTTGATGTTCCTTTGGAACTCTTTTCCAAGAATAGACTTTAATTTTATTTACATGTTCACTCTCCTACATACCCACCGCGACGGGTGGTCGAGGACGTTAAGGCGCGGACTCGTGAGCGGGAGTTGTGGAGTTCGAATCCCACCAGGACCGTTCTCCCTGACTGGGGTTTTTTCCAGGTTTTCCTCAGTCCTCATAACTGGCAAACGCCGGGGAGGTACCCTAAACTTAGGCCTGGAACGCTTCCTTCCTTAAAAATATCCTTTCCCAATTTATCATTTCATTTCATGTATCATCAGTGCCCACCGCCTGTGGTGCCTCAGTAGTAAAAACGGGCGTTAAACACACACACATAAAAAAAAACTCTTCCTCAGCCCCATATTACACTTCCATGTAACAGAATAGATTTAATCATAGCACTGTACATCCTCTCTAGTGTATCCACTGGTATATCTGAAACCCGAGTCAGAACACGTAGTAATTCATTTAGTTGACCTCGTGCTTTATAATTAATAACATAATATAAATGCTTATTCCATTTCTCGCCCATATTAAAGGTTACTTAAAAGGGTGTTTTTGTCCACTTTAGTGCCATTTTTCATCTCTGCCACACAGTAGCCATTTCTTGTGTCTTTGTGTTGATTTTGTTAACATTTACCATCATGCTCCATTGCTGGGAATAGTC